>CM046874.1:708076371-708647325 GCA_025667525.1 Glebionis coronaria
AATAGCAGAAAAGCAACTTTCGACATGGGTGCTTGTGTCTCTTCGGCAGGTGACTCGATACACAAATCGACTAATCAAGCCTTTGTTATTTCTACCAAAGGCGAATTACGACAATATCCAACTCCCATATTTGTCTCTGAGGTTCTTCAATATGAGAAACCTTCTTTCTTTGTTTGCAACTCCGACAACTTATATCAAGACCAGGATATATCTTCTTTGGATTCAGAAGACGAGCTTGATGCCGGACAGATTTACTTTATTCTTCCGAAAACAATGCTTGCTCATCGTCTTAATGCCTCCGATATGGCTTCACTTGCTGTCAAAGCCAGTCTTGCTCATGATTCCAATTCAAATTCCCATGTACCGAAGAAAAAGAATAACAAGGCTCGTATATCGCCAATGGTGTTGTTGGAAACAAGTCAGATTAATGTTGTAGTCGAGGAAGAGGGACACAGGCAGAATTATAAGAATGGAGGTTTACGAGTGTCGAAATCAAGATCAATAAGGAAGATGCCAAGATCAAAGAAAGCGAGATTGGCTGCTCGATCCTTTAGGCTTAAGTTGTCTACAATATACGAAGATAATTAATTTAGTATTCATAGTATAATTCATGACATGAGTTTTTGGTTTCTACATGAACCTGTCGTGATCTATGTATGAATCTATGTACAGATTTTGAGCTATAGGCATAGTAGATAATTTTTTGTTTACAATCGGAAAAGAGTGTTGTTTGTAAGTTTAATTAATGCTCTCTTAACTATATAGAGTAAAACTAATCATTATACAAGCGTAAGCATCGATTACATGAAATATCTATAGATGATAAAGTATGCATGAAACCAAGAACCAGAACGGGGAACTAGATTTTGACTTCGACGCACATTGATAGTGTAGATGCAAAAGTCCGTTGGGCACTAAGTGGGCCGAATTTGTCGTTGGGCCGCTTGGACAGTTTTCTCCACAAGCGTATAAAAGAACAACATATGTTAGCTCGCCTCGGGTTTAAGGGCCGAAACCAATTCCGCTGTGAGAGTAAGATACTAATTGAGGAGTCGGGTGGCCAAGGAGTGTGTGTAATAAATGCGTGTGTGTTAATGTCTGATGTGCATTGAATGAATGAGTGGTATTTATAGTGTCTAAAATAGTCTACTTGGCCTAGCTCACTATAGAGCTTTGGGAGTGAGGCCTACCTGACTTTAGTGCCTTGGGGACAGCTTTCCATGAATCCTGAAACACACCCGGGGTTGCCTTTGGACTGTTGGTCATTAAGGGGTTCCTGGATAGTAGAATGCTCGACCTTTTCCCGAGGCTGTGTTGCTACTTTTGATAATTCCATCTTAGTTTGTGCCCTTGTCAAATGGGTCGAAGTGCCAAATCCGCTGGGCCACTTTGTTGCTTCCAGAAGGCAGTTTATGTATATATGACCGAGCGGCCATATATGTGAACATATATTGTTGCAATATCTATATATGTATTTTTTTTTTTGAATAACAATAGGACTGTTTCGTTTCTGTGAATTCATAGGACCCAAAGTGTCTTTTAAATAACCACATCAAAGTACTCGATGTCTTTATTATTAATAGGGCTTAATTTGTCGATTCAATTGTGGCATTTAGGTTCAAAATATTAAGGTTGTGTATACCCCACCATTTAAGGACCGATAAATCGATAACCTTGTCCTTTGCAACAATACACTAAACAAAAATATGGTTTTCCGACTCAAGATCATCATCACAAAAGGGGCAACGAACAGAGTGCAAATCCACACCTCTTTTGTAAAGATTTAGCTTAGTTGGAAGACTTTGGTTTATTATACGCCATGTAGAAATGTTGACCTTAAAGGGTAGATATTTGTTCTAACACGATTGAGTTATGGCGGAAGGATGGTTGGACTTAGAGATGTAGAGTCGCATGCCATCAATAATGAAGGTTTCAGATTCATTAAAAGTGCAAACCCATTTATCTATTTCATTGTTGAGGTGAAGGTGTGAGACAAGCTCATTTAAAATAGTGAGTTCTCCAATCTCAGAAGGAGTTAAAGGGTTTTATTATTCCAGCCCCATCTAAAGAGCAGCCCGTAGGGGAGTTGAATTGACATAGGCCCTGGTCTAAAATGGGCTATTTGATTATTAAGAATTTTTCCGGTAACAGCAACAACTCTAGTAGCCAAGTTACTCAATGGAATTGAGACACCGGCGCGATCACATACAAGCGCCAAAAGGTTTGATTCCGGTCTAAAAATCCCTGGGAATGAATCTTTTAGCGATTCATAACCAATCCACGTGTCCAACCAAAAAAGGGTGATGCAACCATTATGGATTCTCTTTTTAGACATAGTAGGAAAAAAGATCCCATATGGGATTAGCCATATGAGATTAGGTCGTTATCAACTTCATAATTTGACGCCAAGGACTTGAGTGTAGTCCAAAAAGAGGTAGATTTCGAAATTTACCCTTAACACCATGAATTGAACGAATTAATTTACACTAACTTGCATTGTTTTCAACCCGATATCTCCACCACCATTTGCTTAACATTTCTTGATTACATGCTCGCAAACTACTAACACCAAGACCCCTTTTAAAAAGAGGGGACATTATTTTATCCCAAGCAATCCAAGCAATTTTGTTTTCCTCTATACTACCTACCCAAAAGTATCTTTTTTCTTCTGATTGTTTCAAGCTTATTAATAATTGAAATTGGGGCCTTGAATAAAGAAAAGTAGTACACGCCTAAACTACCAAGTACAAACTTAATAAGAGTTAGACGCCTACCGAAAGAGAGAGAGGGTCTTGGCTTTCCACATAGAGAGGCGTTTATTAAATCTTTTAATGATGTGGTCTAACTAGTACACCTTGACATGTTCGCTCCAACTCGGAGACCCAAGTAAATGCAAGGAATATTTGAGGGTTGACAACCATTAGTGTTATTAATAAAGTTGAGATCCAAGATAGAGGTTCTAACGCCAACAAGATTACTTTTATTTAAGTTTACTTTAAGCGTTTAAAACAAGCGAGTATTCTAGAAAGAACCTTAGCATTATAGAGAGACCATTCTCCAAAGAAAATTCAATCATCCGCGAACTAGAGATGAGGCATATAGACTTTATCCTTGCCCACTTAAATTCCTTTGTACAAAATTTTCTATCGTTTGCTTCTAAAAAGACAATGTTAAAAGCTTCAATCAGCAAAAAGTTAGAAAGGGGGACAAGGTCACCTCGCCTTAGACTACATTTCACTATGAAGTCTTTTGATGGCAACCTATTGATCAGAACTCTGAGTTCTTTTGATGGCGACCTATTGACCAGAATTCGCTTGTTTTAAGCTAGTATCTCGATTAAGGTTCTTCCTAGAATACTCGTTTGTATCGAGCACAAGTAACGAACATGAGAGACTATAAAGAACCGACAAATATATTCACACGGTATACACTCAAACACCCTTTTAACTAATAAACCTAATAAAGTTTAGGTTGAGAAAGAAGAATTGATTTACTAGGATTCCCCCTCATCCCTATTTATAGAGATGGGGGTAAGCACATCCTTAAGTTAAATAGGAAACTTCTTATATACAAACTTAAGAAAGTTAACATTTCCTTGCCTTGCAATGCAAGCTTCATACTTCCTAATTCTAGTCTATTCTTTATCTATGTCACAAAGTAAAATTAAGTCCCTAAACTATACTTAAGTTTGCTCTTAAATTACATTGATATTGTTTGTGTATGTTATTGTAGTCTTATTTATTACATGTATTTTGTGTAGAGTTTAATTATATAGCTTGTTGTGAGTATTGATTTGTTGATGCTATTATTATAATAATACAAGTATAAGGTGTTTATTGTTGTATCAATAATATATAGTCATTGTACAAATAGTTTATTGTAACACTTTTCATATTATATCATCTTTAAGTTGTGTTACAAGTTACATATTTGTCGTCACCAAAATATAAACAAATCGTGTAAATTAAATATTTTAATATTTGCACCAACATAATCATGTCTTGAGAAGCAATTCCAGGTTTTTAGAAACAACTAGGGCTTGTGCCCGCGCTCCGCCGCGGCACGTTTTAGTATGATAACAATCACCCCGATAATACAGTTTTCGGTTGACACCGAACAGCAGTGAATTAAGCATTTATGTTTGGTTGGATACAGCAGTGAATTAAGGGGCGAACAGCAGGGTAGCTGCAAGAATAGGCCCATCAGAAGTTGTGTTCGCAAGTATTTGGATACCCTTCGAGGTAAGCAGGGGGTAGTTTGAGATGTTTAGCGTGCCCTGAACAGACTAAAGACCGCAAAATGCCCCCTGCTTCCCTTGAAGGGTATCCATATATTTGGGAACACGTAACCCCTGATGTTACAATGTCATGGGTCCGATATGGTGGCATTCTATGTTTATTATTGGGTCTATTTTTGCAGCTACCCTTTTAGCCTTTTGTGTACAATACAGGTCCACACACCATTATAAACAGTAACGTAAAACAAACCTGGTTGACCAGTTCGCACACACAGCCATGTCGCCAACCCGTTAGCCCAACGCACTTGAATCCCAAATAAGGCCTGCATAGATGTTATTATGGGCATCACTGATGGTGTTACTGAAAATACATTCTCTGCTCGTACCCTTTCAACGGATTCAACTAATAAAATAGACGATGGATCGTGCGTTGTCCCACCTTAGTGAGCTTGAATTTCCTCACTTGACCAACAACCACTGCACCTGCGTTCATGGATGGAGTTGTAGGGGGCTTGAATTAGTTCTAGCAGCATATATATTAATTATATATCAAAGTTTGCATTCTAATCCCAATGACAAAATTTAGTTTATCCGTTTTAGTGGCATATATCAGTTATATGTCAAAGTTTTTATTTTAAAAATAGATTATGTAATCAAAATATGCATTTCCTGTAATGTTTTCTAGGGTGTTTAAATTATGATATTTTCTATGAACTTATGACGTTGAATAGAAAAGCTAGGCTACTATGACTTAAAAATACCAACCTTTGTAGGGACTAATCAACTATCTCTATTCGCCCAACTAAAAATTGAAGTTGCCGTTCTACTGTGGTAGTATCTGCATGACCACTTTATTATTCGTAGTCATGCATTATTAGCTTAATTTCTATAACTCGCTGACCTGTATTGTAGGCCAACGGCTGCATGAAATGACTTTAAACCCTTCTTTGAGAGTTGGTGGCCTTTTACCTATTATAAGTCACTTGTGTCGGTTTGTATACAGAAAGTTCAGTGTCTTGTGTCATTAAAACAAAGAATTATTAGTCAATTGTTTAGGATGTAATCTATCTTATTGTTATACACTCATGTCTCACTAAATTCAGTCAAAAGGACATCCAATAAACATACAGGTCTAACATATCCACTGTACGTGCGAGAACCCGCACGACCACCAACCCAATGAATTCCTTTGGGTTACACAACCGTTTCGTAATCTGCCATTAAGAGAGCACGGTGGACCGAACCGAGCGAGAACCAAATATATTGCAAAAGAACAGCAGATAGTGGGGAAAAGACACCCTTAAAATCTTAATCTAATTCTAATTCAATTTACAATGTGCTTCACTATCAAATGCGAACTAAATTGCTGATCGTACCTCACTTTCACGTTTGAATGAATCAAAAACAAATTTCTACCCTTTAAAAAAGAAAATTTCTACGATTTCAAGTTTCTAAGAGATTATCTAAAAAGTGATTCGAACCTGTATTTTTACATGAGAAAAGCCAATAAATCATGATTCGATATCAGCAACATCATCTGATGAAGTGAGACCCGTAAGAGGCGTATCCTCTCTGATATCAATGATATATTAGGTCTAGTGCCATAATTAAAGCAAACAACCATTAGTTGACCAAGGTCTGGCCATCCTAAGAGAAAGATTGGGCGTTTCTAGACGGTTTGGTGCAACACTTATTTTAAGTGGAAGTTTAATGGCAAAGATCTATAGTTTAATGGCGCAGACCTATAGTTTCAAGGGTACTTAGGCTATGCACTGATCTTAATCAATAACTAAATGGGTAAAAATTAACTTAAAGTGTATGTTAAAAGATATAAGATGGTAAGTGACCTGGTCTAGTTGCACGGGTTATGTAGCACGGTGATCTGGTCACGAACTCACCAACCTCCATCCATTTCCATTCTTCACCCTCTTCGTAGACAATGAAACAGGTGAATTACAAACCGTATAGCCACATCCCTTATAATTCCCTCCAGCCTTCTCCTATAAAACACCAAAAAGTAGAAAAATAATAAAACCATAGGCTCAGAAAAGTTTCATCATTGCCATTCCCGTTGTTTGATAGGTAGTTTATGCCACACGTCAACATGTCAGTTTTTTTTACCAACATTCTACAAAGTGAATTAATACGCCATGGCTGCAAAGCTAATATCTTGCCCCGCCAAGATACGTATAACCTCAAATGTGCAAAGGTTGGTATAAATAAAGCATGGCAACGACATTGTGACCACAGCAAAAACATCAAAGCTGCAAATGCGCAGGATATATGGCCCGCCATTGTTGCAACCTGTAATTAAAACATCTTATCAAACACTTGGTATGCGACATGAAGAATTTAACATTTTTCGGCCAAAACGACAAACTCCAACCGCTTGCTACCACCATTTTTTTGGAATATATTAACTAAATTTTCAAGCTTATTTTGCAACTTAGAAGCTGATTCTAATCGAAATAAGCAATTAAGCAGGTTAAAACGAAACCCTGAAAAACACCTAATTTCTTACATAGCTAGCACAAATTTTTTTTAATATAACTAAATTTTCAAGCTTATTTTGCAGCTTCTAAGCTGATTCTAATCGGAAATAAGGAATTCAGAAGGTTAAAACGAAACCCTAAAAAATCCCTAATTTCTTACATAAACGGTATTTAAAAAAAAACGCCTGACAACCCTAATTTTAAAATTAGATAATATCAGTTAAAACTAAACCATAATTATACATAATACAAAAGTAAAAAAATCAAAACTAAAAACTATTCAAATAACTTGAAAAGGGCAAACCTTTTTTCGCTTTCTGAGTCATCAGGAACACCATGGGCACGCAAAAAGAAACACCCACTTAACCCAACGACGCCACCTACCGACCATCAACGCCGCACACCATGAACGGCGACATCGAAGAAGTCGGCGGCAACGAAGAGAGATGTGGGTATGCGTTCCAAACATCCACACATCATATAAAAACAGTGATGGAATCCATAGATCATATTGAAACAGTGTTGCAATGGTAGATCTTATCAATATGATATAAGAGAGATTGAGTCACACAACACACACTACACATATTAATTATGAGGAAGCTTCAAGAATGAATAAAAACTGACTTTATAATGTGAGGTGACTTTATAATGTGAGGAGAGGGATTTGCTCACCAAAGGGCAAAAATTAATCAAAGGGCAGAATTAAACAGTAAAGGGCAACTAACCCAGCATTAATTAGCGATCCAAGGGGCAACGGGACGGGGAACAGGAAGATGAGAGGGAAAAACGGAACTGGTTTTGTGAGAGAGCCGATAGGTAGTGTGATGAGGGGGAGATTATTATAATATTGGGTATGTGAGGGGGGAACTGTTCATTGGGAACCGAGATTCCCCCCTCTTATTAATGATATAATTCCAGGTTTGTAACAAACACTTCTCTATCCTAATAACAAATCACCCTTGATTTCATTAATTCGAATACTTTTTATTCTTGATATTCCAATTAATGTGTTGCGTTTTTAATCATTTTTGGTTTAAAACCATAAGAATAAATCCGAAACTTGCCTAGAAAATCTCTAATTAATTATTTTAATCGACTTTATTGCAATTTCTATGAACCGATTTGTTATTTTATCATATATGTATTCCTAATCATTTCAATACGTTATTTATACATTAAGATATACAATATTTTTTCTGGATTCAGATCAATTATTGAATGTGGATTAAAGAATAGGTTTTGTTTAAGGTATTTAAAAATGAGACATGACAACCTAGCTTGTTGACTATTGGTTCCCTATTTAAGTATTGGCTCGTGCATGTTAATTTTCTATCACAACGAAGCTGCACTATGTCTCAAAGAATAATATGTTAATCATGTATGTACATCTTTTCCGTGATTTTATTAACATAAAATATTTAGCAGAATCACTTTACTAAAGTCATATACTAATCATTCATTCATATTATTTATTATTAGAAACATTAAAAGTTCAAAATCTCCAACGATATTGACATATAATTTTGAAAAAATTAAGATACGTCGTTCGTCTTTATGGTTTGTGCTGACAAACGTCTCTAGTTCTTTGAACAAAAAATTGCACCGCTAAGTCTTAACTTGCAAACAACTTCACGGTTAGTCCTTCACTTTAATTGAACCCAAAATCGATTATTGACTCATTTTGACACATCGGTGTTCTCGTCAAACAACTCCCTCTTTGTATCTTACTCATGACACCCACCACATCCATCTACCGTCGTATCTTTCGCCACAACCACCCATCTTCATCATATTATCATCAACCTATGAAACCAAAATTAGCAAGGCACATAACTCTAACATCAGACTAATTTATATTAAATAAATCCAAATCCATTTCACATGCAGTACCTTATCAACATTCATGTGTAAAAGAATACCAAATTCCATATCACAAAAGTCCACAATAATATAATCGAAATCATCAATATTTATATGAGCCACTCTCTCTAATTCACACACTTAGCCACACACATACATACAACCACTTCACTAAACGTACCAAATAATCAGCCACAATCTTTTCCTGTTTGTTGTTGATGTTTTTGTTAGAAGTTGTTGTTAGGAGATGTGGGTTTAATTTCTTTTGCTTGTTGTTGATGTTGGATAGTGACGACGATGTAGGATTTACATTGTGTTCTTAAAAATAGTATGTTCTCTAGTTAATTAATAAAGAAACAAAAAGGAAAAAGAATAAGAAACAAGTGTATTTTGGTTGGAAGTAAAGTGTTTTCTTCCGGTGAAACACTTTACTTTCATTTTCTTTACTTTCTTTGATGATGGATCTTGAAAACATAATGTTAGGATTTATTGATTGTCGTTTGTTGTTGTATAGTGTTGACTATTCTTTCTATTTTCTTTTCCTCTTTGGCTTGTTTTGTTTGTAACACCTGACCCGTTTGACAAATGATGTCTAAGGTTTACACAATCGAGGTTTTGGATACTTACTGATCTTGTGACCATGAGTATTTTGTAACCTTTGTCGAGTGTTTGAGGTTTAATCTCAGTTTTGATTCACCAAGAGTTTTTGTTTGAGATTTTGGAATAGGTTATCATCTATATATGTTTTAGGTAGAGGTGACAAGTCATGTTCACATGTTTAAAATTAGACTATTTGAACCATTTTTTAAACTAATGGACTAAATGGGTATTGACTTTTATTTTGGTTGAACTATTTGGACAACATAAAAGCATTGGGTTAAATAAATAATTATTATGGACAATATGTGATGGGTATTTTTTGCCAATGAATTAAACTTGATTCTATTTGTGTATCCTTTAATATTGTCCATTTGACCCAAATCAATTTGCTCCAATGTCCATTTAGCCCAAGTCCATTTGGTTCAAACATTAAAAATTATCCATTTAGTCCGCGTCCATGGACCAAGGTCCATTTAGCCTATTGCCTATACCCGTCATGTCCACTCATTTAGCCACTCCTAGTTTTACGTGTTGGTAAATTGGGGATTTAATATAATCTTAGTGGCATGAAATTATTGTGATATAGGTATTGATTGATTGGGAACTTTGGTTGGTATTTTTGGTTTTTATCCTAAACACGAGAAAACATGTATAAAAAATTAACATATGTTTATTTTTTTCGCATTTGATACATTTAGTTTCTTTGCACCTCAGACGGTTGAGCTACTTAATAGAGTTCAACGGGTTATAAAGAGTAATATTATGACCCTTAGATCGACAAGTGTGATTTTTGATACGATTAATTTTGTAATCCAAAAAGAGCTAGCGGCATAACTTATTACCCTTTTGTCATCCAACACTATGTAAATAATAGAGAAATGTTCTTTATGGTATCGAAGCAAGTCTAATCTTGAGAGGTGGCTACGTTGAGCCGTTTTTCTTAGACCACCCATCACTTTAAACGGAGTTTTTTTTATCACCATGTAACGTGCCTATTGCTTTGGTAGTCGATACTTTGTCTATATTATAATATTAATGTTTTTTTCTTCCTTTTCAATAACTGCTTTGGCAAAACCCAAATTATAAACCTGAACTTATGCAATCCTTCTCACATCCACTTTATACACTCCAAAATCAAACCATATTTTCTATTATTCAACCTTGCTTTTTTACTTTGTTTTGGTTAATTCTCTTTTGTCGTTGTTGTAGTTTGAAGATAATTCTCGTGTAATGTCGGATGTGTTTATCAACTAATTTGTTATTTGCTTTTGCTGATGTTTGAAGAATTTCTTTCGTTTGCTGTCGGATTTCTTTGTCAACAAATCATTGATTTAACTAGTTTAGCGTTGTTTAATATTCATTTAATTTTTTAATTCAATCCGATTTTTTATTATTTCGTCGCTCAAATTGCAGGAAGTATTAGAGAATAGATATGGCTTAAGCTCGATTGTAGTGTTGGGACCATTAGAACTTTGTTATAAATATCGTATCAATAAACATATCACCTACGGATCGGGTTTCAATGTTCTTTACGGTGCTCCCATGCCCCACCGTTTTGTAGCATGGATCACGGTATAGCCGTTGTACATATCTGATGTTGGCATCTACGGATGGAACCATGATCAAATACGGTCGGGTGCAAAAAAGTTTTTGAACTGTAATACTAGAAACACATTTCGATGGACCGGGTGCATCTAAGAAACATTTATGAAGATTCAATGTTTTTCTCATGAAATAACACTACGTTGAAAAAATCATAAGATTCTCGGGTACCCGCGAAAACCCCCTAGTTCCGTGCTTGTTGACATCAATGACTTTAGACTCAACACCATCAAAAGGAATGGAAGGAACAAGGAATTAACAACAAGCTAAACTCATAGATTTATTGATCATCACTTCTTAAACCAAGAATCCATTTCAAGTAGAATACCCAAGTGTGTTGAAATGTGTAGGCATAAACGGTCAATTTTGTTGTTTGAATTCTTAACAGAAAGTTTGACAATTAAATTATTTGTTTCCCAAACAAAAGAAGAACATCAATGTTTACTTGTTACTAGCTAGGAAGGAGCAAAATGGAATTTGACCCACATTACATGTTTGGATCCGACAATAATTCACGTGCATACAAAACACTTTAAATAATACAACTTGTATAATAAAATATGATATTGGAAGGTTCTCATTTTCCACTAATTAAATCCCCACGTCATGGCACACATACAACATAATTGGAATCAAAGTTTTGCATCTTATAAATAACAATCATCTTCATTTCATTTCCACAAATTCAGTCTCTACAAACTCACTCTTGGATCATCCATCTCTAACTAGCACAAAACCAGCTTTCGACATGGGTGCTTGTGTGTCTTCGGCAGGTGACTCGATACACAAATCGACTAATCATGCCTTTGTTATTTCTACCAAAGGCGAATTACGACAATATCCAACTCCCATATTTGTCTCTGAGGTTCTTCAATTTGAAAAACCTTCGTTCTTTGTTTGCAAGACAACTTATATCAAGACCAAGATATCTCTTCTTTGGATTCAGAAGACGAGCTTGATGCCGGTCAGATTTACTTTATTCTTCCGAAAACAATGCTTGCTCGGCGTCTTAGTGCCTCTGATATGGCTTCACTTGCTGTAAAAGCCAGTCTTGCTCTTGATTCCAATTCAAATTCGAATTCAAAATCTCATGTAATGAAGAAAAAGAATCACAAGGCTCGTATATCGCCTTTGGTATTGATGGAAACGAGTCAGATTAATGTTGTAGTCGAGGAAGAGGGACACAAGCAGAATTATAAGAATGGAGGTTTACGAGTGTCGAAATCAAGATCAATAAAGAAGATGCCAAGATCAAAGAAAGCGAGATTGGCTGCTCGATCCTTTAGGCTTAAGTTGTCTACAATATACGAAGATAATTAATTTATTACTCATATTATGTAATTCATGACATAATAGATAATTTTTTGTTACATTGAGAATTGCTTGATGTTTCAATCCGAAAAGAGTGTTGTTTGTAGAATGTACAAAGAAGTTAAATGTATATAAATCCTACAATCAGAAGAAAAGTTACTAATGATTGATGAATTTTCTTATTTCCTTTATTTTGATAAATGTATTACAAGAAGAAGAAAAATCATAATCATGCATGAGACCCATATTAACCCTAAGTCAAGATCTTTCTTGTGTTACTATTACTATTCAATGCAAGGAAGAAGCCAAAGAAAACCCTAAGTCACAACTAGGGTTTTTCGGTTCAAGATACAAGAAAAAGAAGAAGGTTTTGTGATATATTAGGGTTTTCATTTAAACTCTAGCTTTACAAACCCTAGTTTTCGTGAAGTATTAAAGGTTAGTGTTATTTATCTTTTATGTGTTAATCATATGTGTCAAGCTAGATCTATTCAGCTGTATAGTTGTATTTAATGTTTTTTTCTAGTTTCTAAATCTTAACATTAGCATCACGACTCAACTCATTTGGTGTTTATAGGTTATACTTAGATAAACACTCTAGATTCGTTTAGATACTTTTTTATTTAAATTATTTTGACAATAACATGTATTCTTACCATAAAAGTTTTCAATCTTGATTTAGATCTATAAAATTGGGTAGGTTAATTAATTGGTTAATAAACGGATTTATTGTTATTTATCCGGTCAAAAGACTTGCACAATCAAGTTATTTGAGCCGTCAAGTTTTTCGTTGATATTTCGGTCAAACTTTGACCAAAGTATCATGGGCGACATGTTACCACGATACTTCGATACATATTAATTAACAATAATCACAACGCTTAAACATTCACAGTTAGTGAAAAAATTATCCCGGATGACATTTCGTTCGGTAAGAGTGAGTGGGAAAGATTGCCGCTAAAATTTCCGTTGATCTTTTTTGTCAAACATTGACCAAGGTGTTCCGAGCAACATGTCAGCCGGAAAACTAAGATTTCGTTAGACTTTGACTAAAAAGTCTATCAAAATTGGTGTCACATTTAACGAACTTTTATCGTTTAGTGAGGTTTTTCAAACTTTAACTAAAAAGTCTATCAGAATTCCTGACTTATTAAGCAGGCTAGCTGGTTTTGAAGTAATATAAATCGTCCTAGCTACTTGTCGCCCTAGAATTCCGACATCTCGCGTTTTGTTTTATAAATTTCTGTCAATTGCATGAACACAGGTATTTTAATTTGCATTAAATGTTACATTTGCATTATACATGTCAAAGAGTACTATTCAAGTTAATTAATGCCTATAAATAATACTATAGTAGCATGCATGATTGAATGCATGAAGGACGGTCGATACCAAACCAGATCAGGGCGTAAAATTCCCTTTGCTCAAAATCTCACATGCATTTTCGTCTTCAAGTTAATTATTTGTATACGATATATCTTCAAGTTAAAACATTAGGTATTTTTTTTCCAAGTCAAGAGTTGTTAATTGACTTAATTCTAGCCTATGAAGAAAATGGAAATAGACAAAATAGCCACGTCATTGCTTCCATCAGCATCCCTTTCACTTTCAGTTCTCCTTTCATTTTGGAATATCTTATTTTACTAACTTAACAAACTATGTATGACGTATGCGATGACTGATCGAACTAATATCACATATATATATATGTAGGTTGGCTAAATGGGTGGACGGAACGGGTATGGGCAGTGGGTTAAATGGACGTTGGTCCATAAACGCGGATTAAATGGACAATTTATAATACTAGACGATTACCCGCGCATAGCAGCGGAATTACCTAAAAACATGTAATTAGTGATATGCTAATTGATTCGATGGTCGAACGTGTGACCCAATAATTGCCTAGCGATAGATAGTTAATGATTTATTAATTGACCCGATGGTCGAATCGGTAACCCGGTGACTCGTCCGGGTTGAACCGGTAGGTGAGCCTGTTCCCATATACTCGATCGGGTTGACTCGGTGGTCGAAACCGTGTCCCGGTGGTTGAACCCGTGACCCGGTGGCTCGACAGGATTGACCCGGTTGTCGAACCCGTGACCCGGTGACTCGATCGGGTTAACCCGATGGTCGAACCCGTGACTCGAAAAGATTAGCTCGATGGCCGAACCCGTTACCCGGTGACTCAATCGGCTTGGTCCGATGGTCGAACCGTGACCTGATGACTCAACCGGGTTGACCCGTTGGTGGAACCCATGACCAAGTTACTCGACCGAATTAATCCGGTGGTGGAACCCGTGACCCGATAACTTATGCAATTGTTTATGGTTTAATTTTTCAACATTTCTTATTTTATCTAACTTATGTGCATTTAATTTTTCAACAATTTCATAATTGATATCCAACTTCTATGCATTAAATTTTTCAACAATTCCATAATTAAGTCATTTTTCAACATTCAAGGTTTTGTGGTTTTTCCTTTATAAGTAGTAAAGATAAAGATTTAGACTAAACGGACTTGGACTAAATGGACATTCGACTAAATGAACATGGCTTAAATAGACAATATTAAAGGAGAAATAAATAGATTTAAGATTAATTTAACCAAATGCATTTATATTGTCCAAATAGTCCATAATATCCATTTGTTTAACAAAATGTTTTTTATGTTGTCCAAATAGTCCAATTAAAATAAAAGTAATACCCATTTAGTCCATTAGTTTAAAAAAGGGTCCAAATAGCCTAAATTTAAGCATATGGACATGATTTGCCACCTCTACATATATATATAAGTATTTGTCTAATACTATAATTCTTTCTGTTGTTTGATTTTTACGGAGTATTAATGTAAGGAAAATGATCAAAAAGGGTCATTTGGCCTATTACCCAATTTTGAGATGGGTCCAAAAGTGTTTGTCATGCACATTTAGGTTTAGGGCAATTGGGCATTCAGAATAATCGAGTGCAGAATGCGTCATGTGCCTTCCGTTGCCCTATTTTTAGGAAAATTTATCAGAGTCGCCATAGTTTTTGAGACATTTGACAAAATGTGGCATTTGTTGCCTTGTTTTTATCGATTGCTCTCAACCTATATGAGAAAACCATGTTTTTTGAAATTGATGAACTCTTTTGATAATTTTCCTTTAATTATGTTAGTTTTTATGACATTTGATTTGTGGGGTTACGTAGGGTTTGGGGTTGTAATTATATAATACGTGCATGTTAGCAAGTTGGATCTAAACCCTTCTTGATGGGCTCAGATATATTGGGTTCGGCTAAATCTTGTATTAAAAAGGAATGATGATGATGATTTCGTTAACAAATAAAAATAAATTGTTAGTCTTATCGTGGGGACGAACTCTACGATTAGACTCCTAAGAGTAAGATTTCATGTTATCCTAAATGTGTGTGTATGGGATAAGTGAAAAAATCATACCTCGTTTGGAGTGTCAGAATTTACCTTTTATAGGCGAGTCGAATATCAAGTTTTCCTCGTATTTCGTATAGTACTTTAAATAGGCCTTTGTGATCCAAAGGACTCATGTCCTTATCTGCTAATCGTGACATGCGGATCCGTTCCTGAGAACTAGGGAGAGGTTTCCGGATATGCTCAGTGTAACACCTCAGATTTATAGGTGATTATCCATATAAACATGATATGAATAAATAATAAACGCAGCGGAAAGATCACCTATCAACGGATCCATAGAGTCATATGATTAATCAATAAAAGGGACATAAAAGTATACCTTTGTAGCGTGATTCGGTAATATCGAACGGGAACCATCACGAACACATGATCTAACCAAGAAACCAATCAAATATGAAACCAAGTGATCAAAATAGATCACCTCTATGATGTATCCACACCACACATCCTTGTATACTAATAGATGCTAGTCTTAAACCCCGTAACCTAGTAACACCCTTTGAATAAACAAAATTCAAAGATGGAGATCATTACGAAACATAAACCCACGGTTTTTTCATCTCAAAACCGTGCAAATCCCAATTAGAGGAAAGAGGGAGGATTTTTGGTAATGTGTTTAATGTAATAAATTAGAGTTTTTTCCTAATAACTCATATTTATCACAAATGTAACTCCTTCCTTTTTTCATCTTAATGGGCCGGACTCAATGGACTTTGTATGGGCCTTGCCATACACTTTTACAAGTCTAATAACTAAGTACACTACTAGTAGTTAGAAGCCCAATAATTATCTCGAGTTACGAAGGTTGTTTATATACCGTAAATACAATAAACACGATATATTGAAATGGTACCTCAGTGTATATGTGTGTGACCCCATAGGCCCATATGTGTCTAGCCGTATAATTAGTTGTTATGACACGAGCATACTCCAATAGCTCCCACTTGCGCACGTCATAATAATCATGTAATTATACAAGCAATGGTTAGCGTCTAGCAACACGCCAATGCCCCTAGAAACGTATGGGGATAGTTTCTCAAACATCTTATTTAAATGGTTAGATATTAGTCATCCTTTTGTTTCAGATACTCTGTTAAACTTTAGACATGGATCAACAGTCATTCTTAAGTTTAACTATTCTGTTTCTCGATATAGATATTGAACTAGATTACCAAATTAATCAAGAATCATCTTAATTACATTTGGGTGTGGCCACACAAACATCTGTACAATTCATCGAGGGGCTCAGTATTATCTAACTCCAATACATGTGAAGGAACAAATCCTATTTTGACTGCACGTGTCATTCATGTGTTTTACATCGCACCTGAAAATGGTCTTTATAGCAGCCTTGTTCAGGACAATGTTGAACCATATCAAAGATTGACATTCCACACATACAAAACCTACTTGCATCTCAAGTCTAAGGATGAGAGATTCAACCACTTGCGAGATTCACTATTGACGCCAATCCATGCAGTGAATTCTCGTAGGTTGGGTCAATCCAATGTTCATCCAATGAACACATATGAGTTTGGCGGCATCATCAATTAATATCCATTCCTAATGAATATGACCAACTCACATTTGTCTTAAATCGACAATACTCCGGTATCGTCAACTGACAATGGATAATTTAGAATAACTAAATTATTCATGGATTAAACGTGCTAATATAGAACACAGTAGTACAAATGAAGACGATCTACCAAGTATATCAATTCATTATTTAGTAAAACTGCTTAACGTTCCATTATCCAAATACTAAAAAAAACAGATATACATGAGACTACTCTAAGGTCAAAGTCCAATATTCCAAGCATGATGAACATGTTTGACTACAAGACATTGAATTTACACAAGGACCTATTGAGTTCTCATCTGAGTGAACTTTGAGAATACTTATTTCAGAAACTCACAAATAGTGAAGATTTTGAATAATACGATGATTGTCATTTGGTATATGTGCGCTCAAGTGCTAATACAATAATACTAGCATCGCCATAGTACATTACATAGGTTGTTTGAAGCAAGTAGAACACCTATTTAAGACAATCTTCTTAACAGCTTCCCAAACTGTAAAGTATTCTTATTTTACTAATGAGTAGTGCAACAATGCTTTTCATCAAGCACGTCTAGGTAGTAGTATTATCATTGAAGATGAAATCCTACTATCACTAGTATTGAGTACCATCTCAATCAAAGTAATCATTAGTGTATAAACTCAACACTAATCTTCTTAGCTAAAATCCGTAAACGATGATCAAGTATATAGTATTCTAATGACTTTCACTTAGATACTTTGTGATCAGTTCATCTTGCATTCATGCAAGTATCAACATTAGTCTTAATACATCACATATCATATGTAATGAATCCACTAGGTAAACTAAAGGTTTCCATGTACATAATCAATCTTATCATGTCAGATTGAACTTTGAGACTTTCTCAATGATGTGTCATATTTAGACTTTTTAACCGCCTATGTCTTATTATAATAAGCATATGTCCCAAGGTTATATGTTTTACTTTTTTTATCTCTCAATAGAAATATAATCCAAGTCAAGGATTAAAAACTAGCTTTGATGGAATAATATTTCCAATATGTTAACAACATATGAGATTTAAAACAAACAAAATAATATGCTCCTACTAGCTTTAAGGGTACTCGAGAGTTATCTTTGTTTTAATCATGATCATATCCTTGATTCAAACTTAAGATTCCAGCTCCTAGATGCATGCTCTAATCCACACTTGGATTTTTTGAGTTTGTACACCAATTACCATATTTCATATTCATGAAATCAAGTATGGTAATTAATATCTTTATTAATTTAATACTTGTAAAGAAAAGAAAGCCTTAAATCATGATCAATTGCTTGAGCATGCCTTAAACTCTATTCAAAGAGAGTGTCGATAAATGTGTATAATTGTGTCCATATATATCTTCTCATAGAAGACCATTTATAACCTATCAGTCGTACTGATTAGTGAAAGCTAATCAAATTCCAAAACTGATTTTCTTTTATGGACTACATCTAACCATTCATAGTTTGAGTCATTCATTAGATTCTAAATTAAAAATGAGTCTTGATAGTTATGAGGTTCAAAATGATCCTCAAACTCATATTCCTCAACATTGACATGACATTCATATCTTCAGGTGCTTGAGGTATCCTTGCGGATATGCGAATGGGAGTTACAACAATTTGTGGCTTTTGCATTTACATGCTCAGCCTCATTATGTCGTTCACTAGTGTATTTAGAAGGTTGTATTTTATTTCTTACTTTCTACGAAGATGCAAAAAGGCTCCTACTTGCTTCTTGTAAGAGGATACTTTCTCCAAGTACACAGCATGTCGAGCAACAATGAATTATTCTCGTTTGGGATGAATAAAATACACTAAAATTTATTGATTCAAATTTTGTTAATAACACGTCTAACATGATTTTAACAAATTCAAGACTTCAACTAAGACTTACTGGGAGTCATCCCATTCCATAAATTGATGGTTTCTTAGTTACCTTCTTGTTTGGAACCATATTGAATAAACACGGGCATATTCAAATTTTTGTTAACCTTAATAAGATACAAGAGAGAGAGTAGTTAATGTTATCAAGGATCAAATAATAATAATAGTATTTGATTTTACACATGAGACATAGTGTTGCAATTATGAGACAGTATCACAATTCCTTTGATAACATAAACTCTTTGGCTCACATATTTTATAATTTGGCCAAATCATATTGCATAAACAATATATTCAAGCCGATTGCATGCTATAAAGTATGATTATTTTAGTAGTTCAAGAACTTCATGTTCATGTTTTAACAAGAAAACATAACATGTTGGTCCCTAAATATACTTTATAAGATATTGAACAATCCAATAACTTCATTGTATATGCCCTAACAGGAAGACACAACAAGTCAAGTACTTACTTTATTTTATAAGTCTTTGAATAATTCAAGGAAGTTCATGTTTATGTCTTTACTTGAAGACATAAATATACTAGAAATAAAGTATTATTGAATGCCTACTTTTGGCTTCAATAGTATTTTCAAGTTAATTTACATACTTTATATTTATGTCTTTACAAGAAGACATATGCTTATTAGCTAAAACATTTAGGTAATGCGATGAAGTAATTTTTATTATTTCTTGACATTAGTTATCTATTAGACAACATACATCAATATGTATAAGTCTTAATAGAATATTATAAGCCATATTGTGTTGTACCTTGCACACTCTAATAATTCTCCCACTTGAGCATGGCACAACATCATATATGAATAATATTAAAATATCACAGATATAATAAGATTTAATTCATACTTAAATCAAGCTTGTATAGAAGGGTTATGTAGAACTTCATCGTTTAATAAGCAATCATGCATAACTATTTTAGATAACATTTCGGGAAGCGACATTAGAAAAGCGACTAGTTATCTTTTAAAATAATATGCAATAAGGCTTAGAAAACTATGATGTTATTTCAAGACAATCTAGAAATTAAGTGGGTCACTTACAAGGTGATAAGCTCATAGCTCCCACTGAATAAGACAACTTTACAAGTGTGTCCTATGGTTAAAAAAATGCATTGCTCCCATTAGTTTAGACAACATTTTGAATGTATCTATACTAGTGAAAAAGCAAGTAGCAATTTGTATACTTTCTAGTTCTTTGAATGTCTACACATTATAGCCAATGTGAGTCTCGTAGACTAGTAAACATGTACATAGATATTCAAAGAAAAGTATCAAGTTCTACTATATTTGTGATGAGATTTCCATCGATGCCATTAACTTGAAAGTTTTGCATGCAATTCCTCTTTCTACTTTACCTCAAAGGTGTGTAGAATCTTATGGAACTTGTTTGTGTAAGGACAATATACTATAAAAACATGCTAGTAATTTCCTTTCCTCTCACGGTTTAATGAGACTTCAATTTCTAATCAATACTCATACAATATCTTAACACTTTAAGATATGCAACCGTACTTAATCGTTTTAACTTACAAGACAATGCGATTTCTTGAGTAGGCGTGTATTAATACTGATTAGAATTGAGAAGATTCAAGTGTTCCTATTACAGCTTTCTCATACAAGGAGAAAGAATGGGAACGAGTCTTATTCTTACAAGGAAATAAGACTTAGTTTGTTTTCCTCTAGCACAAAAGGAAACAAACTTTGTTTACGGTTTGTGTTGCACAAAATCATTAATAGAAATACAAAGTTCATATTTAGTATTTTCAATAATTATCCTTTTAAAATTAACTACCCAAGTTTATAAAAACAATTAATTTTACGAAAAGGCTAAGATCCTCATTGAGGTTCTACCACCACATCAGTTGAACTGCTAGCAATGATAGATTCAACAGGTAGATGACGTTCATCAATTGCAAATCTTCTGCAATTCTTAGATCCTTATGGGACTCATGACACAAGCAAACATTTCACTAAATGTCAAACTGGCATGTTTAGTCCCATCCTTGCCTCGGTCAAGCTCTCATTGTTGTACCGATTAAGTCATCCAATTTTAGAACATGCGAGAATAAGTCTAGGTCTCACGCATAGATAATAATCACCTTGGGTTACAATTCACATCCGTCTCACAAGATGCAAAAAGTAATTGCAAGTGATCTCAAACGATTGGACGACATGACTTAAATTTGAGACGGGTATAAAAGTTTGATTTACAAATCAAAAGTGTGTACGAGTAAGCATGCATTCATCCATCGTAGCACAATTTAAAAACATTTCTTAACTTAAGTCTAATCTTGTTTTAATTTATGCGTGTCAAGTTGTCCAAGTTAAATACTAATATAAAACCCAAGTGGAAGTATTATTAGTTTAGACAATACATAAAATAAATAACATTAATAACATGTTATGAATTATTATGAAAACAAGATTTTTGTTTTAAATCGTATTTAAAATTTAGACTAAATCAAAGATTTAGTTTTTGGTTTGTGATTGGTATCAAGTTTTATAAAAACATTTGCAAGTTATAACAAGATATCAAGCAAATAAGCAACCACACAACCACAAGTATGCAAAGCCTCGAACCGATGAAAAACCTAAGCTTGATCTCGTGAGCCATCACGAGGACCAAGAAGTCAACTAAGGGTAAGTAAACACAACCACAAAGTGGGCTCCCACTTGCTCCAAGACCATCAAGAGCAAGTAGAACCCAAAATGAACATGAGGCCCAAATCTGCCAAAAAATATTCAGTCGACTTCTAGGGCCCAAAACCCATAGAAGGAGTCTTCCCTAGCCTGAGGTCCAGTTGAGACTTTTGAAGGCCCATGAGTTGTGAATCAGCACACCAAATTTGGGCTTCTATCTCCTTATAGAACTCCGAGAAATCACATTTTAGTGCAGGTCACTCAGCAGCTCCGAATTTCATAATATGTCTTTAAATCTTTAGCCATTCCCATCCAAGCATCGGGTACAAATGATTTTTGACTAAAAATATTTAACCTATCATTAACCTACTGTAAAGTGCCCAAACAATGGCTATAACCAACATCAAAAACATATTACTGAAGCCGAAACAATGGCAAATCCCCAAAACTGAAATTAAATGCAAATCAATACACAACATGTCATATTTGTTCTAGGTTTTCATCGGCTTTGCATACGAAACATAATAATACCATAAGATTATGAATATAACAACGTGTTGGCTAATTCCATGACCAAACATGCATGTATTTGCCATGGATATAAAATAAACAACAAGATACACTTGTTAGCCAACGAAATGGAAGAAAAAATCAACAATTAATTAAACCCCCGATTGGTACGTATAACCGATGACCTTAGGATATTAAAACCACATTTTAAACACCTTATAATCATCATATAATTACAGAAATCAAGTCCATAGGGCTGTTCTAAAACCGATTCACAAATCGTGCCAAAACACGCATTTTTTGGTCATTTTATACGTACCGGCAACAAAACTAATTAAGATATGAGTAACCCGTGGCCATGGAATTAAAAAATACAGATCATAAGACCATATTATGGTCTGTTTTAACACGAAAATTAAGCCCTTGGGGCTGTTTTAATTTTTTTCTTTATTAATCCTCCAAAAACACGTGATTTGGCCACTTTTACGCATACCCGATAATCATATGACATCATATGATGGCTCGTGATACCACTATAGGTGATTATCCATATAAACATGATATGAATAAATAATAAACGCAGCGGAAAGATCACCTATCAACGGATCCATAGAGTCATATGATTAATCAATAAAAGGGACATAAAAGTATACCATTGTAGCGTGATTCGGTAAGATCGAACGGAGACCATCACGAACACATGATCTAACCAAGAAACCAATCAAATATGAAACCAAGTGATCAAAATAGATCACCTCTATGATGTATCCACACCACACATCCTTGTATACCAATAGATGCTAGTCTTAAACCCCGTAACCTAGTAACACCCTTTGAATAAACAAGATTCAAAGATGGAGATCATTACGAAACATAAACCCACGGTTTTTTCATCTCAAAACCGTACAAATCCCAATTAGAGGAAAGATGGAGGAGTTTTGGTAATGTGTTTAATGTAATAAATTAGACTTTTTTCCTAATAACTCATATTTATCACAAATGTAACTCCTTCCTTTTTTTCATCTTAATGGGCCGGACTCAATGGGCTTTGTATGGGCCTTGCCATACACTTTTACAAGTCTAATAACTAAGTACACTACTAGTAGTTGGAAGCCCAATAATGATCTCGAGTTACGAAGGTTGTTTATATAGCGTAAATACGATAAACACGATATATTGAAATGGTACCTCAGTGTATATGTGTGTGACCCCATAGGCCCATATGTGTCTAGCCGTATAATTAGTTGTTATGACACGAGCATACTCCAACAAGATTTTGGTCAACGAAAGCGGTCAAGCTCGGGGGCTGTTAATATAAGTCATAATACCATAGTTCAAGGTACAAGAGAACGACTCTAAATGAGACGTTTTATAAAAACACCTCGTTGAATTAATTAAAACATTAAAGTTTACAATGGCCCAGTTCAAAAGATAAAGTAGCGGAATAATAAAGTTTTAAAAATGTCAACGAGATAATAGTTCAAAAGGATAAGTAATAAATATCCAAAGATAGCCATGAAATACATGCGGACTCCAAGTAATTCAAATAGAAATCAAGCAAACACCATCAAATACCTGAGATAAATGCTAAAGTGTCAACATATAGTTGGTGAGAATATAGGTTTCAGTTAAAAGTCACAACATAAAAGTTCAGTTCAAGTACACATACAACTATGGGAGATATAGTACCAAATGTAGGATGAATCGGGTGTTCACAGTATTTATGATAGCTAAGCTCATGACATCAAAATTATTGATCCAATAGGTACACCGCAGTGCACATATAAATTGCCCCAAGAGATTATCTAGCCAAGATAACCAAGTCACACAAATAATATAAACTCGTCTGGCGACAGAATATGCCCGTGTGGAGGTTGTCAAGCCTCGATAGATCTTTCATAATATAAGAGCTACTCCCACAAAGTAATTCACGATTCAAGATATTGGGGACTATAGATAACGCAACTTAGGCTAATCATAAATAATGCTCATTGTGTGTTCGTAGAAATCAATTTTTGCATCCTTAAGAAAGTACAAAGCATTTATCGCACCTCAAAGCATTAAACATATAAAGCAGTCTATTCATTATTGCCTACTGTATATTGTTATATTTTGCTGAGATGAGTTTTAATGGGCCTAGTTAAAGTTGGGATCGTTCGAATTCTGATGAGGTAGCCAATTGTGGTTGCAGCCATGTTGGGTGTCCCCTCTATGCCAATTATTGCCCTATCCGAGCCTTCAGATGCAGAATGACATCCTCATATTTTACATAATCTCTTTATCTTTATAAACGTTTGTCAAACGACCTCTTTGGCAACCAGAATTAAACAAGAGAGCAACAATATTTTATACGATTAGTTTGTGACAGAATGGCTGAAAAAGCGCGTGAACAAAATCGTTTGTCAGGAGCTATGTTTGAGGCTGGGGATCAACAATATTTTATACGATTTGTTTGTGAGATGATGGCTTAAAAAAGCGTATGAAGGGAATTGCTTGTGAGGAGGCATGTTTGGCGCTGGAGATAAAAAAATCTTCTTCCACTAAAATATTATAACACCTTGACAGGATAACCGATCATGGTTGCAGTCATGGTGCGCGTAAATGAAATCAAATATATTCATTATTGAGTGACAGTGTGATACATATAATTACATTTGGCTGTGATGAGTTTTAACGGACTCGATTATAGTTGAGATTACTCGTATTTTGGCAGGGAATCGGTCGGGGATGTAGTCATGACGGGGATATCGTCTTTATACCTAATATTGCCTAATCTGAGCTTGTTATGGATCCTATTATGGATGTATGGTCTTTATCCTCAATATTGCAAACAAACATGAAATATGATGATAGTTACTAGTTTACATTAATTATTTAGTCGTACCATTGCTCATATCCGGTTACATCAAATGTTGTGTATCATTAAAAAACTATACCTTGTATTAAACTAAATAATTTTTTGCGACTAAACATTTTAAAGCCAAACTTAAACTACATTACTTGTTTTAAGGCAAAATATAATTTTGTCTTTTTTTTGTTCTTCAAGTTAACTTCGATTGCCTTTTAGAAGTTAACTCGAACATCTCTTCAAAATTTATGCAAAACATCAAGTTAACTCATATTGTTTTTAGAAGTCTTGACAAAAATCAATTCACAAAAAATACATTATAAAGAAAATAATTTAAAATAAATATTGATAAAAAAAATAATTTAAAAAATTGATAGTATACATTCGATTAAAGAAAAAATAAATTATGCACACCATTACATGGGACGGTCCGCCTAATTTTTATTCGAAAAAATTGTAACTAGAATCCAAAAAGTCGTGGGTCTAAATACATAAAAAAATATTTAAAAAAAATTTGAAAATGGTAGATGAAGTGTATAGAAAAAACATGTTGGATACGGTCGGTCCAAAATATGGATTCTAATTGATTCGACAGGTACAACCTATCTCCATGTTGACCCCAATTCTCCTTCCATCACAAACCGTCCAAAACACATGAATTCATTCACATTGGGACTAGTTGTATTAATAGAAAATGTGATGATCTTATTATAAAGAATTCGAAAGTTTTTAGCAAAACATTTAAGCATGACTTGTTTTGCACATGTATAGTTGAAGGTTTATAAAACTCGTAACAATTACGCAAAATTTTAAATAAGATTAAAACACATATAGTGGAAGCAATTTAACAATATCATAATTATTAACACATTCATAATTAATCGAGTTAGGGTTACATACCTTTTAGTTAGAGCAAATGCACAAGAACACCACCAAATCGCCAATTAGGGTTTATATGAAAAATACCAAGATATAGTTTATAGTGAAACTATATTACGCTCTTGTACACACGTAATGCAACGAATCAATCGTTAGTCTAGCACTAATAAACCGAAGCTTCAACGCTTGTGGAATATAGCCAAAAACCAATAACCAAAAGCCAACTGAAAACCCTAAGAGGGTGTATGTTGCGATCGGTTATAAGGAGAGACAAAGAGATGGGATCAAAAATTATGAATGTTATGAGGGGTATTTTTAAGATTAGAAAAATTGTTCTCCAAGTCCTAATCAAATTAGAAAACAAAACCCCTCCCTTTGGGCCTTGTATACCCGGTGGTGGATACCCCTTTGGGTGTCTTCCGGAACCTTCTAATATTTTAGTAAATATAATATATATATTAAAAAATATAGTTATTAAAATTTAAAATAGTATCTCTTTTTATGATAAAAAAAAGTGAGACAAATGGTTAATTTTCCCGCTAATGTTTTCCCGCCAACATTTTGCCCGCCAAAAGTTAACATTCACTGATAATTGTTAACATTCATTGTTAATATTAATTAAAAATTGTTAACATTCATTGAGGCTTACAAACAGACACGCCTAAACCTAACTTTATTCTACACGGACACTTAAACACGCGCTTAATTAAACATGGATATTAAACCGATAATAGACTCATAAACACGAAAACAGATACATCATAAACTAGTTCAAACGAATGTTCCCCATGTCATCGTAAAGGTCGTGAAGTAGTGCAGCTGAATCCAATTTGTGCCTATCGGAGTTGCGGTACAACTCTATCTTACGCTCAAGTACCATTATCATTCCATTCAAGCGCACACAGTTTGCACACGCTGAAGAGCTTGGAGAAGAAATTGGAATCGTTGAAGGTCTGGTAGAAGAGCTTGGAGGAGAAAAGCTCGTTGAAGGTCTTGAAGAAGAGCTTGGAGGAGAAAAGCTCATTGAACCTCCAAGAGAATTGATTAGTAGTTGGACGCGTTCGTCTTTCCATAAAAAAATTTGCATCCATATGAAACTGGAGGTTGAACCCGTGAACGTGGACAAGCATAGTACAGTCTACCAATGTTTTCAGTTGTCCACGATTCTCGAAGAACTACATCTCCATGTCCACACCTGCACGGAAAAGCTTCATGCTTCAACATGTACATAATAACAATTTGTTTATGATGATAAGTGTGTGTGATCTGCTGGTGGTTGTGATGATAAGGAGTGTGTGTGGTTCTCTTTTTATGCTAAAAAAGTGAGGGAAATTGTTAACATTTTCCCTCCCATGTTTTCCCTCCAATGTTTTCCCTCCAATGCTTTCCCTCTAATGAACATCTAATACGTTGAACCTCTAACGTTGAACCCTATCTAATACGTTGAACCTCTAATGTTGAACCCTATCTAATACATTGAACCTCTAATGATGAACCCTATCTAATACATTGAACCTCTAATGATGAACCCTATCTAATACATTGAACCTCTAATGATGAACCCTATCTAATACATTGAACCTCTAATGATGAACCCTATCTAATACGTTGAACCTCTAATGTTGAACCCTATCTAATACATTGAACCTTCAATGTTGAACCCTATCTAATACGTTGAACCTCTAATGATGAACCCTATCTAATACATTGAACCTCTAATGATGAACCCTATCTAATACATTGAACCTCTAATGATGAACCCTATCTAATACATTGAACCTTTAATGTTGAACCCTATCTAATACGTTGAACCTCTAATGTTGAACCCTATCTAATACGTTGAACCTCTAATGATGAACCCTATCTAAACATTGAACCTCCAATGATGAACCCTATCTAATACATTGAACCTCTAATGATGAACCCTATCTAATACATTAAACCTCTAATGATGAACCCTATCTAATACATTGAACCTCTAATGATGAACCCTATCTAATACATTGAACCTCTATTGATGAACCCTATCTAATACGTTGAACCTCTAATGTTGAACCCTATCTAATACGTTGAACCTCTAATGTTGAAACCTATCTAATACATTGAACCTCTAATGATGAACCCTATCTAATACAATGAACCTTTAATGTTGAAACCTATCTAATACATTGAACCTCTAATGATGAACCCTATCTAATACATTGAACCTTCAATGTTGAACCCTATCTAATACGTTGAACCTCCAATGTTGAACCCTATCTAATACGTTGAACCTCTAATGATGAACCCTATCTAATACATTGAACCTCTAATGATGAACCCTATCTAATACATTGAACCTCTAATGATGAACCCTATCTAATACATTGAACCTCTAATGATGAACCCTATCTAATACATTGAACCTCTAATGATGAACCCTATCTAATACATTGAACCTTCAATGTTGAACCCTATCTAATACGTTGAACCTCTAATGTTGAACCCTATCTAATACGTTGAACCTCTAATGATGAACCCTATCTAATACATTGAACCTCTAATGATGAACCCTATCTAATACATTGAACCTCTAATGATGAACCCTATCTAATACATTGAACCTCTATTGATGAACCCTATCTAATACGTTGAACCTCTAATGTTGAACCCTATCTAATATGTTGAACCTCTAATGTTGAAACCTATCTAATACATTAAACCTCTAATGATGAACCCTATCTAATACAATGAACCTCTAATGTTGAAACCTATCTAATACATTAAACCTCTAATGATGAACCCTATCTAATACATTGAAAGTATTAGATAGGGTTATATAACTATACATTGAAAGTATTATATAAAAATAAAATATATAACTATATAAAACTTATTATTATTAATAATTTAAAACTAAACTACATAAATTTTATATAAAAAATATACAATTACATAAAACTTATTATTATCAATTATATAAAAGTAAAATATACAATTATATAAAACGTATTATTATCAGTCATTTAAAACTAAATTACATAAATATCATATATAAAAAATATACATTTATATAAAACTTATTATTTTTAATTATATAAAAGTGAAATATTCAAATATATAAAATTATTATTATTAATCATTTAAAAGTATATAACATTAATTATCTAAAGGTAAAATATACAATTATATAATACGTATTATTATCAATCATTTAAAACTAAATTACATAAATATCATATATAAAAAATATACAATTATATAAAACTTATTATTTTTAATTATATAAAAGTAAAATATACAAATATATAAAATTATTATTATTAATCATTTAAAATCATAGAACATAAATTGTTTCCCCAGCGACATGTCGCTGGGGTAAGTTTTGTTTATCAATTTTAGAAATTCCTCCAAAAAATTTCATTAACGCGCTTATTTCACAAAGCGACAAAATACACTTTTCCCCAGCGACATGTCGCTGGGGAAAAGTTCGTTAATTTCTAAGGTTTATTAAACCAGCTGCGCAAAACGACAAAGTCTAAGGTTTCCCCAGCGACATGTCGCTGGGGAAAAGTTCGTCAAGAAAAAGGAAAGTTTTCCCAGCGGCATGTCGCTGGTGAAACTTTTGACCAGACCTTATCCTTATACGATTTACAGAAACATCACTTATCTCCCAAACCTCTTATCTCTTTCTCTTCTCTGCGTAAAAATACCACCATCACCACTGCCCATCTCCATCACCACTGATCATCTCCATCACTACCACCATCACCACTGCTAATCACCTCCACCGTCACCCATCTCCATCACTCCCACCATCACCACTGCTAATCACCACCACCGTCACCCATCTCCATCACTCCCACCATAACCACTGTGAATCACCCCCACCATCACCACTGCTAATCACCACACCACCACCACAACAAGATTTATGTAATTTAGTTTTTAATTCAATTGTTTATATAATCTAAAGGCTTTATTTTTTTAATTCAATTGTTTTTTATAAATTGACTTTATATAAATTTATAGTTTTTATTAATTGAATGTTTAATTATGTTTTTACTTTAATGTTTTATATTATTGTAGCCGCCCGCAGCCGACCACAGCCGAAAGCAGCCGACCATAGCCGACAGCAGCCGACCACAGCCAAACACCGCAAATAACAGGTATGTTTTTTTTTATTCTAACTGATAATATATGTTATTTACTGATTTTTATCATTTTGGTTTCCCCAGCGACATGTCGTTGGGGATTTTTATCATTTTGGTTTCCCCAGCGGCAGCGTAGGTAGCAGTAGTAGTAGGCAGCGTAGGTAGCGGTAGGCAGCGTAGGAAGCGGTAGGCGGCAATAGGCAGCGGTAGGCAGCGTAGGTAGCGGTAGGCGGCGGCAGACAGCGGTAGGCAATTGTAGCAGCGGCAAGCAGCGGGAAGGTATATTTTATAAAAAAAAAATTATTCTAGTGACGAAGAAGATTAACTTTGTGTTGTAACTTGTAAAATACACTTATATATTTGAATGAATGAATGAATGAAATTGTTGTGGATTGTTTAAATGTGTAAATTTATTTTGATATTTAGATTTGTGCATGCTTGTATTATTTTGTTCATGAATTTCTACATGTTATGCTAATTGTACCTGTATACAGATGACTGATGTTGCACGGGGACATGGCGGGGACGGTGGTGGCGAGGATCCTTCACGTCCACGTCCTCCATCATTCGGTTGCGGGGGTTGCTTCGTCAACCGGGGTAAGAATTTCTGGATTATTGTAATACAAATTTGATACACATATTTAACTTGTTTGCCTTAACTTTTATGACTTTATCACTCACTTGATTTTGCAGGAAAAGGAAAGAAAAAGCCCAATTTGGGCGGGAGGAGAGCCGGCAGGCAGAATACCCGGGAGAAGACCCGCTGCCTGAAATTACTAGATGCGGTGGCCGAGAATCACAACCGGCCGGTCGAGATCCACTTTGTAGCCGGTAGAGGTAACCTTGTTATACCTGTCGGCCCCCACTCAGATCATTGGGGAAACTTATTCGGGTGTGTCGTTAGGGAAATACCTTTGTATTACCCTTCGTGGAGCAAGGTCCCCGTAGGGCACAAGGCGGCGGCCCGGGCAGCTATTGGGGTAAGTTATCATTTTATATTTATTTAATTATCGTGTTCATTTATTTAATTGTATATATTTATTTAAATTTGTTTTTTTATTTATATCATATAAATAAATAAACAAATTTAAATAAATATATAAATTATATTTCTAACTCCGTTTTTAATGTGTTGTATTGTGTATATTTATTTAAATTCGTTTATTTATTTATATCATATAAATAAATAAACAAATTTAAATAAATATATAAATTATATTGCTAACTCTGTTTTTAATGTATTGTATTGTGTATATTTATTTAAATTCGTTTATTTATTTATATCATATAAATAAATAAACGAATTTAAATAAATATATAAATTATATTTCTAACTCTGTTTTCAATGTGTTGTATTGTGTATATTTATTTAAATTCATTTATTTATTTATATCATATAAATACATAAACAAATTTAAATAAATATATAAATTCTATTTCTAACACTGTTTTCAATGTGTTGTATTTGATTGCAGAAAAAATATGATCTTGCGCCTCACATGAGCACCCCTCGGTGGAAGAGTATTTATGATACCATTAATCACCAGTTACAAAAATCATACAACACCAGCAAGGCTAGTCTGAAGCGAGATTACTGTGTAAAAGACCCCGAGACTGGAGAATACGATGTTGATCAAATTAGGCGGAACAGACCCGACGAGCACACACCTGAAGAGTGGGAGAAACAGTAGAGTTTTGGACTGACGAAGCTAACAAGAAGCGATCCTCAACAAACAGCCAAAATTGGTCCAAGGCAACACTTGTCTCCCGACATGGTTCTCGGTCGATCCCTCGCACTCGACAGCTCTCGGTAATTATTATTATTATTATTATTATTATTATTATTATTGATTTTACATTATTATGGTTTTTTTATTTTTTTTATTTTATTATTATTATTATTGTTTTTTATTTTTATTATTTTATTATTATCATTATTGATTTTACATACATATTATTATTGCCGCATTTAATTAGATTGATCTTACTTACGTGTGTATGTACAGCAAATGGCGTCTGAAACCCAACAAGAGCCTACAGAGATCGACATGTTCTATCGTCTGCATACGAATTCAGATGGTGTATTTATAGATGAGCAGTCTCTCCAGTTGTATGTAAGTATTCTTTTCAAAACACACTTTAATGAATCATTGATTAATAATCTAGCAACCCGACTAATATATTTACTATCTTGTGTTATTGTCACCACACAGGATCAGATGAGGGAGCTAGAGGCGACGGGTGAGCACACCACTGCCGAGATCAACAGGATGGTGCGAGGAGACAAGTTTCGCGGCCACCATCCTGGCGTGGGTATGGTATTGCCGGGATACACCAGTACTCCCTCGTGCTTTTCTCCACCACCCCCTGAGACTCGTCGGGATCGGGATGTTGATTTCATGATGGGCGTGCTGAGAAACGACGGCAGGTATGGCGATCTTTTTGCGAGATATGAGAGTGGTGGTGCCAGTGGGAGCGGGAGTCGTCCGGGTGATGATGCTGAGGATCGGGAGGGTGGCGAGGATGGTGGCGATGACGCGAGCTAGTCGTGTCATATATGTGTTTGTTAGTATGATACATAGTTTCTTTATGTTCATCTTGACTTGTTTCCCTATTATCCTAAATTAGAACGCTTGTTTCCCTTGTATCCTTAACTATCCCGACTTATTCCTAGTATCCTTGACTAAATTAGAACGTTATATTATATTTTGGTGCAAGTTTGAACTTATTCCGCGTTTGTTTTGATTTGTATTTCAAGTTTACTTTATATGTGTCTTTTGGTGAGCAAATACAGGTTTTTTGTTACAGGTTTCGGTAGATTTTTTCCGGAAAAATTCCGAAAAAAATCTGGAAAACGCCTGCTGTGCAGGCAATTTTTTAAAAAAACCTGCAGACTCTTCCCCAGCGACATGTCGCTGGGGAAACTTTGGTTATTCGTTGACAAGTCAAACGCAAAGCGTTGACAAGTCAAAATTATCGAGAGTTTCCCCAGCGACATGTGGCTGGGGAAACTTTGGAAATCGTTGACAAGTCAACGACAACGCGTTGACAAGTCAAATAAAAGGAAAGATTCCCCAGCGACATGTCGCTGGGGAAACTTTGTAATTAGCTAAAATGGTTAAGTTTAACTTAATTTTTTTGTTTAATAAGGACTTTTCCCCAGCGACATGTCGCTGGGGAAAATGTTGCCACCGAGGCAATCTGTTCTTTCAGGAAAAGTCTGTGGGGCCCGCAGGTCGCTGGGGATACATTTAACAACTAGCATACCCCAGCGAATTTTCCCCAGCGAAATGTCGCTGGGGAAATATATCCCCAGCGACATGTCGCTGGGAAACCCCAAAATTATCGCTGGGGTAGGGCGCGAATGTTGTAGTGTTGGTAGCTATCAGTTTGTGACTTCATAGTCAAGATGAGTTTTGATTTGGAGATCATATGTGTCTCGCTACTTTCGACAAACTAGACTCATAGTCGGATCATTAATCTATCATAAACACACCTAAAAGAATCCCTAAATAATTCTTCTAATCGATTTTATACGATCCTCAGATTTGATATTTTACCATATATGTATTCCTTAATAATTTCATTACATTATTTATGTATTAAATTGAATAGTATTTTGTCGGGAATCTGATTAACTAGTGAATATGGGATTAAAATATAAGTTTTCGAATTTATGAAAATGAGACATGACAACCTAACTTGCTGGTTCTCAAATTAAGTATTGGCTCGTGCATGTTACTAATAATTTTTTTTAACAAGGAAGCCGTGCCATGTCCCCAAAAGAATAGTATATTATTAAAAGAAATGGAAGAAACAAGGAATTATTAAGCCAGGCTAGCTACAAAGGCAAAAAACTACAAAGTGTATAAAAAGATGCGCCTCCGATATGGCTTCACTTGCTGTCAAAGCCAGTCTTGCTCTTGATTCCAATTCAAATTCCTATGCACCGAAGAAAAAGAATAACAAGGCTCGTATATCGCCTATGGTGTTGATGGAAATGAGTCAGATTAATGTTGTAGTCGAGGAAGAGGAACACAAGCAGAATTATAAGAACGGAGGTTTACGAGTGTCAAAATCAAGATCAATAAGGAAGATGGCAAGATCAAAGAAAGCAAGATTGGCTGCTCGATCCTTTAGGCTTAAGTTGTCTACAATATACGAAGATAATTAATTTAGTATTCATAGTATAATTCATGACATGAGTTTTTGGTTTCTGCGTGAACCTGTCGTGATCTACATATGTATGTATGTATGTACAGATTTTGAGCAATAGGCATAATATGTAGATTTGAGATGGCACCACTCCTTCTTCAACTCACTGATATAAATGTAAACTCTACTACTTTATATGTGAAATTGATTACAGAGAAGTACAACTTTTGCTATATCAGATTAGGCATATATATAGCCTTACATAGGAACATAAAGCAGCTAAGAAAATGGTAATCTATCCTAAAGAAGCGGTACATACATTGACCCACATTCTCAAACGTGTAGAGTGTAAACTTCCATGAGAAGCGGTCAAACAAAATACCTAGTCTTACTATCAACTAAACCTAACTAATAACAAAGTTCCAGCCATGCATGCCTAACCATGCATTGCATACGTACGTAAACTCGACTTGTAACCGATTAAACCCAACAATCACCCCCTTAATCGGTTATTCATGGCACCCCGTTCACGTCCTGAACACCTTCTTTCGAAACATCTCTTTTCTCGACTTTTCTCAAACACCCAATATCCCTTCGAGACAAAAAAACACGGTCTTTGCTGCGTTTTTTCTTCTCTCTTGTGAGAAGAACTTTGTTCGGTCTTTCTGTGAATCTTCGGTTCTATGATTCAACAATATTCGGTCTTCGGTCTTTGGCCTTCACGGTCATTGACCTTCGGTCTTCGGTATTTGAATCAACAGTATCTTTCGGTCTTCAACTGTTTGAAACTTCGGTCTTTCTTTCTTTCTCGGTCTCACACTTTCTTATTCAAGTCACGGCACCTGACTTTCTTTCTCTTTCTCAAGACACCTGACTTTACTTTCTTCTTTCTTTACGGCATCAAACTTTCTACGACACCTGACTTTCTTTCTTTCTTTCTTGTGGCGTGCTTTCTTTCTTGCGAAGCGACACCGGCCTCTTTCATTCTTTCTTGTGACGCCTCTTCTTCCTTTCATTCTTTCTTGCAAGAAAATCTTGCTACTTTCATGTCGACTACTTTCTTGTCGACTACTTTCTTGTCCGACTCTTTCTGTCTGACACTTTCTGTCGACTCATTCTGTCGACTTTCTTTGTTCTGTCTGATTACAATGGGTTGCAACCAGACCCTCTTTCTGCTTCTGCCCTGCAGCGAAGGGCTGCACCCTTCTCTTGAAACGACTCTCAAACCTGCCCTTTGATCGAACTCCGCTCTGATACCAAATGTAGATTTGAGATGGCACCACTCCTTCTTCAACTCACTGATATAAATGTAAACTCTACTACTTTATATGTGAAATTGATTACAGAGAAATACAACTTTTGCTATATCAGATTAGGCATATATATAGCCTTACATAAGAACATAAAGCAGCTAAGAAAATGATAATCTATCCTAAAGAAGCGGTACATACATTGACCCACATTCTCAAACGTGTAGAGTGTAAACTTCCATGAGAAGCGGTCAAACAAAATACCAAGTCTTACTATCAACTAAACCTAACTAATACTAAAGTTCCAGCCATGCATGCCTAACCATGCATTACATACGTACGTAAACTCGACTTGTAACCGATTAAACCCAACATAATAGATACTAATTTTTTGTTACATCGAGAATTGTTTGATGTTTCAATCCGAAAAGAAGTTTAATGCTCTCCTGTTAACTATATAGAAAGTCACTACATGTAATTTAAAATAGAGGTTAGGGTAATTTATGTTAATTGCTTGATAGTTTAAGGCCATAGTTTGATTATTATTTTTTTTCACAGCAGATAAAAAGATATCAATTGAATCAAGCAACAAACTAAAAAATGACAGATCCACAAGACACATTCACAAAAACTTTCAAAGGTTCACTTTTCCAAGCATACCGCTTAGAACAAAAGTTCCTGTGTCTCGATGACTAATCCAATAAAAAGAAATTGATTTAATGCCTCTTCCAAAAGAGTGTCTTTTTTTGGAGGCATCAAGTCAAAGCACAACCTGTTCCTATATCTCCAAATAACCCAAATCACAGTTTGTATACATGACAGCATCGAAACACAATTTTTGTGACTTGAAAGAAAAGTCGAGTGACTTGAAAGAAAGTCGAGTCACCCCATGAGATTACATCGGACAAGATTTTTGGCATATCCCCACCAATCAATATTAATAACCATATACTTTGAGAAACATGGCATGATAAAAAAGCTGTTGTGTAGTTTCAATAGAAGTATTACAAACCGGGCAAAGAATTGAATCGAGTTTAATACCACGAATATCCAGATTGAACCGAGTAGGTAGCCTATCATTTATCAATATCCAAGAATGAATATTGGTTTTAATCTGTATGATTTTTCTTCCATCTTGTTTTATTTTAGAATGGGGTTAGAATCTAGTTGTCTAAGTTCATTCGCATATTCATAACCTCTCGGATTAGCCTTTGTCAAGCCCAAAACAATCTTGTTTTCCCATCTATATATATAAAGTTTGTTATATAAAAGCCATAACATTATAAAAACTTAAAAGCACAGGATGGTATTTTCGCAACTACACGTGTCGGTAGGTCTCATTCAGCTATGTAGTCGTTGTTTACATTGTAGGTTGGCAACTATCGGTTTGTGACTTCATACTCAAAATGAGTTTTGATTTGGAGATCAAATGTGTCTCTCTACTTTCGACTAACTGGACTGATAATCGGATCTTCAATCTATCATCATAAACACACCTAAAAAATTCACTAATTAATTAGTGTTATTTTTTAAAACGACAAATGTTAGACTCCTTATCCGCTTCGCCTGAAAGGCATTTGGCAGGTGTTGACCCAAAACCTCCAAGAAACCTCCCTAAAAGAACTATTTAGTGGAACCTTGGTGACCAAGTGAGTTAAGTCACTTGGTTCACTAATTAATTATTCTAATCGATATTATACCATCCCTATGAACCCATTTTCTATTTGAGCAATGATACATCCACAAACATTTTACAAAATTAAATCCATATAATGAGTTGACACATGCAATGAACCAATCACAAAACATAATAATTTCTCTTTTTACTCTTTTACCCTCCACATTTTATTGACAAATCATTTTGTGGATTGTATTTTGTATACTTTTTGTAGATCTAGCAAAATTCTTTCTATTTTATTATATATGTACTCCTAATAACTTCGTTACATATTTATATATTAAATTGGACAATATTTTGTCGGGAATCTGATTAGTTATTGAATGCAGGATTAAAATATAGGTTTTCTTTGAGATTCATAAAAATGAGACATGACAACCTAGATTGTTGGTTCTCAAATTAAGTATTGGCTCATGCATGTTATTAATAAGTTTCTTTAACAAGGAAGCCGTGTCATGTCCCCATAGAATAGTATATTATTAAAAGGAATTATTAACTCATGGAATTATAGATCATCACTTTTTAAAACACAAAGGCAGTTAGTTTTTTGGGAGGTAATAATCAACAATCTTGATATATTCTTTAAAACGTGTAATATTTCGACACTATATGCCTCGGGTATCACGAAATACCTAATTAAATAAGACAAAGAATAACACTTAGTCTCTAAGGCACGAGAGATCTAAGCAATACACAGAAAGTTGTGATGTTTGTTCTATTCTGAAAAAAGATCAATTCTGTGTTTATCAACACTAAAACCAATTGTGAGTTACGAGAACTGGCTATAAAGGGTTGCGAGGAAAAACACAACTATTACCAACTCGTTATAGGCGATATTGGTAAAAATAGTTTAGGTCAGTGTGGTCTCAACAAGGGGCTTTGCCCCTTGACCTCGTAAGGGGGCACCGCCCCCTTAACCTACGTATTTGTTCGTGGTGGCATCAAGTTAGCTAAAACGAACGTGCACTCTGCACCCTTCTAACACGTTTATAAGCTATACTTGATTAAGCTTTTAATCTCAAGTATATAACATTTACACAAAATCTATAAGAAGATGCACCGTTTATAGTATGTTTGTAATCAGTAGAATACTCAAGTAAATTACTTGTTTCCCAAACAAAGGAAGAACATCAATAATGTTTACTTGTTACTAGGAAGGAAGGAGCAAAATGGATGTTGACCCACACATCACATGTTTCTATCCGACAATAATAATTCATGTGCATCATATCATATGCAAATCACTTTAAATAATCATGCAAAAAAATTGATCTTGGTAGCTTCCCATTAAAACCGCGTCATAGCACACATACAACACCTACTAATTTGGAATCAAAGTTTTCCATCTTATAAATAACAGTCACCTTCATCTCATTTCCTCAAATTTACTCTACAAACTTGGATCATCAATCTCTAAATAGCAGAAAAGCAACTTTCGACATGGGTGCTTGTGTCTCTTCGGCAGGTGACTCGATACACAAATCGACTAATCAAGCCTTTGTTATTTCTACCAAAGGCGAATTACGACAATATCCAACTCCCATATTTGTCTCTGAGGTTCTTCAATATGAGAAACCTTCTTTCTTTGTTTGCAACTCCGACAACTTATATCAAGACCAGGATATATCTGTTGGAATTTATAAAAACCTTTTATCATATTAACACATTAATAATCACGAGTACGCAGCGGAATATAGGATCACGTATAGACAAATAATTAACATAAACGATAAAGAAACGCGTACCTTTTAGCAATGAATTAAACACCTTTATCGAACCACCAATAAAGATCAAAGTATGATCTCTCTAAGAATACGCACACAATACGTTATAGCAAACAATTAAGTATGCTAGTACCGATAGTGATAAGCTAAATAAAACTTGATTTCTTAAATCAAATAAAACCTAAACCAAACGAGTGATCGCACCAAAATAAATAATCAATCGCAAATCACAAGTTGCAAATTATCTTTTGGTTTCTAACGTATATATATATATTCCATTATGATAATGACCAAAAGGTCATTATATACTCAAAGTAAAAGTCGGTGTACTCCTACACCAATAAGGAATAGTATAGCGTTAGTTTAGGCAACAAGATATTAAGTGCAAGGTTTCTTTTTATTGTTTTTAATACAAATCTATATAGTTAACGTTTAACTATCGTTTGTAAAGTCCCGTTAATTAATTAATTAATTAACATCGGTAATAGCTTATCACTAATTAATATATTACACATAATATATTAACGTATAATTGTTTTACGTATTAACGCGTGCGTCTCCTTAGGCTCGGGACGACTTCCGGACATATATTATTTACGTGTACATATTCCTTCAGCTCCCACTTGGACATGTACAATAATATAATATAATAACATTGGTTAGCGTCTAGCAACACGTCAATGCTCCCGGAAACTCTCGAGTGTAGTTTTCCATAAAGTACATTTAAATGACTTAAACATTTACAATCCCTTTGTTTCTCAAATGCCATGTTAATAATGGATATGGATCAATGTCATTCCATTTTAACTATTCTGTTTCTCGCATTACATAATTAATATAGATTACCAATCTAATCGAGACAAATCTAGATTACCATTGGGTATGGCCATACAAACATCTAATTAATTAACGAGGGGCCCAGCAGCATTATTCTTTAATCCTAGTTGAATGAACAAATTCTATCTTGACTACACGTGCCTCTTACATGCTTCAAGATACAAATGATTATAGTCTTTATTACTACCTTATTCAGGATAGCGTTAGAACTATAGCAAAAAGTACCATCCACATATATAAGACCTGCTTGCATCTCAAGTCAAAGAATTTAGTAATGTAAATCATTTACAAGTTTCACTTAAAGACGCCGATCCATAAAGTGATTGACTTGTTAGTAGGAGATGTCCAATATACAACTTTTGGATATCGTATGAGTTGGTGAACCGTTCTTGCATATTCTACGAATATTACCATCTCTCATATATGTCTTAATTCAATTATATTCCCATATAATCAATCGACATAGACAATTTAGAATAACATATTATTCAAGGATTTAAACATGCAAAAATAGGACCAATAAATATTAAAGAAAACGAATATATCCAATACTTCAATTCATAAAATAAATATTGTTTAACAATATCCTTTATCCAAATACTAAAACAGATTACATGAAACTACTAGCAGGACGAAGTCCCATGCTCCTAGCATGTTGAGTAAGCTTTTTACCAGGTAAAGCCTTCGTAAAAGGATCTGCTAGATTATTATCTGTATGAACTTTAACTAGATCAATCTCACCCAATTCGATACATTCTCGAACATAGTGATATCTCCTTTGATAGTGTCTGGCGCCTCTCTGAACTCCCGGTTCGTTAGCTATGATGATTGCACTTGAATTGTCACAATACATCTTTATAGGTTCTTCATTGGTAGGAACTACGCCAAGTTCTCCAATAAACTTCCTCATCCAAACAGCTTCCTTTGCAGCTTCAGAAGCAGCGATATATTCAGCTTCTGTGGCAGATTGTGCAGTAGTACTTTGTTTGGAGCTCTTCCATACTACCGCGCCTCCGTTCAAAACGAAAACATACCCAGTTTGAGATTTAGTGTCATCTCTATCGGTTTCAAATCCAGCATCACAATAACAATTAACTTGCAGCTCAGTAGCTTCAGGATTTCCATCATAAACCAAAAACGTATCCTTAGTATGTCTTAAATACTTAAGAATATTTTTCACAGCAGTCCAGTGACTTTCACCTGGATTTTGCTGAAATCGGCTTGTAATGTTCTGCGCGAACGCAACATCAGGTCTTGTGCATCTCACAACATACATAATCGAGCCTACAGCCGAAGCATAAGGAACATTTTGCATACGCTTCATCTCTTTAGATGTAGTAGCACCTTGTGTTTTATTTAAGTCAGTGTGCACTTGCATAGGAATGAGACCACGCTTGGAATTATCCATTCTATACTTCTTCAAGATCTTATCAAGATATGCATTTTGACTTAGTCCAATTAACCGCTTCGATCTATCTCTATAGATTTTGATTCCAAGAATAAATGCCGCTTCCCCTAAATCTTTCATAGAAAAACACTTCCCAAGATAGGTCTTTACCTCTTGTAAACTTGGAATATGATTTCCCATAATGATTATGTCATCAACATACAAGATTAGGAAAACAACATTACTCCCACTAGCTTTTTGATATACACATGGCTCATCTAGATTTTGATCAAAACCAAACTTTTTGATTTCTTCATCAAATCTTTTATTCCAGCTTCTTGATGCTTGCTTAAGTCCATAAATGGATCTTTGAAGCCTACATACTTTTCTGGGATGCTTAGGATCAACAAAACCTTCCGGTTGTTCCATATAGATTTCTTCTTCCAAGTAACCATTCAAGAACGCGGTTTTTACATACATTTGCCATATCTCATAGTCATAGTACGCTACTATAGCTATGAGAATCCTAATAGCTCTCAAATCTGCAACAGGAGAAAAGGTTTCCTCATAGTCAACACCATAAGTTTGTGTAAACCCTTTTGCTACAAATCGAGCTTTATAGGTGTGTACAATGCCATCCATGTCCGTCTTCTTCTTGTAAATCCATTTACCCTTTACGACCTTCGCATTGGGTGGTAAATCTACAAGTCTCCAGACTTGATTATCATACATAGATTGCATTTCCGCATTCATAGCAACAATCCACTTATCGGATTCAGAATCCAATATTGCATCTCTATAGTTAGTGGGTTCATTAAGATCCCCTAAACTATGTTCCTCGACTTCTACATTTAGACATAGTCGTTTAGGTGCTTTGATTGTTCTTTTTGACTTACGAATGGGGACAACATCCTCTTCTTGAGTTACATCAGGTGCAAGACTTTCTTCCTCAATTAGATGTTCGCTAGTAGTTTCAGAAGGTAAAATATCTTCATCCTCTAGTTCTACAATCCTCCCACTCTCTTTTTGAACTATGAGATTCTTTTCAAAGAAATCTGCATACCTCTCAACAACTATTTTGTTTTCAGGTGGGTAGTAGAAATAGTAACCCATAGTTTCCTTAGGGTAACCTATGAAGACACACTTAACCGATCTTGATTGAAGTTTGTCAGGCGTGTGACGTTTCACATGTGCCTCACAACCCCAAACCTTTAAGTAAGACAAGTTAGGAACTTTTCCATGCCATAGTTCATATGGAGTCTTGTCAACCTTCTTGGTTGGAACCATATTGAGAATGCGTGTAGCAGTCTCCAGAGCATAATCCCAAAAGGATAGTGGCAGAGTAGAAAGACTCATCATTGATCGAACCATGTTTAGCAAAGTTCGATTTCTCCTCTCAGAAACACCATTGTGTTGTGGTGTGTAAGGAGGAGTCAGCTGTTGGACAATTCCACTAGCCTTTAGATAATCTTTAAATTCTTGACTAATATATTCACCACCACGATCTGATCGAATGGCTTTAATAGTCTTCCCGAGTTGATTTTCTACTTCATTTTTGAATACCTTGAATGTTTCAAAGACTTCATGTTTATGTTTAAGTAAATAAACATAACCATAACGACTATAATCATCAGTAAAGGTAATGAAGTATGTAGCACCTTGCTTTGACACATGTCTAAGTGGACCACATACATCGGTATGGATTAATCCAAGTAGATCTTTCACCTTTTCCGTTTTATGCGAAAAAGATTTCCTTGTCATCTTGCCCGATATACAAGAAACGCATTGATCAAACGGTTCACTATCCGTTGAGTTTAAAAGTCCATCATGTTGCAACTTTTCAATTCGCTTCTTGCTAATATGAGCAAGTCGACAATGCCAAAGATAAGTAGAATCTAAACTTGCTTTAGATTTCTTCTTGCTAATTGAATACATTGAATTCACAATTTGCAAAGTAGGATCATGCATATCAATTTCATAAATACCATTAACACGGATACAATTAAAATAAATCATATCATTAAAAGAAACGGTCATACCAGAATCCGTAAATTTATGAATAAATCCTTTATTATGCAAACAAGAAACTGAAACAACACCTCTAGTTATAGTAGGTGCGTAATGACAATCATCCAAAACAAGAATTAAACCATTAGGTAAAACTAAGTCAAAACTTCCAATAGCTTCTACTTCAGCACGTACGCCGTTTCCAACATACAAGTAGACAGCACCTTGCTTCAGCTTCTTTGCTCCTCTAAGTCCCTGTTTTGTGTTACAAATATTAGTACCACAACCAGTGTCATACACCCAGGAATTTTTAGAACAAGCAAATAATTCAATAGTATAAATACCTGAAGAAGTGGACGATCCAACTTGCTTCTTCTTTTTCATCAACTCAGCTAGATAAACAGGACAGTTCCTCTTCCAATGTCCAACCTCTTTGCAGTGGTGACATATGGAATCTTTTGCCGGATGCTCTTTCTTATAAGGTTGAGGCTTTTTAGGTTTAGGAGGATAAGAATTTTTAGGACCCTTATCCTTACCTTTACCTTTAGCCTTACCTCCTTGCGGTTTGTACTTCTGGATCCTACCACCTTGGATCGCCATCACTTGTGGTGTAGAAGAAGATGCAACATTTGACTTCTTGTTCTTCTTAACTCCTTTCTCAAATTCAATAAGCAAAGAATGAACTTCACTAACTGTCTTCCCCATGCTTTGCATATTGTAATTTTGCACAAAGCCCTCAAAATCACTCGAAAGTGAATTGAGGATCAAGCTGACAGAGACAGCTTCTGGAAGAACATAGTTGAGAGTTGCCAAATGATCCAAATAGCTTTTCATCAATAGAACATAATCGCTAACGGATTGACCCTCTTCCTGCTTGCATGAATGGAAAGTGTGTACTAACTCTTGTAGTTCGACACCAGGAGGCTTTCCATACATCTTTTGGAGCTCAGTTATCATGTCCTTAGGACTTTTGTGTTCAAATTGCTGATAAAGCGATGGAGACATAGTTCCAAGCATTAAACAAGCAACTTCATTATGACGATCATAAAGAGCATTCCATTCTACTAATTGTTCATTAGTAGCATTAGCACCAGGATGGTCAGGCAAAGGATTGTCATACACATCCTGTAGTTTCTCCACACGTACAACTAGTTTGAGCGCGCGTAACCACTCATTGAAGTTAGGACCAGTAAGATGTTGCTTCTCAAGCATCGACCTGAAAGCCGAACTGTTTTGTTTGGTTTGGGCATTATTCATTGCCATCTACAAATAAACAAAGTTCAATAATTTAGTATTTTCGATAATACTCCCTTTATAGAAAATTAAATACCCATGTCTATAAATAAACAATTAATTTTCTAAAAGCTAGAATCCACCAAGACATACCACCACCGCATCAGTTGATCTGCTAGTGATGATGATATTCAAGGGGTAATTGACGTTCAATAATTGCATCCAATACAACTTCTAGAATTATGGGACTCAACTTTATATCCATCACTTGTGACAATTCAAAAGTGAAAAAGTGAGCATGTTTATCCCATCTATTGCCACGAGTTAAGGTCTCACCTATCTTAACTTGCTTAAGTCGTCCAACTAAAAACTGTGATTATATAGCACCGACGTCTCACAATCGAGTGTATTATATCACCTTGGGTTACAAAATCACCACAGTCTCACGTATGGTGAAAGAGTAAGTGCAAGTGCTTTTACACGTTGGATGGCAAATAAACTTATTTCAAAGGGTATAAATTTTGACAATTCAAAACATGTACAAAGAAGCATGCAACATCTTTGTATCATGGTAATTTATAAAATTTACTCAATTCGTTAATTATCAATATCACTTATTTAACTTACAATTCAATTGTATAAATAGTGATATCATAAAAATTGACGATTCAACATGTATTCTATTTAAAGAAGTTTAACTTTATCACGGGAAAAGATTAAAGAATGATTAAAATCATTCAAACCCTAGACCATTCGCGGCTTCCTAAATAGTATGCAAGATAAGGAGACTACAAATAGTCAGGTATTATAGGGCAATGGTATCTACAAGACCGAAGTCTTGATGAGTCTTCCCGAACCTTAGCCTTGCAACTAGATAGTACTTTTGCAAATTACGTCATTAATAAAATTTTACAACTTTAAAGTAGAAAACAAATTATAAACTTGATTCTTGCTAATCACGGCGTGAGTTAGATTTAAAACCATGTAAGGGCGACTCGTTTGTTGCCACATATGATCGTGCAAGAACAAGATTATAATAAATCAAATTTCATATAGTTTTAGTCCGGTTTATTTTTATTTTTCGAAAAACCCTTTGCTTGAACTATGATACATAACAATTATAATCAAAAGCAAAACAAATAAACATTAACCTAAAACATATATCCAATTAACAATTAATCACATACTTCATGCATACCACATCTATCATGACTTCAATTAAATCAATTAATTAAGAACACATGATCCATGGTAAACTTGCATGATTCCCATGGATCGAACCAAAAATTTAACAATTAACAACGTGATAAATAACGACTAATTAACAATTAACAACATATTTATCAACAAAAATTGCATACAACTTAGGGTTTGTCTAATTAATTTTATTAACCCTAATTAGGGTTTATGAAAAACTAATTTTCAAATAAAATAATTCAAACGCCATCATAGTAAGTTTACACAATTTTATCTCTTTCGTTATCTTTAATGTAATTAAAAGCTATGCGAACGGCTCGTGATGCCACTGTTGGATTTTATAAAAACCTTTTATCATATTAACACATTAATAATCACGAGTACGCAGCGGAATATAGGATCACGTATAGACAAATAATTAACATAAACGATAAAGAAACGCGTACCTTTTAGCAATGAATTAAACACCTTTATCGAACCACCAATAAAGATCAAAGTATGATCTCTCTAAGAATACGCACACAATACGTTATAGCAAACAATTAAGTATGCTAGTACCGATAGTGATAAGCTAAATAAAACTTGATTTCTTAAATCAAATAAAACCTAAACCAAACGAGTGATCGCACCAAAATAAATAATCAATCGCAAATCACAAGTTGCAAATTATCTTTTGGTTTCTAACGTATATATATATTCCATTATGATAATGACCAAAAGGTCATTATATACTCAAAGTAAAAGTCGGTGTACTCCTACACCAATAAGGAATAGTGCGTTAGTTTAGGCAACAAGATATTAAGTGCAAGGTTTCTTTTTATTGTTTTTAATACAAATCTATATAGTTAACGTTTAACTATCGTTTGTAAAGTCCCGTTAATTAATTAATTAATTAACATCGGTAATAGCTTATCACTAATTAATATATTACACATAATATATTAACGTATAATTGTTTTACGTATTAACGCGTGCGTCTCCTTAGGCTCGGGACGACTTCCGGACATATATTATTTACGTGTACATATTCCTTCAATATCTTCTTTGGATTCAGAAGACGAGCTTGATGCCGGACAGATTTACTTTATTCTTCCGAAAACAATGCTTGCTCATCGTCTTAATGCCTCCGATATGGCTTCACTTGCTGTCAAAGCCAGTCTTGCTCATGATTCCAATTCAAATTCCCATGTACCGAAGAAAAAGAATAACAAGGCTCGTATATCGCCAATGGTGTTGTTGGAAACAAGTCAGATTAATGTTGTAGTCGAGGAAGAGGGACACAGGCAGAATTATAAGAATGGAGGTTTACGAGTGTCGAAATCAAGATCAATAAGGAAGATGCCAAGATCAAAGAAAGCGAGATTGGCTGCTCGATCCTTTAGGCTTAAGTTGTCTACAATATACGAAGATAATTAATTTAGTATTCATAGTATAATTCATGACATGAGTTTTTGGTTTCTACATGAACCTGTCGTGATCTATGTATGAATCTATGTACAGATTTTGAGCTATAGGCATAGTAGATAATTTTTTGTTTACAATCGGAAAAGAGTGTTGTTTGTAAGTTTAATTAATGCTCTCTTAACTATATAGAGTAAAACTAATCATTATACAAGCGTAAGCATCGATTACATGAAATATCTATAGATGATAAAGTATGCATGAAACCAAGAACCAGAACGGGGAACTAGATTTTGACTTCGACGCACATTGATAGTGTAGATGCAAAAGTCCGCTGGGCACTAAGTGGGCCGAATTTGTCGTTGGGTCGCTTCGACAGTTTTCTCCACAAGCGTATAAAAGAACAACATATGTTAGCTCGCCTCGGGTTTAAGGGCCGAAACAAATTCCGCTGTGAGAGTAAGATACTAATTGAGGAGTCGGGTGGCCAAGGAGTGTGTGTAATAAATGCGTGTGTGTGAATGTCTGATGTGCATTGAATGAATGAGTGGTATTTATAGTGTCTAAAATAATCTACTTGTCCTAGCTCACTATAGAGCTTTGGGAGTGAGGCCTACCTCACTTTAGTGCCTTGGGGACAGCTTTCCATGAATCCTGAAACACACCCGGGGTTGCCTTTGGACTGTTGGTCATTAAGGGGTTCCTGGATAGTAGAATGCTCCACCTTTTCCCGAGGCTGTGTTGCTACTTTTGATAATTCCATCTTAGTCTGTGCCCTTGTCAAATGGGTCGAAGTGCCAAATCCGTTGGGCCATTTTGTTGCTTCCAGAAGGCAGTTTATGTATATATGACCGAGCGGCCATATATGTGAACATATATTGTTGCAATATCTATATATGTATTTTTGTTTTGAATAACAATAGGACTGTTTCGTTTCTGTGAATTCATAGGACCCAAAGTGTCTTTTAAATAACCACATCAAAGTACTCGATGTCTTTATTATTAATAGGGCTTAATTTGTCGATCCAATTGTGGCATTTAGGTTCAAAATATTAAGGTTGTGTATACCCCACCATTTAAGGACCGATAAATCGATAACCATGTCCTTTGCAACAATACACTAAACAAAAATATGGTTTTCCGACTCAAGATCATCATCACAAAAGGGGCAACGAACAGAGTGCAAATCCACACCTCTTTTGTAAAGATTTAGCTTAGTTGGAAGACTTTGGTTTATTATACGCCATGTAGAAATGTTGACCTTAAAGGGTAGATATTTGTTCTAACACGATTGAGTTATGGCGGAAGGATGGTTAGACTTAGAGATGTAGAGTCGCATGCCATCGATGATGAAGGTTTCAGATTCATTAAAAGTGCAAACCCATTTATCTATTTCATTGTTGAGGTGAAGGTGTGAGACAAGCTCAGTTAAAATAGTGAGTTCTCCAATCTCAGAAGGAGTTAAAGGGTTTTATTATTCCAGTCCCATCTAAAGAGCAGCCGTAGGGGAGTTGAATTGACATAGGCCCTGGTCTAAAATGGGCTATTTGATTATTAAGAATTTTTCCGGTAACAGCAACAACTCTAGTAGCCAAGTTACTCAATGGAATTGAGACACCGGCGCGATCACATACAAGAGCCAAAGGGTTTGATTCCGGTCTAAAAATTCTCGGGAATGAATCTTTTAGCGATTCATAACCAATCCACGTGTCCAACCAAAAAAGGGTGATGCAACCATTATGGATTCTCTTTTTAGACATAGTAGGAAAAAAGATCCCATATGGGATTAGCCATATGAGATTAGGTCGTTATCAACTTCATAATTTGACGCCAAGGACTTGAGTGTAGTCCAAAAAGAGGTAGATTTCGAAATTTACCTTTAACACCATGAATTGAACGAATTAATTTACACTAACTTGCATTGTTTTCAACCCGGTATTTCCACCACCATTTGCTTAACATTTCTTGATTACATGCTCGCAAACCACCAACACCAAGACCCCCTTCAAAAAGAGGGGACATTATTTTATCCCAAGCAATCCAAGCAATTTTGTTTTCCTCTATACTACCTACCCAAAAGTATCTTTTTTCTTCTGATTGTTTCAAGCTTATTAATAATTGAAATTGGGGCCTTGAATAAAGAAAAGTAGTACACGCCTAAACTACCAAGTACAAACTTAATAAGAGTTAGACGCCTACCGAAAGAGAGGGTCTTGGCTTTCCACATAAAGAGGCGTTTATTAAATCTTTTAATGATGTGGTCTAATTAGTACACCTTGACATGTTCGCTCCAACTCGGAGACCCAAGTAAATGCAAGGAATATTTGAGGGTTGACAACCATTAGTGTTATTAATAAAGTTGAGATCCAAGATAGAGGTTCTAACGCCAACAAGATTACTTTTATTTAAGTTTACTTTAAGCGTTTAAAACAAGCGAGTATTCTAGAAAGAACCTTAGCATTATAGAGAGACCATTCTCCAAAGAAAATTCAATCATCCGCGAACTAGAGATGAGGCATATAGACTTTATCCTTGCCCACTTAAATTCCTTTGTACACAATTTTCTATCTTTTGCTTCTAAAAAGACAATGTTAAAAGCTTCAATCAGCAAAAAGTTAGAAAGGGGGACAAGGTCACCTCGCCTTAGACTACATTTCACTATGAAGTCTTTTGATGGCAACCTATTGATCAGAACTCTGAGTTCTTTTGATGGCGACCTATTGACCAGAATTCGCTTGTTTTAAGCTAGTATCTCGATTAAGGTTCTTCCTAGAATACTCGTTTGTATCGAGCACAAGTAACGAACATGAGAGACTATAAAGAACTGACAAATATATTCACACGGTATACACTCAAACACCCTTTTAACTAATAAACCTAATAAAGTTTAGGTTGAGAAAGAAGAATTGATTTACTAGGATTCCCCCTCATCCCTATTTATAGAGATGAGGGTAAGCACATCCTTAAGTTAAATAGGAAACTTCTTATATACCAACTTAAGAAAGTTAACATTTCCTTGCCTTGCAATGCAAGCTTCATACTTCCTAATTCTAGTCTATTCCTTATATGTCACAAAGTAAAATTAAGTCCCTAAACTATACTTAAGTTTGCTCTTAAATTACATTGATATTGTTTGTGTATGTTATTGTAGTCTTATTTATTACATGTATTTTGTGTAGAGTTTAATTATATAGCTTGTTGTGAGTATTGATTTGTTGATGCTATTATTATAATAATACAAGTATAATGTGTTTATTGTTGTATCAATAATATATAGTCATTGTACAAATAGTTTATTGTAACACTTTTCATATTATATCATCTTTAAATTGTGTTACAAGTTACATATTTGTCGTCATCAAAATATAAACAAATCGTGTAAATTAAATATTTTAATATTTGCACCAACATAATCATGTCTTGAGAAGCAATTCCAGGTTTTTAGAAACAATTCCAGGTTTGTAACAAACACTTCTCTATCCTAATAACAAATCACCCTTGATTTCATTAATTCGAATACTTTTTATTCTTGATATTCCAATTAATGTGTTGCGTTTTTAATCATTTTTGGTTTAAAACCATAAGAATAAATCCGAAACTTGCCTAGAAAATCTCTAATTAATTATTTTAATCGACTTTATTGCAATTTCTATGAACCGATTTGTTATTTTATCATATATGTATTCTTAATCATTTCAATACGTTATTTATACATTAAGATATACAATATTTTTTCTGGATTCAGATCAATTATTGAATGTGGATTAAAGAATAGGTTTTGTTTAAGGTATTTAAAAATGAGACATGACAACCTAGCTTGTTGACTATTGGTTCCCTATTTAAGTATTAGCTCGTGCATGTTAATTTTCTATCACAACGAAGCTGTACCATGTCTCAAAGAATAATATGTTAATCATGTATGTACATCTTTTCCGTGATTTTATTAACATAAAATATTTAGCAGAATCACTTTACTAAAGTCATATACTAATCATTCATTCATATTATTTATTATTAGAAACATTAAAAGTTCAAAAATCTCCAACGATATTGACATATAATTTTGAAAAAATTAAGATACGTCGTTCGTCTTTATGGTTTGTGCTGACAAACGTCTCTAGTTCTTTGAACAAAAAATTGCACCGCTAAGTCTTAACTTGCAAACAACTTCACGGTTAGTCCTTCACTTTAATTGAAACCAAAATCGATTATTGACTCAGTTTGACACATCAGTGTTCTCGTCAAACAACTCCCTCTTTGTATCTTACTCATGACACCCACCACATCCATCTACCGTCGTATCTTTCGCCACAACCACCCATCTTCATCATATTATCATCAACTTATGAAACCAAAATTAGCAAGGGACATAACTCTAACATCAAACTAATTTATATTAAATAAATCCAAATCCATTTCACATGCAGTACCTTATCAACATTCATGTGTAAAAGAATACCAAATTCCATATCACAAAAGTCCACAATAATATAATCGAAATCATCAATATTTATATGAGCCACTCTCTCTCTAATTCACACACTTAGCCACACACATACATACAACCACTTCACTAAACGTACCAAATAACCAGCCACAATCTTTTCCTGTTTGTTGTTGATGTTTTTGTTAGAAGTTGTTATTAGGAGATGTGGGTTTAATTTCTTTTTCTTGTTGTTGATGTTGGATAGTGACGACGATGTAGGATTTACATTGTGTTCTTAAAAATAGTATGTTCTCTAGTTAATTAATAATGAAACAAAAAGGAAAAAGAATAAGAAACAAGTGTATTTTGGTTGGAAGTAAAGTGTTTTCTTCCGGTGAAACACTTTACTTTCATTTTCTTTACTTTCTTTGATGATGGATCTTAAAAACATAATGTTAGGATTTATTGATTGTCGTTGGTTGTTGTATAGTGTTGACTATTCTTTCTATTTTCTTTTCCTCTTTGGCTTGTTTTGTTTGTAACACCTGACCCGTTTGACAAATGATGTCTGAGGTTTACACAATCGAGGTTTTGGATACTTACTGATCTTGTGACCATGAGTATTTTGTAACCTTTGTCGAGTGTTTGAGGTTTAATCTATGTTTTGATTTACCAAGAGTTTTTGTTTGAGATTTTGAAATAGGTTATCATCTATATATGTTTTAGGTAGAGGTGACAAGTCATGTTCACATGTTTAAAATTAGACTATTTGAACCATTTTTTTAAACTAATGGACTAAATGGGTATTGACTTTTATTTTGGTTGAACTATTTGGACAACATAAAAGCATTGGGTTAAATAAATGATTATTATGACAATATGTGATGGGTATTTTTTGCCAATGAATTAAACTTGATTCTATTTGTGTATCCTTTAATATTGTCCATTTGACCCAAATCCATTTGCTCCAATGTCCATTTAGCCTAAGTCCATTTGGTTCAAACATTAAAAATTGCCCATTTAGTCCGCGTCCATGGACCAACGTCCATTTAGCCCATTGCCTATACCCGTCATGTCCACTCATTTAGCCACTCCTAGTTTTACGTGTTGGTAAATTGGGGATTTAATATAATCTTAGTGGCATGAAATTATTGTGATATAGGTATTGATTGATTGGGAACTTTAGTTGGTATTTTTGGTTTTTATCCTAAACACGAGAAAACATGTATAAAAAATTAACATATGTTTATTTTTTCGCATTTGATACATTTAGTTTCTTTGCACCTCAGACGGTTGAGCTACTTAATAGAGTTCAACGGGTTATAAAGAGTAATATTATGACCCTTAGATCGACAAGTGTGATTTTTGATACGATTAATTTTGTAATCCAAAAAGAGCTAGCGGCATAACTTATTACCCTTTTGTCATCCAACACTATGTAAATAATAGAGAAATGTTCTTTATGGTATCGAAGCAAGTCTAATCTTGAGAGGTGGCTACGTTGAGCCGTTTTTCTTAGACCACACCTGTAACACCCCCAAGTTGGTCAAATGCAGCGGAAAAGTTGTTGGGGTGTTACTTGGGTGGATCGATAGCACATAGCATATAGAGCAATGATTATAATATCATTTGAAAACATATTACATGAATTAATCGTACACATTTAGTATCTTGTCCAAAAGTAAACCACATTTATTACAAAACAGAAATAAATATCCCAGCCCATTGGTCAACATGATGCTTTCCTATAATGCTGGAATCCAATGCATGAACCTGCTTACTTTCCTGAGAAAACATAAAAGTAAAATGTGGGGGTCAACACGAGGTTGGTGAATTCACAGGTTTAATTAAATAATGTATTAATATGCAAAGCATCACGAAGGTAGCAGGACATCACAGCCCAATACTACAGTAGTTCCTACTACCCTGTAATAGAAGCTAGACATGATTCTCAGTACGCCCATTGGGTCTATCCTGATGTGGTTTCCCTTAATCCGACACGGACATAAACCTGCTGCTCGGCCTAAGCAATACGTGACAGCTGATCACGACAGGCCGGGTGTTGTCAATACCCGAATAGATCTATCCATACATTTCGCGCTACACTATTAACTAATACAGTCCACGGGAATGGAGCAAACAGTAGGCAAATAAATTGTTGTTGTCTGTGCATGCTTGCATATAAATAGTTTTGTATGTTTTCTCCCCCAGTTATAAAACAGTAAAGATGGGGCCATGAACTCACCTTAGTGATAATGAGGTAGTGAGGATGATGTCACAGTATAGTCACGAACTGGAGAAATTACCTAAGTAATTTAGATATCTCAGTAAATGCAACAATAATTATGCATGATGAATGGTACATATGAAAAATGCATGATCACAATTTATGGATTGTTACGTTGGCTTGAGTCTCTTATAACTAATTAGGGATGTATATATATATATTTTTGTTTCAGGAAAATAATATATATGAATATATGTGTTTATTAGTTTGCTTTAAGGAAAGAGGTATCGTAAATTAAATAATTACTTAAGTTTTATTTAATTTAACATGAAGAAATAATTTTTATACCTTATTAAGTTTTTAGGGTTTCAAAAAGGAGATGGTTAACTAGTTTTATTAATATCGTACAGTTGTAAACAATTTAAATAATCCATTTTTGCAAATGACCCGTTTTATGGTCACTTTTTAAGTAAATAAATTGTGATAACCCCTTGTAAATAAAATGGTTTAGAATTTCTATCCTTATGTTTTTATCCGTTATATTTATTACGTTGTTAGTCTTTGTCGGTTATCCCATTTTATGAAAACGCCCCCTAGGGCTTACTAAACTTTCGGGAAATGGCAAAATACCCCCCTCTAATCCCACGGCATAAAATAAGTGGGACTTAGTTTGCTTTGAGTTTTTAAAAAGAACATAAATGGTCCTCGTAGTTTACTTAAACTCTCGGTTTGATCCTTGGTACCCTATAGTTTCAAAAGTGACACAATCGACCCTTGGACTATATAAGGGTCACGAAAATAATTAGGGGTTTCACTTAGTTTACAAGTTTGGACACATCTTTTGGTAATTGACATAACCGGCCTAAAAAGTTACCAACTTTAGTTAAATGGGCTTAGGTGGTCCATTAAGGGCCACGGTTTGTTTTGTTTAGCTTAATGGGCTTAATAAATTTTACCAAGTAATAATAGTAAGTAAAAATAAATATTAGTTTTTACTATTTTCACATTCGGGCCCCAAACTCTCACCATGTGACACTTTTGGCACAAATAGTACCTAGTTGGTTTTCAATATTAGGCTACACGGCCCATTAATGTCCGGTTAGGGTAAAAAGTTATAGGGCTTGGTTAAAGTTAAAGTAATTAGTAAATGTTAATTATTCTTACTATTGGGCCTAAGCTTAGTGGGCTTATAGTGGTTCGGCTTATTAATGTTTTAGAGTGCTCCTTTATAAACTAGTTCTTTCTTAAGATTTTAAGCAAGGTGTCCAACATGCCATTTCATGTATAAGGATTCTAAGGCATGGTATGCTCACCCACTATATAAGTTGTGGCCTATATGTCACTTGGGTGGCACTATCATGAAAGTTTACGTATGCATGGCAACCTAAGTTATTCCTTAAGCTCATACGTGCATGATACAAGATGAAAGGCGAATGAAAATAAGGAAATAGGTCTAGTAGAGTTTTCACTTACTTGTTTGGCCAAGATGTTGACAAAGGAGATAGGGATGCGTCGGCTTATATTCACACGGGTCCTAGGAGCTTTAAATGTCTAGACTTCAATGCTTGAAGGTCTTTGCTTTGGTAGTAAATGTGATGAGGTGAGATTCGGTTAAGTCTAGGTGTTATGTGGGAGGGTCTCTTGATCCGAATTTTGTGGTGATGGTGAAGTAATATGTGTCTTGCTTCCTATATATCCAAGAGTGAAGTGAAGGTGTGGCTTGGGGTTGAGACACGGCAAGAGAGAGGGAGAGATGGATTTAGCAATATTTGTTTTGTACTAGGAAGTACATTCCTTAAATGCTCCATTTGGTACAATGATGCTAGGTTTTGGGGTAGTATCCGACGCATGTAGGATTCCAAGAAGGGAGGGCAAGTTGTGTTGGTAATAACTTGTTAAGTTTGTACAAGATTTTATGTGTGGTGTTGAGGATACACACGGCTAAAGCACAAGGGAGAGGGATGTGTCATTTAGCTTCTTAAACCAAGTTCCTAGTACCATTCCTTAATTGCTCATGTTTGTACAAATTTCCCATGGTTTTAAGGAGGAAAACCGGCGGTTTTGTGGTGTAAGTAAGGAGGAAGATTTTAATTTGTGTATTGAGTATATAAGTTAATGTATAGTTAGATAATTTGTGAGGAGTGTAAAGGTTTTGGTATAAAAGGGTTGTGGTTAAGTATATATGTAAGTATATATGGTTTGATATAGGTTTAGGTTCGGCTTGTGTTTAATAATTGTGTTTAAGTATGTGTTAAATAAGTTAAGGTCATAGTACTTTGAGTAAGCTCGAGTTTTAAGTGTTTTGGTCACGTTTAGTGCCTTTTGGTGAAAGTATGGTCCTTAGGTGATTATATTATTACAAAAGTGTATAAAATATATATAACATGATTTATTGAAATGTTTACACGTAAAAGTGATTGTTAAGGTCGTCTAAAGCCAATCTTAGTGTAAAATGTATATATATATATAAATTATTTAAATTCAAAATTATTTATATATATATAAGTAGCCAGGTATATATTGTGATCATGACGTTGGGTTTTGGAAAAAAAATCTGTGAGATGCATGCAAGTGATCTTATGTTTCAGCTGACATAAAGTCCTTCACAATAGATCATTTGTCGTCCAGTATGCTAATTGAGATATAGCCATACAAATGTGGTCATGCTTTTAAAAATACTCATAGTCACAATAAAAATTGTGATATGGTTGTTTTTCCTGTTCAGATGATTAGAATGATGCATGCTTATGGGATGCATATGATGATTCAAAGGATTCATGCAAAGAAAATGTAATAAAATATTTAGATATCATGAGGTGACGTACACAATGTTTACAAGTCAAAACCTGAAATTTACAGGTTTTACAACACCCATCACTTTAAACGGAGTTTTTTTTTATCACCATGTAACGTGCCTATTGCTTTGGTAGTCGATACTTTGTCTATATTATAATATTAATGTTTTTTTCTTCCTTTTCAATAACTGCTTTGGCAAAACCTAAATTATAAACCTGAACTTATGCAATCCTTCTCACATCCACTTTATACACTCCAAAATCAAACCATATTTGCTATTATTCAACCTTGCTTTTTTACTTTGTTTTGGTTAATTCTCTTTTGTCGTTGTTGTAGTTTGAAGATAATTCTCGTGTAATGTCGGATATGTTTATCAACTAATTTGTTATTTGTTTTTGCTGATGTTTGAAGAATTTCTTTCGTTTGCTGTCGGATTTCTTTGTCAACAAATCATTGATTTAACTAGTTTAGCGTTGTTTAATATTCATTTAATTTTTTAATTCAATCCGATTTTTTATTATTTCGTCGCTCAAATTGCAGGAAGTATTAGAGAATAGATATGGCTTAAGCTCGATTGTAGTGTTGGGACCATTAGAACTTTGTTATAAATATCGTATCAATAAACATATCACCTACGGGTCGGGTTTCAATGTTCTTTACGGTGCTCCCATGCCCCACCGTTTTGTAGCATGGATCACGGTATAGCCGTTGTACGTATCCGATGTTGGCATCTACGGATGGAACCATGATCAAATACGGTCGGGTGCAAAAAAGTTTTTGAACTATAATACTAGAAACACATTTCGATGGACCGGGTGCATTTAAGAAACATTTATGAAGATTCAATGTTTTTCTCATGAAATAACACTACGTTGAAAAAATCATAAGATTCTCGGGTACCCGCGAAAAACCCCTAGTTCCGTGCTTGTTGACATCAATGACTTTAGACTCAACACCATCAAAAGGAATGGAAGGAACAAGGAATTAACAACAAGCTAAACTCATAGATTTATTGATCATCACTTCTTAAACCAAGAATCCATTTCAAGTAGAATACCCAAGTGTGTTGAAATGTGTAGGCATAAACGGTCAATTTTGTTGTTTGAATTCTTAACAGAAAGTTTGACAAGTAAATTATTTGTTTCCCAAACAAAAGAAGAACATGAATGTTTACTTGTTACTAGCTAGGAAGGAGCAAAATGGAATTTGACCCACATTACATGTTTGGATCCGACAATAATTCACGTGCATACAAAACACTTTAAATAATACAACTTGTATAATAAAATATGATATTGGAAGGTTCTCATTTTCCACTAATTAAATCCCCACGTCATGGCACACATACAACATAATTGGAATCAAAGTTTTGCATCTTATAAATAACAATCATCTTCATTTCATTTCTACAAATTCACTCATTTCCTATTCAGTCTCTACAAACTCTTTACATAAATCACAAAATAAGACATGGGTGCTTGTGTGTCTTCAGCAGGTGACTCGATACACAAATCGACTAATCATGCCTTTGTTATTTCTACCAAAGGCGAATTACGACAATATTCAACTCCCATATTTGTCTCTGAGGTTCTTCAATTTCAGAAACCTTCTTTCTTTGTTTGCAACTCCGACAACTTATATCAAGACCAAGATATCCCTTCTTTGGATTCAGAAGACGAGCTTGATGCTGGTCAGATATACTTTGTTCTTCCGAAAACAATGCTTGCTCGTCGTCTAAGTGCCTCTGATATGGCTTCACTTGCTGTAAAAGCCAGTCTTGCTCTTGATTCCAATTCAAATTCGAATTCAAATTCCCATGTACCGAAGAAAAAGAATAACAAGGCTCGTATATCGCCTATGGTGTTGATGGAAATGAGTCAGATTAATGTTGTAGTCGAGGAAGAGGAACACAAGCAGAATTATAAGAATGGAGGTTTACGAGTGTCGAAATCAAGATCAATAAGGAAGATGCCAACAAGATCAAAGAAAGCGAGATTGGCTGCTCGATCCTTTAGGCTTAAGTTGTCTACAATCTATGAAAATGAAGGCTGTGATAATTAATTTACCACGCCCTTAGTATATAAATTCATGACATGAGTTTCCGGTTTCTACGTGAACCTGTCGTGATCTATATATGTACAGATTTTGAGCTAGGCATGATAGATAAATTTTTGTTACATCGAAATTGCTTGATGTTTCAATCCGAAAAGAGTGTTGTTAGAATGTACAAAGCAGTTAAATGCTTGATGTTTCAATCCAGAATTATAATGATTGATGAATTTTGTATTTCCTTTGTTCTGTTACCACACAAAGACCTCCCTTTTCAGGAGGTTGGCGTAAATACGTAATCACTTCTATTTGTTAAATGAGTTTGTTTTAGCAAAACATTTGTGCTTATGGCAATCTAATGTTTTATTTGATTTTGTCTATGAAAAGTGTAGTGATTGATGTATACAAATCAAGAACATGATCAACTAATGCGGTTAAATCTCTCTAATATCACATGTCGTATGTATTAGATTAAATATCCTACGACAATTTCATAGTTCTTTTTCTTTTTGATATCTTGTTAATACTCATAAACAACTTTTTAATCGTTTGGTTCCAAGTTTAGCATCGATCGAGCTCTTTTTTATTTGGACTAGTGCCTTGAATGGCCGGGTCGCCCATGTTTCTTCGTAAGTGTTGCACGTTCGCTCCTCGTCTAACTTAAAAATTTAAACGTAAAAGAAGCAAAGACGTACAACGTACACATTCGAACAGGCTAGCTGGTTTTGAAGTAATATATATATCCCTACAACTATTTTAATTTGCATTTCACAAAGAGTTATTCATAAAGGACGGTCGATACCAAACCAGACCAGGGCGTAAAATTCCCTCTGAATTGAAGGTCGGTTGATGCTAAAAATTAAAGGAAACTGTCATGTTAATTAACATGTTAATATTTCTGTATTTATTCAGCTGTATCTGTATACGATGTTTCTCTTTCTGTGATAAATGAAATAAATCATCTGATATTCAAATTGTTACTATGATAGTACTAATTCCGACGATCTGAACATTTATTCAGACAACGATATTACCATGGCATGTAAGGCGAAACGATTATCACATAACTACATCTCCGACTCCACAATCGCACGCAAAAGTGTGTGTGATCGATCTGTCGGTTATTGTCCTAATAAGAGTATGTGTGAGCTTTACTGGTTATAAGATGTGACTATCCCGGCGACATATCACGAAGGAAAACTCTCCATCGTGTCTCAATTGTGTGTGTCCGGGGTTGTCGCTGGGAAAGTCACGAGAAAAGGTATCCCTGTCGATTGAGCTTTCCACAGTGCTGAAGAAAGGTATCCCATCGACATGTCTTCGAAGAATTCTCGATATTGTTGATGGAGTTACTGCTAATGTTGTAGAATATATGGAATTGATTGGTAATCAAGCATCATGATCAACTAATACGGTTAAATCTATCTAGTATCACATGTCTATGTATCAGATCAAGTATCCGATTACAATTTCATGATTTTTTTTCCATATCTTGTTAATACTCCTAAAAAACTTTTTAATCCTTTGGTTCCAAGTCTAACATCGATCAAGCTATTTTTGATTTTGACTAATGTGTTGAACGGCCGAGTCGCCCATGTTTCTTCGTTATAAGATTAGACGCTCGCTCCGCATCTATAGTAAATTTTTAAACGTGAAAGAAGCAAACACGTACGTTGTACGCATTCGAACAATTTAATGGTAATTATTCATGAGTTATTAAGCAGGCTAGCTGGTTTTGAAGTAATATATTGCCCTACATGTGCGTACAACGAGAAAGAAGGTGAAATTAAAGCAAGGAAATTAAACAAATATAATGCAAGTTGCAAACCTGCGAACCATAAATCCCAACATCTCACGTGTGCCTTGTTTTATAACTTATGAACTGTCAATTAATTGCACGAACACAACTATTTTAATCTGCATTAAATGTTACTTACGTTTGCATTTCACATGCCAAAGAGTGTATTTTGTTAAATACATACTTCATATAATATGCTAGATTTATCTTATTTAAGTTAATTAATGCCTATATGCATGATTGAATGACTGAAGGACGGTCGATACCAAACTATCAGGGTGTAAAATTCCCTCTGAATCTCACATGAATATGCTTACTCATACCATAATATTACGTAGTATTTGTTTTGTCTACAGGCCATAGCTTTTTTGTGACTTTCATGTGAGGATTTTTCGACAAGTCACCCAATTAGTACTACTCTCACATGAATATACTTAACAGTCGGTTTTGAAGAACTTTCATGTGCAGTAACTTACAAAACACGTTGTGTTATTGTAAGGTAAAATGAATCAAAAATCTCTCTAAACTTTTAAACTACGGCCGATGTGAGAGTTGCCTAAGATGTCACACATGTAAAGACAGGCTGCTTTACCTTACGATAGAATTTGAAAGGGAGATTAATATATCAGCTGAGGCTGCTAACCAGTGGGCATCGAATAAATAAAACATTAGGTATTCTTTTTCCTAACTCAAGTCAAGAGTTGTTAATTCTAGGCTCTAAGAAAAATGGAAATGGACAAAATACCCACGTCATTGCTTCCATCACCCCTTTCACTTTCAGTTGAAATATTTGATTTTACTATTAAAACAAATTATGTATGGCGAATGCGATGAGTGATGATCGAACTAATATCACCTAGATATATATATTGGTCAATAAATACTTTGTGTTGCTTGAATTTTATAAATTAGAAAGTACATTGTAAATTTCAGTGCATGCAGATATCCTACTCCTATCTATTTGGCATTTGCAAAAAACCTTCAAACTATTATCTCTAACTATCCTCTTGTTAGATTGAACAAAATATACAAAATGAATAATATACCTTTGTTAGGATGGCATCCGTGGGTAATGGCTACGGGTATATTAAACCTGTCACCCACTATCATAGATTTTTTAAAACCCATCACCCACCTGTCACCCACTAATAGGTATAAATTTCTACCCATACCCGTGGGTATTTGTTACCCGTGGGTAGAGGTGGTAAATCTTGCCCATTTGATACATATGGGCACTTTTTGTCCATTTTCAAAAAAGGATGGGACACTTTTTGCCCATTCTTTATAATGGATGGGCTAAACGGGCGCATATGTAAGGAATTAAATGGGCTTAACGGGCGCACTGGTAAAATACAATTTAGTATACTCGACGAATATTTTTTATTAAATTTTTTATCCCCGGCTTTCAAACAAGTATTTTTATTTTTTAATTGTATGCTTTTATATGTTTTTTTCCTTTTTTAGCTTGCACCCGTTTAGCCAGCCCATTTTTCCCGCCCGTTTCGCCCGCGCCCGTTTAGCCCGCCACCCGTTTAGCCCGCCGCCCGTGCCCGCCTGCCTACCCATTTTGCCACCTCTACCCGTGGGTAAACCCATGGGTTAATACATTAAAACAAAATCACAAAATCTTGATATGTATATAAACCACCTATTAAAATGAGTAATAAGACACCAATCACTTTTCCAAGTATCAAGTTCACCAAAGACTTAAACATGTGCTCAAGTTCACAAAAGACTTAACAAGTATATATGTGAATCGTGTATGACTATGGAACTGGGAAGTGTAGATTAAACAAAAATATATATTTGATCGTTGATCCTTCATATTCTCTTTTTAGTATCAAAATATCGACAAACTTTTAATATCTTGTATTTTTCATTAAAAATTGATAATTATTAAATGTACATTTATAACATCATAAATATTGTTTAAATTTTAATGGGTTAATGGGTACACACATAGGGTATTTTAATGGGTATACCTACGGGTATTATAACAGGTATACTCGCGGGTACTTTAAACGGGTATCATGGGTTTACCCGTGATAGATATACTTTAACCGTCACCCACCCGCCACCCACCAATGGGTATAAGTGTAACAACCCACTTGGATAAGTGGACCGTTACGTGTATTTATGGCGTGTCATCAAAGCATAAGGTAAATGTCCTAAAACATTAACTGATCATAACGGAAATACCGGAATCAAACATCGGTAATCCAACATAAGCTCAAAACAAGAAAAGTAAAATACTGAAAGAAAGGACTGAACAATATCCAACGCCAATATAAAAATGAAGTGCATAAAGTAAAGAAGTCTCGACGGCTTCCATCTAATGCACATGCTCTCGGAATCATAAGAGTGTCCTGGTGTACATGCCGTTAGAACATGAAAGAACTATGGCTGAGCATAACGCTCAGTTAACAGATATAATGCATGATAGGAAAATACTGAACTTGAAATAATTAATAATTACTTAAGCTAAAAGACTGATATGTGGAGTATGATGAAAACTGTAGAAAATTTAATAAGTCTGATTTATAAATGATAAAACTAAACTGTTATCTGTTAAATATGAAAATATGCATTTACTGTATTTTAATTGACAAGAGCTTATATAGGTCATGTGTTGTAACAATTGTTGCATGAATAACTAGAGGGGTGACCTCGTCATGCTGTAGAGGGGTGACCTCTAATTACTGTGTTGGGTGGAGGGATCAACTCCATTATGAAGGATGTAGAGCACACATCACATTCACCTGATAAACTGTAAACTGATAAGCCTAGGAAGCATCCATACGTCCCACTAATAATACTGATAAAATGGCTAAGCTGAACTGAGTGGAACGCTGCGGGATATCACTCTCCCGCAGGTGAGTCATGACACCGGTGCCTCAAGTGTCATGGTTACGGTACCTCCGTAACTAGTACTACTGAATGGTCATGCTTGTATATAAGGCTCAGGCAATATCTTAGTTATTAAAATAAGTTCAGATAATTTATAACATGTACTGGAGAAAACATTTGGCTGCAGACGGAAAATCCTAATCATGCATAGAAGGGAAGTCCTTACTGAAAGGACGGAAAATCCATACCTCGTGTCCAGTAACCGACCGAGATCAACTGACAGAAAGTCTTCTCTGATTTCACGCGAGCTACACGAATAAAGGACGTGAATAAGTAAACTGATATTCGTTTATTTTATTTATCTCAATTGTACTTAGTTAATTTTTTTATTCTGTACAACTGTTAATATATAAACTGATATGTCTGAATGTTCTAATATTTCTGATTAACGTATTCTTGTTCTATTATTAATTACGATATAACACGTATTCTGCCGTTATAATAGTTCTATATTTAGTAACCTGTTAATAATAGAAAGTTTCCTAAATTAGAACGTTTTCAAAATCGTTTATAATTTCTTTAACAAAATTATACCCATTTAATTATTACAAAACTATTTTAATTTAATTCTTTTAAAATACAATTTAGACATTTATAAAAAAAATAAGTAATAAAAGGCATAATTTAAAAATCTTCGTTTTTATTATTTAAACTATGTCCCGAGCCTACCGAGATACCCCTTCTCGGTCGCACTAAAACAATACAACAAAATATGTAAAACCTGCCAATATGAAATTAGTGACAGAATTTGTGTCACTAAAAAGTGTCACCAAAACTGGATTTTAAAAATTGTCTATAAAACTGTCGCAAACGAATCTTCGACAGAATTTAGCATCGCTAATCTGTCGCTAATTTAGAACTAACACCCTTTTATTTTCTGTTTGAAAAGCTCCCACTGCTATTTATACATTTCCCACTGTTTCTATATGGTTTCCCACTGTTTGCCACAGTCCCAAACACCCCTTTATCAGTTTACACCCTAATGGGGTTTTAGGCAGCTTTTGGGTCGAAACACAACCCTAGCCGCCCTTTATCGGTCACGGCTAGGCTGGATTGAGGCTACCGAGACCATAGGGTCTCGGTTTCATTAACCAAACACACCCCGATCTCCTATCTAAACCAAAACACGCCCCCTGTTGGGGTTGCTGTTTCTCGACCGACCAAAGGAGGAGGCACCACCGAGACATGGTGGTGTCTCGGTTTTCGTGCAGCCTCCAAAACCCGAATCCTGTGTCTATTATTCCCTGATCATACTTTGATTAACCTTTTAAAACGTTTTCTTGATTTAAAATGTGGATCCGTGATTATCTAAGAACAAAAGGAAAAAGAATTACCTTTACAAGATTAGGAATGACTATACACCAACAAAAAAACTAGAAAAACAAAACCTGATTCTCTTTCTTTTGTTCTAGATCCGGCGGCCACCAATAGGGGATGAAACCCTAGTTCTGTTTTTTTTTCTTCTGATTGTTTGCTGCGTCTGACCTACAGAAAAGGGGGTAAGCCCCGAACCTTTTTTTTCTTCTTTGGCCGGGTCTAAAGCCCATTTAAACATTACTTCCAGCTCTCTGATATGGCAAACACTTGGACATATTAGTGATAAAGGAACACATGCTCTCTTGACCGAGAATAATCTTGAGTTCTCAGTTGTATAGGTCCAAGTGTTTGCCATATCAGAGAGCTGGAGTTTTGATACTAAGCTTACCATGTCACTTAATTCAACCATTTCAGCAGCATGACGAACGTCCCTTCTCCAAGCCCAATGGAAGAGGAGACCGGTGGTTTTACAAAGCCCGAGGCAATAAGACCAAAACGGGACTCAGAACTTGAATTAAATATCATAGTCGGACATCTATCAGAAACATGGCAGTTTCTGTTGGTATCCAACCTATACAACAGCAGGAACATTTCAAAAAGTGGCGATCCACCCAACCAATTATTGTGCCAAAAACTAGACGATTGGCCATTTCCAACTTTCAGTTTAAAAATCGATGGTAATTCACTCCCATGGGTAGTTAAGTCATCTTTTAGCTTCGATATGTGATACCACAGACCCGATATATATTTAACGGGGGAATTATCAAAGAGGCCTCCCATAGGTCCATGTATAGAACGAATTACCTTAATACATAAAGCGTTGTCCTCGGTAAGAAATCTCTACCACCATTTAGCTAATAAAGCCTGATTACTTTCTTTAAGACTACCAATTCCCAAGCCCCTTTGTTACGAGGAGAAATAGTTTTGTCCCATGAAATCCATGAGATCTTGTTGTCATCCGAGGACCCACCCCAAAAGAATTTATGATGAATACCTTCAAGCTTACTAATAATCTTTTTTTGAGCTTTAAAGGTAGAAAAGTAGTAGACACCCAAAGCACCAAGAACAGATTTTAGAAGAGTAAGCCGACCTGCAAAAGAAAGTGTCTTAGACTTCCACTTAGAAAGACGTTTGTAGAAACGGTCAATAAGAGGATTCCAATGAGACACGTTGACATTTTTAACACTGTAGAAACTAGACAGGGGGGGGGGGGTGAATATTTTTTTAAATTTACTTGTTAAAAGTTGGTTTAAAAAAATCCTTTTTCAAAAAGTTAAGCTTGAGTAATTATATGAAACCTTCTTATACACAATATGAACAAGGTATAGTGCAACTAAACTAATAATCACAAGTATAAAGAATAACGAATGTATAGTGCAACTAAACTACTAATCACAAGTATAAAGAATAATGAATGTAAAGAGATAAGGGAAGGAAAGATCAAACCAAACACCAAGGATTTATAGTGGTTCGAAGCTCACTCCTCGTTCCTACTCCACTCCTCGAGTACTCCTTACTCGAGAGTTCACTAATCAACAAGCTCCTTAAGGTTGAGAAACGGTACACAACGTCGCTTAACCAATTTTCGACTCTAAGATAAAAGTCGAGCCCTAATCTTAGCTAGGACCAATCTACACCAATATACTTTGAGGAATAAGTATTAACCTTAATACATGCACAACTTCCAAATAGACACAACTCCTTGGATCTTTACAATAATGACACAACAATGAATAAATAAGTTTAGATCTTCAATAGATCTTTGAGGTAGACACAACACTTCAAGAATGATAGTGTTCTTCTCTTTGCACTTTGAGAGGAAAAGATGAGAGGATAAAGATTCACTTCTAAACAAGTAGTAATCAAACAAATGATCAAGGATTTGAGAGATTTAAGAAGTCTGAAAGAATCTGGAAATGTATGTGCAAAAGAGGTGGATTGAAAGTCTGAGAATGGTCCACTATTTATAAGACGAACATCCAACGGCTATATCTGCAGGCGGTTCCTTATTGGAGCCCGCGGTTCTTTATCGATAAGGAACCGCCATAGGCGCTAAGGAACCGTCGGACTAGAGTCCGCTCCCTTTTGTCTTTTAGTGGATTGGTACGAATCTGGGGATTAAGATATCTTGAAAGGATATTCTAAACCAAGATAGAATATGCCATTTTCAAATTTCAAATTTTCAAATAATTAATTTAATAAAAAATTTTCTTAAAAAGAAAGTTTAATAATAAAACTTTGTCACACTTAATAATAAATGAGTTTTAAGAAAAGATTAAATCCTTGATCACTTAATTAGGATAATTACTTGTTTGTTCATACCTTAAGTGATAATGGTTGAAATGAAAAATACTTGAACTCAAGAATTCATTTTGCATTGTTTTTGTAAATGCTTGTTTTTACATATTGTCGTAATCAAAACAAACTGAGACCGAAAAATGCAAGTAACGTTTTTAGGCATCATTGCATTAACAATCTCCCCCTTTCTGATTCCGACAATCCATAAACTCAATCATCTAATAAAACAAGATTTTCGAAGACGAGTTTATCATTTCTCCCCCTTTGTCGAAGCAAATAGGTTGCAAATGCCCCCCTTGGTGCTTACTCCCCCTTGCTTAGGACACCAAGGAATCGATATATGGTGACAAGCTACATAAAAGGGTTAGTAGAAGCGAAGAGACAACCAACAAGATATAGCAAAGGTCACAAAAAAATAAGAAACAAAAGATCCAAGATAAGTCATGTTAAAAGAAAACATGATAAAAGATACAAGGAAATAAATCATATAAAGATGTATGAGACACAAACACAAGCCAAAAGAAAAAGCATAAATCTATTCATAGTTAAACTAGAACCCTAAGATTTGCTTGAACTAGATGTCTTAAAGGTAAGCAACCAATGCTTAGATAAAAGACAAGGTAGTGGCGGAAGGAGGTGGTGGCGGCTTGGTAGAGATCTTATAGTTATAGTAAAGAGGAGGTTTGACTAAGAGACTCTTGATGTAATTCAACTCTTCATAGATATGAGCCATAGCAAGATGTTGATATTGAAAACATTGACACTATGTTCCATGATGCATGACATTATCATGTGAAGGAGGTAGAACACTAAAGGCTAGTGGTGGAAGATAAGAAGTCCAACAATCACATTCTTAGAAGGAGAAGAGATGTGATTTTGAGTGTTCTTGGGTGAATTAGGGTTGAAAGCAATTGGAGAGAATGGAGGAGAATCAAAGCTTTCATTTGGGGAATAAGACATTTTGATTTGAGAAAGAATGCAAAATGCTTAAGGTTAAATAGAGAAAGTCCAAGATAATTTAGGGGTGGTCAAAGGGTTGAAACAAAGATTCCAAAAAGTGTTGGAACAAATTTGGAGTTTTAAGAATACCCGAAAAGTAGAGTACTAGACGTGGAATAAATAAACATCAGGTATTCTTTTTCCTAACTCAAGTCAAGAGTTGTTAATTTAAAAGGGAGATTAAAAATGCAAAATGGACAAAATATCCATGTCATTGCTTCCATCTACACCCCTTTCACTTTCGGTTGAAATATTTGATTTTACTAATTTAACAAATTATGTATGGCGAATGCGATGAGTGATGATCGAACTAATATCACCTAAATATATATATTGGTCAATAAATACTTTGTGTTGCTTGAATTTTATAAATTAGAAAGTACATTGTAAATTTCAGTGCATGCAGATATCCTACTCCTATCTATTTGGCATTGCAAAAAACCTTCAAACTATTATCTCTAACTATCCTCTAGTTAGATTGAACAAAATATACAAAATGAATAATATACCTTTGTTAGGATGGCATCCATGGGTAATGGGTACGGGTATATTAAACATGTCACCCACTATCATAGATTTTTTAAAACCCATCACCCACCTGTCACCCACTAATAGGTATAAATTTCTACCCATACCCGTGGGTATTTGTTACTCGTGGGTAGAGGTGGTAAATCTTGCCCATTTGATATACTAGCATGGTACCCGCGCAATGCAGCGACGGGTAATAAATGACTATTTTTTAACAATCGATTTAACGTTAAAATGTAAAAAAGTTAAATTAAAATAAATAAATCACTAAAAATGAAAAAAAAACAAAAAATTTGTAAATATATCAAAATGGATATTGAATTAAGGAGAACAAAATTTTAAAAAATATAGTGAAATTAGATTACGAAAAAAATAAATGTGCTAAAAGATATTACAATTTAAAAATAAAAATGGTTTTTTAATAAGTTGTTAAAAAGTTGTTACTAAAGTTTGTTACAAAAGAAATGGATGGTCAAGATTTGAAGTTAGGTTTGGATTAAAAATGATCTAATGGTTAAGTTGTTAATATGTTTATCTTAATTTTTGGTTTGGAGTTAGGTTTGGAGTTAGGATGTGTATATGCACCCTTTATAGATAGTATAGATATGGGCACTTTTTGCCCATTTTCAAAAAAGGATGGGGCACTTTTTTCCTATTCTTTATAATGGATGGGCTAAACGGGCGCATATGTAAGGAATTAAATGGGCTTAACGGGCGCACTTGTAAAATACAATTTAGTATACTCGACGAATATTTTTTATTAAATTTTTTATCCACGGCTTTCAAACAAGTATTTTTATTTTTTAATTGTATGCTTTTATATGTTTTTTCCTTTTTTAGCTTGCGCTCGTTTAGCACGCCCATTTTGCCCGCCCGTTTCGCCCGTGCCCATTTAGCCCGCCGCCCGTGCCCGCCCGCCTGCCCATTTTGACACCTCTACCCGTGGGTAAACCCATGGGTTAATGCATTAAAACAAAATCATAAAATCTTGATATGTATATAAACCACCTATTAAAATGAGTAATAAGACACCAATCACTTTTCTAAGTATCAAGTTCACCAAAGACTTAAACATGTGCTCAAGTTCACAAAAGACTTAACAAGTATATATGTGAATCGTGTATGACTATGGAACTGGGAAGTGTAGATTAAACAAAAATATATATTTGATCGTTGATCCTTCATATTCTCTTTTTAGTATCAAAACAAGGATGAAATACCCGCGCTTCGCTGCGGGGGTCTTCTTTCTACGGGTTGTTTTTGGCGCTAAAAATACTTCATCAAACTATAGTTATCAAATGTACATTAATAACAGTTTCAAACATGAAGGCAAGGATGTGTTCATACTATTACTAATCAAATGTACATTCAAGTTTTATGCATCACAAATAACAGTTTCAAACATGATACTAAGAATACTCAAACTATAGTTATCATACTGTAGCTAATCAAATGTACATTCAAATTTTATGCATCACAATAAAATGTTCAATAGATAAAAGTAACTCATTCTCCTATCGAAGATTGCATTCATACAGTTTTTAGTCACCTGTGCATCCTGCTTTTTCTTGGAAATTTGAAGTTACATCTGCTACATATCGCAATGGAGAAGTTGTCGCAGCGCCCCTATGAATGACATCAGTACATAGAAGTGGTTCACGAACTGGTCACCCTACGTCAACCGAGCCCGTTGTACTCACAAACATAAGTACATAACAAAATAGTACTACAGAACACCCGGTTAAGAAAATGATTCTAATATGCTTTGAAAATAATTTCAATTATGACGCTCATAAATTACGAACGAACATGCATATCACATAAATATTCTATTATAAAAAGAACTCAAAATGAAGTATGTGCTTAAAGCGATGCACTTCAATTATTAACATTGTATGTGTGAATTTTTTTTATCTGCAATTAAGCTAAAATAAAACTGACTATCAACAGCTAACTATCAATGGATTCTGAATCATGTACTCTTAACACACTTGTTAGACCTGCTACTGAAACTTCTGAAGCTTATAAAAATGATAAGATTGAATTTATCATCCATATATCCTTCAAAGTCCATCTCTCCAAACATCAAATATTACGTATTATAATTTGATCAATACCTGCTTGAAGGACCTTCAATAGCAATGCTAACGTAGTCATGTTGGTCGTTCAACAACATGTAAACCTTGAAACTTGCTTTTTGTCTGTACCTTTGCTTCTACATGAAGATTTAGTCTCTCAAGTAGGAATCAGAACGTACACATCTAGATCCCACTTCATTGCTGGAGTAGCTTCATGTTTCTCACGGCTTCCTTTCATGGCAGATACATGCTCCAGACGGGTCTGTGATAGAATAGAAAATATATATATAAAGGAAACTTCGACCCATAAAACTAATACAATTGTTATTTCGTATATATGGAACTATAACAGACCCTGGAAACAAAGTCTCACCTGTGTGTCATGCGTTATGTTCTTTGTCTGTTCTATTTTGATTTTGTTGTCACCATCATTGAATCTGTAAAACTCAGCAGGCAATCCTAGTCTTCAGACCCTGGAAACCATGTAACAAAAAATATCAGAATCAATGGGCTAGAATCTGGGCAATTTATTGACTTTGACTTTGTTACCTGAACTTCTCAACAGATAACGTACACATTCTGAACTATTTACACGTGGACATCGACGTTTTTCGTATGAAAACAGACGTACAAAAAACATAGATCACTGCCTTTCATCGTCTCGCAAGACCCATTTTTTTTACAGTAACTTCTTACCAAAACAAAATAACACACCATGTCCGTGCATATCATACCCTCCAACAGAAGCTACCCATGGTGTTCACTATAGGTATAAGCCCATACAATAACAATGCAAGTTTTCACTCGTCGGGCAAGAACACAATGAGATTCATTTCAAAAACGGACCCTTTGAAGGCCCTACCGAAAACTTGCACAATTGGTCTCAGATTTGTATGGCTAATCAGATCATAGAATTGTCTCCTCCACTAAGGGTACAAAGTTATCCGGTTGCATAGCAGGCACGTAAACCATGCCGTCCGGGCTTTGCCATACCAACTTAGGGGCGACATATGTCATTGATACTGTCAAAATCATCATCGCCCTATAAGATATGGAACTTATCCGTATCGCCATCGAAACACAGAGACTTTCAAAAATCACAGGAACCGCGATGGTTGAAAAACAAACCGTTTACCCTGCCAAAGCACGAATGTCTAGTCCTTTAGCTAAAGCTGTTGAAATAGTCGAGTAAAAGCAGTCAAGTGAATCATTTAAACCAACAATCCAAAATGAGAATGCAAAGACAACATGCTAAAGAAATACATATGCAAACCTCAGCACAAATGAGAAGCCTTTTGGCGATCCATTTTTCCCATATCAGTTTCAGAAAACGCAGGCAGCCGTGATGGTTGCAAACTAAACAATTTACCCTGCCAAAACACGGGCGACTACGAACCAAACCAATTCAATAGGTAGAATCTAATATCAAATCCGATATGTAAATATTAAAACGAACCAAGTTTCATACTTACTAATTACAGCTAGATTTTGAATTCAAAAACTAAGCCGAACCGACCCTTAATTCACAATCATGTCACAATTTAAGAAACAACTATTTTCACATCCATCAGAACCTAACCTTAATTAAGTGAACTATTGAATGAGATAAGTAATTGATTTAAATATTCCATTGTACCTTATTTGAGGCTTAACCATTCACGTGAATCAACCAAACATTAAAACGCGAATTATAGTCTGCTTCACCGTCGCCAACCCACTGAAAATTGGGGGCAAGGATTTTCCTCAAAGAAATCAAGATATAAAAGATCGGGGCAACGATTAACCGTAACTCAATCATCACCAACCGATCACAAAATATATATTAGGATTTGGGCAAAACAGTCAACCTTAAGCCAATCGAATAATGATCTAAAAGATTGGGGCAACGATAAAACCTAAGCCGATCATCACCAACTCATCTCATGATATAAAACATCGGGGGCAGCGATTAACCCTAAGGTAATCGTCACCAACCCACCATAGAACCAGGCACAACGACTAATCTTACGGAAATCAAATAACCAAATAAAATATTAGAGCAACGATTAACCATTAAGCCAATCATCACCAATCCATGGCAAAGAAACGCTTTTTTGATAATGGAGATTGGGATCAAATCATGGGTAACTGTGTGTGGGTATTTTCTTTCCCAGATCTATTTAGAGGAAAAATAAACGATACAACCTATGGTATCCCTTTCCATAGTAGCACACACATACACGTATAAGGGGCACGTGGCGTATTTTTTTCCCGCCAAAACCCACCGAAATATTAAAAAAATCCCAAAAGCTTCGTAAAACAGATATATGTATTAATATCAATAAACTTTTAATATCTTGTATTTTTCATTAAAAATTGATAATTATTAAATGTACATTTATAACATCATAAATATTGTTTAAATTTTAATGGGTTAATGGGTACACACATAGGGTATTTTAATGGGTATACCTACGGGTATTATAACGGGTATACTCGCGGGTACTTTAAACGGGTATCATGGGTTTACCCGTGATAGATATACTTTAACCGCCACCCACCCGCCACCCACCAATGGGTATAAGTGTAACACCCTACTTGGATAAGTGGACCGTTACGTGTATTTATGGCGTGTTATCAAAGTATAAGGTAAATGTCCTAAAACATTAACTGACCATAACGGAAATACCAGAATCAAACATCGGTAATCCAACCTAAGCTCAAAACATGAAAAGTAAAATACTGAAAGAAAGGACTGAACAATATCCAACGACAATATAAAAATGAAGTGCATACAGTAAAGAAGTCTCGACGGCTTCCATACAATGCACATGCTCTCGGGGTGCGTTCTCTAGTCTTGACCGTGCACAATAATTTGCCTGAGCAAATTAGAAATGCGCAAATAGAAGCCTGTAAGAAAGAAAATTTCGTTAATGAAGGGTTCCGAGGAGAAGGAGATCCTTTAGAGGTTAGAGCTGATGGAGTGAAATGCTTAAGAGGTCGTATGTGGATACCTAAGTTTGGAGGCTTAAGAGATTTGATTATGTTAGAATCCCATAAATCTAAGTATTCCATTCATCCGGGATCTGATAAATTGTATCATGATTTGAAGAAGTTGTACTGGTGGCCGAATATGAAAGCTGATATTTCTATGTATGTTCTTCAATGCTTGACTTGTGCTAGAGTTAAAGCTGAACATCAAAAGCCATCAGGACTACTTCAACAACCAAAGATTCCTGAATGGAAGTGGGAGCGAATTACGATGGACTTTATCACCAAGCTTCCTAGAACATCATCTGGTAATAACTCGATTTAGGTCATTGTCGACAGACCGACCAAATCAGCATACTTCATTCCGGTTAAAGAGCAGTTCTCACGGGAGAAGTTGACTCGTATTTATCTTGAGAATGTTGTATGCAAGCATGGAGTGCCTGTATCGATCATTTCAGATCGAGATCCTAGATTCGCATCGAATTTTTGGAAATCTCTCCAAAGATCTTTGGGAACGAATCTCGACATGAGCACTGCTTATCACCCCCAGACTGATGGGCAGAGTGAAAGAACGTTACAAAAACTGGAAGATATGTTGAGAGCTTGTGTGATAGATTTTGGTAAGAGTTGGGATAAACATTTGCCGTTAGCAGAGTTTTCATATAACAATAATTACCATTCTAGTATTAAAGTTGTATCGTTTGAAGCTTTGTATGGTAGGAAGTGTAGATCTCCTGTATGTTGGAGTGAATTTGGGGATACCCAGCTCATGGGACCATAATTGATCCGGGAGACTACGGAGATGATAGTTCAGATTAAGAATAGGCTGTTGACTGCCCGTAGTAGACAGAAAAGTTACGCGGATGTGCGGCGGAAACCGATGGAGTTTGAAGTGGGTGACCGAGTAATGTTGAAATTATCGCCATGGAAAGGCGTTATAAGATTTAGAAAGCGAGGGAAATTGAATCCCCGCTATATTGGACCCTTTAAGATTTTATCTAGTGTAGGTCCGGTGGCTTATAAACTAGAGTTACCCCCAGAACTTCATGGTGTTCACAACACATTCCATGTATCTAATCTGAAGAAATGTTTAGCAGTGAGTGATGAGAAAATTTCGTTGGATAAGGTTCGAATAGATGAGAAGTTGCATTTTATCGAAGAACCCGTAGAGGTTATGGATCGTGAGGTAAAGCAACTGAAACAAAGTCGGATACCTATTGTCAAGATCCGATGGAATTCAAAGCATGGACCGGAATTTACTTGGGAACGAGAGGATGAAATGTGGAAGAAATATCCGCACCTCTTTGATTTCAATAAGAAACGGACATCAAAATGAAATGGATCACGAGGACGTTGATCCCTTTTAGGAGGAAAAGCTGTGAAAATCTAACATTTTCAGGTAGCAAATTATTTTCTCGTATATTATTTTAAAACTTATTTTTGTGTTGGTTGATGAACTCACAATTTACGGACTTAAATTTGGGCTTACGTGCATAATTTAGCGTCCTTTACGACTAAACCGAAAACCTTAGGATTACGTATTTACGTTTTTGAACCCCGTTTTTGATGAGACAATTTTATTAGATTCGTTTTGTGTCGTTGATTCATAATTTATAAAAATGTTTTTCGTAAAATGACCCAAGGGCACGCAAATCAAGGAAACTAGAATCGAGGAATACCCATAAATTAGTGGGATGGGACAAAACAAGTTTATCCCACCCCACTCAAAAGGGACGGCCAACTTTGCCACCACATCACTTGATGTGTCAAAGTTGTAGTTAAAAGCTTACACTTGTTAAGCTAAGCTTAACAAGTAAGCTAACCTTACACCAAAACCACTCAAACCACTTCACAAATAACATTTGCACTAGAAACTCATGCAAACAACTCACTAAACTCTCTCACCCCTCCCCTTTTGTCGTCCAAAATCAAAGACAAACACCCATTTTTGATCAATTCTAGCCATAAACCTTGTGTTATCTACTCATATAATGAAGAAACCTTGAAGCCTTGTTGATTGGTGATCATATTAACATCAAAGAAGGTGATTTACTTGTGTCCTAGGGCTGATTTCTCAACAAATAATATTGGTGGTTGATGATTTTGAAGATATATTTGGTGTTCATCAAGTTGTTGTCATCCAAAAACAAGATATAATCTTGGTTGGTAAACAAGATCATCCTTTCCATTTTTCTTGTTATTTTTGTAAAGATCAAATGTATTTTCTTTCTTATTGTATATGTATATGATGAATATATGATGATAAAAATGTTGTGTGGTGATGGCTGTATAAAAACAGTAAGTAACCAAATGATAGACTGATAAAAATACATGGTGGAATCAATTTACAGTAAGTATTAGATGTTATACACATGTGAGAGTTGGCCATGCAATAGAATCATCAAAATGAGTGAGATATGATCAAAACAAAATTAGTATACCAATCTGAATAGTCTGTTTTGTAGGGACTGTTAAGGATACTTAGACATGGATTGAACAGTAGCTATAACTAAGTCATTTGTAGAACATAATATGAAGTTTATGTCATCCAAAAATGAGCTTCTATCTTCTTATAGAACTCAAGATATGATAAAAATGGTGAAAGTGAAACTAAAAATCAGATTCTGTGAAATTAAAGTTTAATACTATTATATAAGCACTCAAATAATATAGTATAAAAAGTGAAATTAAAACCCACTAACTTATATATAACATTTATATAAATATGTATATGGATAAATAAATGTACATTTTATAAAAATGGTAGTTTTGTAAGTTTTATAAGCTATAAGAACTATAAAGATGATTTTTACGTCTTTTCGGCTAATACCGTAAAATTAACGTTTTTCGCCAAGTAATACTTAGACGATCGGACCCGTCTAATGTAAACTTTTTAAAAGTCATATACTGATATATATATAAGTACTTAATACAAGTAAAAACGATAAAACCCGAACTATATAACATATAGACATTAACGGGCTAAGTTAGCGTTATTGGACTATTAATCCAACTAAATGGGCTAAACACTTATAAATTTACTTATTGGGCTTAACCCACTTGGGCCCAACATGTAAAGTATAATACTGATAATAAAAGTATAAAATGGTCTAAATTAAGGTAATGGACTTATAATAGGCTTATTGGACCAAAAACATGTAAATAGGTAAAACTAATAAACTAGTATAAAAGTTACCAATACATAACACTAATATGAGTGAATGAGAATGTATAAACCCACTTGATCATCATCATATGTATAAAATCATCATATGTATACATAATTGTTATTTTGATAAAGTCATTGGACAAAAGTCTAAGACCGAAGCACGCCCGTAGCCGATAATCGGCCTTTCATTATCAACGTGAGTTCATAGCCTCGCACTCTTTTAAATGTTTTATAAAATGATTTGTAAACCCGCGAGGGAGATAACATGCTAGTTTTTGATAAAAATATAACACAAGTTGTAACACCCCACTTGGATAAATGGACCGTTACATGTATTTATGGCGTGTCATCAAAGCATAAGGTAAATGTCCTAAAATATTAAATGACCATAACGGAAATACCGGAATCAAACATCGGTAATCTAACCTAAGCTCAAAACATGAAAAATAAAATACTGAAGGAAAAGACTAAACAATGTCCAAATAAGCAAAATAATGTAAGTACATCAAGTAAGAAGTCTGGATAGCTTCCATCCAAATGCACATGCTCTCAGAATCCTAAGAGCGTCCTGGGGTACCTGCTGTTAGAACATGAAAGGGAACTACGGCTGAGCATAACGCTCAGTGAACGGATATAAAGCATGATAAGGAACTACTGAAATGAAACAGATGGTAAAATACTGGAGCTGTAAGACTGGTAAGTAAAGTTGCAGCGGAAATCTGTGTATAATCTGTAAAGGCTGATTTATAAATAATAAAGCTGAACTGTTATCTGTTAAATCTGAAAACATGCATTTACTGTATTTTAATTGCCAAGAGCTTATATAGGTCATGTGATGTAACAACGTTGCATGAATAACTGGAGGGGTGACCTCGTCATGCTGTAGAGGGGTGACCTCTAAATAACTGTGCTGGGTGGAGGGATCAGCTCCATTGTGAAGGATGTAGAGCACACACCACATTCACCCTGATAACTTGTAACACATATAAGCCTAGGATGCATCCATACGCCCCACTAATAATACTGATAAAATGGCCAAGCTGAGCTGAGTGGAACGATGCAGGATATCACTCTCCTGCATGTGAGTCACGACACCGGCGCCTCTAGTGTCGTGGTTACGGTACCTCCGTAACTAGTACATAAACTAATCATGCTTGTATATAATGCTCAGGTAATTTATTCTATTATTAACATGATTACTGATAAGCTTAAACATATACTGGGGAAAACATTTGGCTGCAGACGGGAAATCCTAATCTTGCATAGGAAAAGAAGTCCTTACTGAAAGGACGGAAAATCCGTACCTTGTGTCCAGTAATGAAATAAGAATGAAAGCTGAAGGATCGACTCTGACTTCATGGTTACTACATAAATAACGTACGCGAAAATAAGTTAACTGATTACTGTTTACTATTATCTATTTTCATATGTTCTTAGTTTAATTTATTTTATTCTTACTACTGTTTATGTATAATCTGATTAATCTGCTTGTCTGGTGTATAATCTGATAACCCGACTGATCTTTAAATGTTTACTGATTAGTATATACCTATTTATGGTTACTGTGTATTATACTATGTTCTAGTAACTCTGATATTACTATAAATAGTACCTTGTTGTAACCAGAAAGTTTCCTAAAATAGAAGGATTTCCAATTTAGTTTTCTTGAAATAAATCATTAATTTAATTATAAGTTTAATCCGACTTTTATTAGTAAAAAGGACAATTTAAAATCGGTTTAGTCTTACTAATTAAATAATAAAATAACAATAAATTTAACCTTATTTTTAAAACTTATTTATAAAATGATTTAACCAAAACTTACAAGTTCCCACTGCTAGACTTAAGTTCCCACTGCTAGTTATATGGTCCCACTGTTGTGTTATATTCCCCCCGTTTATGTAGTGGTTCCCACTGCTTATGAAGTGGTTCCCACTGCCTTCACTTTTTGGCAGACCCAAACGCTCCCTTAACTGTTTCTAAACCGGGTTGCCAAACACCCCGTTAAACCTGTAGCCAAACACCCCCCTGCCCTGGTTACCCCCTGTTGGTTACCAGTTCCCACCGGCAGGCTAGAAAAGCCCACCGTGGGTTCCCCCTGTTTGTTCTCCGTTTCCCCTGCTTGAGCAAACCAAGCCAAAACCCTAATTGGGTTGCGGCTGGTGTAATAAACCATCACCGAGAGTCTTTTGACTCTCGGTTTGTGTGCCAAACAACACAGCAACAACCCGGCATACAAACCCACCTCATAATATTCGTTAAACATGTTTTAAACCCCAATAAATCGGATTAAAAGAAAAGAATTAAAACGAATTAGGGTTTACATATGCTTACTAATCGTTTAGGGTTTCAAAACAGCAAATCTATTGTTCTTCTAGGATCAATCCTCGATCCCTTATTCTTGTTTCTTGATGTGGGTCGCGGCAGGGAAGAAGGAACACCAAACAAAACTGGCGGCTGCACTTTATTCCCTATATTAGGGTTTCTGTTTGAGTGTGTTTGTGTCGGCATAGAAAAGAAAACAACCCCCCGTCCCTTTTCTTTTTGTTATACACGGATCAAGGCAAATTAACACTTGGGCCTTGAGCCCAAGTCCCACTTCTTTTCGCATTTGTCTAAAACAGCCCCACTAATAAATACGCACTCTTTTATATCGCGACGTGTTTTAATATACGTGTACGTGTTCGTGTTCGTGTTTCGTGTTTTAATTTCTAAAAACGTAATACTCTTTTCTATAACTAAAGTAATACGTTCGATAGTATTTGTTTTCCTGAATAATTAATTTGTAATATTTAAATAAAACTGAGCGCGTAATTTACTGTTAACGTTTAATTATTTCTGTAAAATAATTAATTCATCTGTAATATTTTCTGAGACTAAATACTTATTAACTGAGTAAACTGTAATATTTATGGTATTTAAATAAACTGGAATGCGTATTTAATTTCTGCATTTATATCTCTGTCTAATAATTTATACTTATATAATTTATTAAAATTAAACTGCGTATTTAAATATCCTGATTTTTAAATACGGGTTTTACAATTTTTCCCCTCTAAAAACAATAATTCGTCCCCGAATTAAGGATGCGACCATACTGGGTTTTACAATTCTTCCCCTCTAAAAGGAGAAATTCGTCCTCGAATTAAAGGTAATAAGTTGATGAAGTTATAAGAACTGAAAGAACACGTAGACTGAAAAGACAATTAAGCTGAAGGATGAATTGTCTTCTAATTAAGACATAATGCTGCTGATAGGTATAAACCTGACATGACTGAAATGAACATGGAACGTGACATGACTGAAAGAGCTTAACTGGATTTATTGAAGGAAAGGGATGAGAGGTCCGGATGGACTCCTCCGTTTCGAGTGGCCTCCCGCTCGAAACGATCCCTTCAAATGTCTAACGTAATAATAAAAAAATCTTGGTCCTGTTGACCCTGTCCTGATGATGCTGACTGGTTTCCGGTTCTATACTTAAGATAGATTTTCTGAATCTGAGTGAATAAGCTATAGCATGTAGGGTACATAAACGGTACGTACAATTATCCTGAAAAGATAACATTTATATCTCTGAGAAAGCTGCTGAAGCATAGGGACGAACTACGTGAACAATTGTGAACGTGTCGAGTGAGCAATTGTGAACGTGGTTCATAATTATATGAGGAGTTTGGAATGAAATATATCATGAATGTGATACGTGAATCATACTGTGAACGTGATACTAGAACATATCATGAACGTATGCTGACTGAGGAATAAATGCCAAACGATACGACCTGAGATGTAAAACGTCTGACTGGTTATGGAATAGTTGTGCTAAACTTGAGTCTGGTCTCTCAAGCTTCCTGTAACCTTAGTCGGTAATAACCTAAGAAACGTGTATCGTGAAATGGCACCCGAACTTGAACGTGAACAATGTTATGAACACAAATGTGAGCTTAAATCAAGAGATAGCATAAAGATGAACTGAAACAGCATCATACTGCGAACGAGACGTAAACGTGAAGTGAAAATAACCGCGAACTTAAAGTGAGCGTAAACATACACTTGATCGTGAACATGAATTCTGTCTGATATGATGGTCGATGGAAAGCCTTGAATTCGTACGATTTACTGTTGGATTTTAAAATTTTCTGCAGGTCTACTACTACGTGATCCTTTCGGATGAAAGAGACGCGCAGGCTGATTACATGGTTGATGATAACTTAGATAGTATCATACTTTCTCTAAGCCTGTGGTAGCTGAGAACAATTTCATGGAATTTCATCTCATTTCTGTTCAGAAATTTCTAAGGGTTGTACTAACTCACTAACATGACGGTGTTCTATCTTGAACCTGCAGTAGGTCAGGCATTTAGATATGAACATAGCTCTATCAATGTGTAATACGGTTTCTATCAAAATTCTGCCTATGCCTATGGGCATTCTGGTGTGAATCTGGTTGAATAGTCATAGCAGAATTTATGCGTTAGTCTAGGCTTTAGTGATGACTGTCAGCAATTTCTGCGTTAGCAGTGAATTGAGTTTTAGAAATTTTATAGTACGTTTTCAGTCGTCGGTCGGGACCATCTGGTGATGGCCTTCACCTTCGCAGGATTATCTGAAATTCCTTTCTGCTGAAATGGTGTGGTCAAGAAATTCCACCTTGTTCTACTGGGATTCATATTTAGAAAGCTGCGTATATAATTTTTCTCATATCAGGGAAGCTATTCCACGGTGAGAAGATGATTATCTTGTACCTCTCTAGAATTTAGAAGATCAGAATGTTATCAATGAATATACTGACGATTTTGTCTTAGAATTCATGGGAAAATTTTTCTTAATAAATTTCATAACATAGCTGTAGCATTAGGGAGCTTTGGAGTATGGATCAAAAATTTTTGAGAGGCTATGGTATGTGCAACAATGGTCTGAAGAACATCATGTTCTTCCTTCACCACTGATGGTAGCATGATCTTGAATTTTTCTGGAAGAATGTTTAAGACACCTCGTAGTAGGTCAATTAAACTTTCTATTCGTGGAAAGAATATCGATTAGGAATGGTGATCTGATAATTTTTTCGATGGGGCGCTAGGGCGAATAAAGCCTAATTTTGGTAACTCTTGCAGCAATTGCTGCAACTCTTTTAACGTAGCTAGAGCCCTGTAATAAAGAGTTCTGAAAACAGGTTCTGTTCTTGAGACTAGCTCGATGTTAAATTTCTGTCTCGTGGTTAGGAAGGAATTTCTTGAAAACTTTCTGAAATTATATCTGGAACTCTGGAATAATCTGCTGATCATGAAATTAAGGAATTTCAAAAGTGAATTTATGACCGGTAGGTAAAAGTCTTCGTAGCTATGGACTGACAAGCCACGTACTTGTAAGGTAGACGTAAGTTGTACTGATTTTTCTGGTAGAAAGTATAACAATATATTTAGAATTTAGTAAGACAGGTCTTATCGTTAATTGAAAGGAAACCTTAATAATATAGGTGATACTGTGGAGTCCTTTCGGCTGAGAGGTAGGTAAATATCTGATTTACATAAAGCTGACATAGGAATATGTGGAGTAACGTGGCGACTTCCACTGAGTGGGTTCGTCTGTAACCTCACGGAAGTATTACCGTGTGTTTAATCTGAATAATAATCTGGTGGTGGTGACTGAATTTTAATGATCTGATATATGCGTGGCATAATAAAATGAGTATACCCCTTTCTGAAAGATACCCTGAATTACTGAGGGTCTTGCTTGGAACATACTGGAACTAGGAGCTCGGACTCGTACTCTGAGAAGATATTCGTATGACGTGTATCATGACTGGTGCCCTGATATGTGTCTTCCGAAATGATACCTGAGAACTACGTCTTGACTGATGTCTTGGCGCGTTTTTTATAGATGAATATGAACAAGGCTGAAAATTTTTTTGGTAACTGCTAGGATTGGCGAACCGGTTAGACTGCTGACCTCTGTATTTCTGGTCACGTCCGTTCCGGGGTTCCGATGGTACTGACTGATTAATTATGAGTACGGTGGTTGTCACTACTACTTTGTCTGTCAGTTTCCTGACGGTCGTTATCATGACCGTGATTAATGTAATTATTTCTTCTGAGTGGTCGGCTGGTTACCGGTTCCCACTCTTCTGACAGAAAGATTAGCTGCGTGAAGTGTGACATCTAACTGAGGAAGTAAAAACATAAAATAGAATGGTAGTGTCTGATGGTTGAATTTATTCTTGTCAGAAATTTCAAATTTATAGTTTTCGTCCTCGTTCCGCGGCATCAGCATCTTGAGAAATCTCCAAAGTTCAGCAGCATCAGCATCTGTGTGGTCTTCCGAGTGTTAGCAGCATCAGCATCTGGTAAAATTTTCAACTCGCGAGCAGCATCAGCACCTGGTAGAATATCGACAAGTGGAAACGCCTGAGAAGATTAAGGATCGATTAGCAATATCCATGGAGTAGGGTACCTGGAGTACACCTGAACTACTGTACATGAAGTACAAAATGAATACTACACATGGAGCCTATCTGAGACGTTGTACCTGGAGTACACGTGAAATATTATACATGGAGTATAACTGAGACACTGTACATGGGGTACATATGGAATACTGTACATGGAGCTGGTGGAAATTTTATGGGATGATCGATACTGGTGTCGCTTGTCTGACATTATCAAAGAATAAATTGATTTAAACGGTAGTAAACTGAACTGAAACGGTTAACATGATAGGCTGATAATTTCTGCGTAGACTTAATGTTGGTTGTATAGAGGCTAAAAAGTATGATTAAATGGAGTTTCATCAACGTTCAGTATAAAGACATGATTGATAAAGACCCGAACATGAATTATCATGAAATAGTATTTCATTGTAATCCTTATGTATCTTAGTATGAAACATCATCACCTTGCTGAAAACATAATCCTCATAAGGAGATATGAACTTAGTCAGCATGAAAACGACACTCAAGTGAGAGTATAAACTTGACTGGTTCAAAGAACATAGAAGAATAATCAACTGAGGTTTAACATCAACTGATGTGGATAATTATGGTTTGATCCACAGTATTCATAGTAGGAAGCATGTGACTAAGTATGGGCGATTCTATTTCGATCCATACTTGTCAAAATTTTATAAGACTGTCATGTATAGAAATTTACAATCTGAGACTAAATATGGTTGGCTGTAGTTCAAACCATACTTGTCAAAATTTTATGAAATGTCATGATATGACAAAGGTGAATAACTATGGATCAGTTCAAAATAGCATTTGACTGAAAAGCATGAAATTTGACCTGAATAATGGTGAACAGTTATGGCTGGTTCACTAATTAATATTTGACTGAAAACATGAATCTGTCATGAGTAAGGGTAAACGCCTATGGTCGGTTTACCAATACAAAATCTGAACGGGCAAGGGTGAGCGCCTATGGTCAGCTCACCAAAACGAAAATTCGCTAAAAAGCACATGCGACTAAATATGGCTATTTATGTACCAACCTTTTACTTAGTCAAAACTTTAAGAAAACTGACTGATAATTGAAGAAAACTGACTGAATAATCCATGAGAAACATGAAAGATAACAACGCCAAAATCTGGGAAGTTCCTGGTGACTACCCACTAGTCACAGGTCAAGTTTTAGAGCCTACAGGTCGAACCTGGCCCTGATACCATAATTGTAACACCCCACTTGGATAAATGGACCGTTACATGTATTTATGGCGTGTCATCAAAGCATAAGGTAAATGTCCTAAAACATTAAACGACCTTAACGGAAATACCGGAATCAAACATCGGTAATCCAACCTAAGCTCAAAACATGAAAAATAAAATACTGAAGGAAAGGACTAAACAATGTCCAAATAAGCAGAATAATGTAAGTACATCAAGTAAGAAGTCTGGATAGCTTCCATCCAAATGCACATGCTCTCAGAATCCTAAGAGCGTCCTGGGGTACCTGCCGTTAGAACATGAAAGGGAACTACGGCTGAGCATAACGCTCAGTGAACGGATATAAAGCATGATAAGGAACTACTGAAATGAAACAGATGGTAAAATACTGGAGCTGTAAGACTGGTAAGTAAAGTTGCAGCGGAAATCTGTGTATAATCTGTAAAGGCTGATTTATAAATAATAAAGCTGAACTGTTATTTGTTAAATCTGAAAACATGCATTTACTGTATTTTAATTGCCAAGAGCTTATATAGGTCATGTGCTGTAACAACGTTGCATGAATAACTGGAGGGGTGACCTCGTCATGCTGTAGAGGGGTGACCTCTAAATAACTGTGCTGGGTGGAGGGATCAGCTCCATTGTGAAGGATGTAGAGCACACACCACATTCACCCTGATAACTTGTAACACATATAAGCCTAGGATGCATCCATACGCCCCACTAATAATACTGATAAAATGGCCAAGCTGAGCTGAGTGGAACGATGCAGGATATCACTCTCCTGCATGTGAGTCACGACATCGGTGCCTCTAGTGTCGTGGTTACGGTACCTCCGTAACTAGTACATAAACTAATCATGCTTGTATATAATGCTCAGGCAATTTATTCTATTATTAACATGATTACTGATAAGCTTAAACATATACTGGGGAAAACATTTGGCTGCAGACGGGAAATCCTAATCTTGCATAGGAAAAGAAGTCCTTACTAAAAGGACGGAAAATCCGTACCTTGTGTCCAGTAATGAAATAAGAATGAAAGCTGAAGGATCGACTCTGACTTCATGGTTACTACATAAATAACGTATGCGAAAATAAGTTAACTGATTACTGTTTACTATTATCTATTTTCATATGTTCTTAGTTTAATTTATTTTATTCTTACTACTGTTTATGTATAATCTGATTAATCTGCTTGTCTGGTGTATAATCTGATAACCCGACTGATCTTTAAATGTTTACTGATTAGTATATACCTATTTATGGTTACTGTGTATTATACTATGTTCTAGTAACTCTGATATTACTATAAATAGTACCTTGTTGTAACCAGAAAGTTTCCTAAAATAGAAGGATTTCCAAGTTTTCTTGAAATAAATCATTAATTTAATTATAAGTTTAATCCGACTTTTATTAGTAAAAAGGACAATTTAAAATCGGTTTAGTCTTACTAATTAAATAATAAAATAACAATAAATTTAACCTTATTTTTAAAACTTATTTATAAAATGATTTAACCAAAACTTACAAGTTCCCACTGCTAGACTTAAGTTCCCACTGCTAGTTATATGGTCCCACTGTTGTGTTATATTCCCCCCGTTTATGCAGTGGTTCCCACTGCTTATGCAGTGGTTCCCACTGCCTTCACTTTTTGGCAGACCCAAACGCTCCCTTAACTGTTTCTAAACCGGGTTGCCAAACACCCCGTTAAACCTGTAGCCAAACACCCCCTGCCCTGGTTACCCCCTGTTGGTTACCAGTTCCCACCGGCAGGCTAGAAAAGCCCACCGTGGGTTCCCCCTGTTTGTTCTCCGTTTCCCCTGCTTGAGCAAACCAAGCCAAAACCCTAATTGGGTTGCGGCTGGTGTAATAAACCATCACCGAGAGTCTTTTGACTCTCGGTTTGTGTGCCAAACAACACAGCAACAACCCGACATACAAACCCACCTCATAATATTCGTTAAACATGTTTTAAACCCCAATAAATCGGATTAAAAGAAAAGAATTAAAACGAATTAGGGTTTACATATGCTTACTAATCGTTTAGGGTTTCAAAACAGCAAATCTATTGTTCTTCTAGGATCAATCCTCGATCCCTTATTCTTGTTTCTTGATGTGGGTCACGGCAGGGAAGAAGGAACACCAAACAAAACTGGCGGCTGCACTTTATTCCCTATATTAGGGTTTCTGTTTGAGTGTGTTTGTGTCGGCATAGAAAAGAAAACAACCCCCCGTCCCTTTTCTTTTTGTTATACACGGATCAAGGCAAATTAACACTTGGGCCTTGAGCCCAAGTCCCACTTCTTTTCGCATTTGTCTAAAACAGCCCCACTAATAAATACGCACTCTTTTATATCGCGACGTGTTTTAATATACGTGTACGTGTTCGTGTTTCGTGTTTTAATTTCTAAAAACGTAATACTCTTTTCTATAACTAAAGTAATACGTTCGATAGTATTTGTTTTCCTGAATAATTAATTTGTAATATTTAAATAAAACTGAGCGCGTAATTTACTGTTAACGTTTAATTATTTCTGTAAAATAATTAATTCATCTGTAATATTTTCTGAGACTAAATACTTATTAACTGAGTATACTGTAATATTTATAGTATTTAAATAAACTGGAATGCGTATTTAATTTTTGCATTTATATCTCTGTCTAATAATTTATACTTATATAATTTATTAAAATAAACTGCGTATTTAAATATCCTGATTTTTAAATACGGGTTTTACACAAGTAGTCCCGATGGTATGCTTAATGATATGGACCCGAATGATGCTATGACCCAATAAAAGAGATAAAAAGGATTATTAGTAGTTAGGTTATGTCACTTAAAGTCCCATTAGCATGAATTGTGAACTACCGGGATTTGGTAGACGCTTATGCATATGATAGTACTATTTGGGGACGATCACCCCAGTTCGCGCCTTGACGGTTGATCCCCGTCGTACCACATTGATTGGTAAGCGAATTTATGTATGAGAAGATTTCCATAGCGTGATTTTTGTGACGACACGCTAACTTAGATGGGAAAATTGTTTGTCGGGTTCGCGGCCCGTTGTTTTGATAGTAAGGTAACAATGTCATGCGGCTAATAATAATCCAGATGTATTCCAATACAATACGATAACGATGCTGATAACGATAATATTATTACCTACAGTGGTAATATTGAGGCTACGGTCTCATGGACGATTTAAGATGTATGCTTTGATTTATATATTGCCTGACTAGCAATATGAGGACTTACTTCTGATATTATACTTGTGTTCTAATTTCAACGATTGTTTTATATAACGATTTTATTAAACTCTATGAATTCACTCGGAATTCGCTGATATGATTTTTTCATGTTTTTGTCTCAGGTGCTTGAAGGTAATTCGGATGGAGATCGACTCTGATGGCCCACATAATAATAAAAATGTTCATTCGATCTACATTTTGTAAACTTAATGACCTGTATAATTTGGGACCTGTTGTACACTTGAAACTTAATATCGAATGAATGTATGTTAAACCTTGTACAACCATTTTTATGTGTTGTCTATGATTGGAGTTATTGTGCTATCCCGTAACACTCTAAAAGACTCTTCCGCTGTACCGATATGAAATTTGAGAGTGTTACATTATTCGCCCTAGCGCACCACCAGGAAGTGCACCGTTTATGTCTATCAGGAAGAAGGTCGGTATCAAGAGATCATGTATCGACCACTAAATTTTTTTACAAGATCACCATTCTTAAGCAATGTTCATTCCATAATAAGCAGGTTTACCTAATCTGCTACAATGTCTTAAACATTTTCCAGAACAAATTTCTGATCATGCTACCATCAGTGGTGAGAGAAAGAACATGACGTTTCTAGACTGCTGTTGCACATATTACAGCCTCTCTAAAAATTTTGATTTTATACTTCTGAGCTCCCTAATGATCCATCTATATTATGAAATTATGAATAAAATTTTTCTATGACTCTCAGACAAAATCGTCAGTATATTCATTGATCACATTCTGATCTGCCTAATACTAGAGAAGAACACGAGACTCATATTCTCACAGTTGTACAAAATCTTCAATAGGAGTAATTTTTATACACAACTTTCCAGATATAAATTTCACTTGAACAAAGTGGCATTTCTGAGCCACCTTATTTCAGCAGAAAGAAATTTCAGACAATCCTGCGAAGGTGAAGGCCATCACCTGATGGTCCCGACCGATGCCTGTGAGCGAAGTACAAACTTTTCTAGAACTCAATTGACTGCTACCGCAGAAATTGATGACAGTTCTCACTAAAAATTCTTCCATAGCTATTCAACCAGATTTCCACCAGAATGTCCCATAATCCCAGGAAGAATTTTGATAGAAGCAATATCACAAATTGATGCAACTATGTTCATACCTTGATGCCTAACATACCACAGGTTCAAGATAGAACGCCGTCATGCTAGTAAGTTACTACAATCCTTAGAAATTTCTGAGCAGAAATGAGACGAAATTCCATGAAATTGTTATCAGTTACCACAGACTCAGAAAAGTATGATACTATCTAAGTCATCGTCAACCATGTAATCAACCTGCGCGTTTTCTTTCATCCGAAAGGATTACGCAGTAGTGGACCTGCAGAAAATTTAGCAGTAAATTGTACAAATTCAAGGTATTCCATCGACCATCATATCAGACAGAATTCATGTTCACGATCACGTGTATGTTTACGTTCACTTACGTTCACGTTTATTTTCACCTTCACGTTTACGTCTCATTCACAGTAAGATACTGTTTCAGTTCATGTTTTGTGCTATCTCGTGATTTAATTTCACGTTAGCGTTCATAACATTGTCCATGTTCAGGTTCGTGTTCCATCTCGAGATACGCGTTTCATAGTTTATTACTAAATACGGTTACAGGCAGCTTGAGAAACCAGACCCAAGTATAGCACAACTATTCCATAGACAGGCAGACGTTTCACGTATCTGGCCGTATCATTTGGCATTCTTTTCTCAGTTAGCATATGTTCATGATATGCCCTAGTATCACGTTCACAGAATATTCATGTATTATTGTGCACAATATATTCCATGCCCAGCATTCCTCATATAATCGTGAACCACGTTCACAATTGCTCAGGTAGCACGTTCAAAATTGTTCATGTAGTTCGTCCCTATATATTTTCAGCAGCGTGCTCAGATATATAAATGTTATCTTGCAGGATATTTATACGTACTGTTACATGTATCCTACATGCTATAGCTTATTCATTCTATCAGATTCAAAAAATCCATCTCAGGTATGGAACCAGAAACTAATCAGCATCATCAAGATAGGGTCACCAGTACCAAGATTGTCATTATGTTTAAACCTTTTACGGAATCGTTTCAAGCGGGAAGCCACTCGAAACGAAGGAGTCCATCCGGACCTCTCATCCTTTTCCTTCAATAAATTCAGTTAGGTTTATTCAATCATGTTATATTCCATATCCTCTTTAGCCGTGTCACGTTACATGCCACCTGAGTCATGTAAGGTTGATACCTTTCAACAACATTGATATGAGTGTAATTACTCATATCAATTATATCATAAAATGGACAGTAAATGCATATTTTATATGAATATAGTATGGTATATGCTTGTTTTGTTGTTTCACGTGTGTAGGTACCAAGATCACAAAAACCGACAAAACCAACACGGGATTTGAAGATTTCACCAAAAGCCAAAAGACAAAGTCGTTTTTATTCGAAGATTCAAGTTTATCAAGTTATTGGGCTAAGTGGGTCCCACAACATGTTCCTATTGGGTCAAAGCCAAACGAAAGCCCATTTACAAAATATATGAGACGGATTGAAGTAATACATGTTTTTGGGTCCAACTTATTCAAAGCCCAAAAGGAAAAAAAACAAAGGACGAATGGAGTTGTATATATTGTATCAAAAGTTCACCAAGGCCCATCAATATAAGTTATTAGACGGTGGAAAAATAATCTATATAGCTTCTTTGGTCAGTGATACTCGGTCAAACACAACAAAAGAAAGAAAATAAAGAAAACGTGAAAGAAAGAAAAAGGGGAAGAAAAGTAGTAGCGTATGAACCCTAATATTTAGGGGTTTTCATTCTACCCTCAATTGAAGACCACACGCCTAAATTAATTGCCAAGAATTTAGGAGGAAGATGATGTGTGAGATACCAAGCACCAAGTGCCAGCCTGGCACTTGGTTTCGGCATAGCCTTTCTCTGATTGGCTAATACACCTTCATTCCTGTCAAGAGCCAATCAAGGTACTCCACCTAAGCAACAAACTAGCACAAGTTTAGACACGGTGGCAATCCGCGTGAAGAGACGCGTATCTCAGCCTTTGGATCAAAACAAGGATGAAAGAGAATGTGAAGATTCTGAATCAAGGGTTAGATTCGAGTCATCATCAACCACCCCCTTACCTCACCGACCCTATAAAAACCCTCTCAAAAATCAGTAAATACATCCTTTTTTCTTCTTAGTGTTATAATGGTAGTTTTTAGTTAGAAGTTGTAATATTTCCTTTTTATAAAATTTGTAATGTTTCTTTGATTTAATAAAATTAGTATTTCAGTTTTAATCTCCTTTGATCTCACGTTTTATTTTTTTTCCATTGAATTGCTTGTAAATCTTATCTATTAATATCGTTATAATTGAATATCACTCAAATAAGCTAAGTCTATAGCTTTTGTGAGTGATTGAGAAGGATTAAGGAAAAAGCTCATTCCCACTGGATGAGTTAAAACAGGTGAAAGTTGATGATATATGAGATTAGATGAAGGATTTAAGGCGAGGGTTTAGTGCTGATGGTCAGCATTAGGGTTAGATTAGGTGAATAATAAAAAGGTGTAGTCCGTGGCTCGTCAGCTACGGACCGAAAGAAAAAGCTCTATAGAACAAGTTTTGGGACCTTCGTTTTTGCAGAAGGTCGAGGTAACTCGATTTCTAATTGTTTTTTATAAGCTATTTTTAATGTTATAAATCTGCTAGTGATTAGTTTCTTAGTCTGGTATATGATGCTATTGTGGAGATAAATGATGTATCATGCTTGTTTATCGAATTACTTTGTCTGTTTTTGTATTTGCTGATGAATAAGTATGACTGTGATTTGTTCTGTTTAGTTTATTGTATTTGGAATTTGTTGCATCATTTAGCTTATACTGGTTCTGATCTTTGATTTTACTTGAAATTAGACTGATAAGTTGTTTAGTACGATTTAAAAGCTGATAAATCTGCTTATGTTGTTTTCGTTATATGGACTGTTTTGAATGTGCTTTATTGATTTTTACTGTCGAAACGTGTTAGAATTGATTAATGGTTGTCGTCCTGCGCGAATACAAGTATTAGATTCATGCTGCTGAGTTGGTTAATTTGCAGATTCATCTTAGGATTTGTTTGGGTTCGTTTTACTTGTTACCCTGTTTATATTAATTTTAGGTTGAGTAATAAACTTGTTTATCTGTTGAGAATAAATTGTACTGTTTCTTTGTGAATTGTAATGGTTTATTGTCGCTGAATGGTTGGAATATGCTTAACTGTTGATTTTGATAGATTTTTATTAAGGTATTTTTATCTGATATTATTAAACTTGTGTACTGATATATTTAGTTTTCTGAATTATTGTTGCTGTGTGATTTCTATAGTCTGCTAAAGTTGATTTTGGGCTTACAGTGATGTTGGATTTGTTGCTTTGTTTAAGCTGTTTGTAGAAGTAAAGTTACTGTAATATTATTTTCTTTAGTCTGCGTTTTATTATTGTCTTGTTTGAAATTTCCTGTTAAATTGTTTTATCGCTGTTAATTTTTACCTTCAGTTTCCACTAGGGATGTTTGGTTTACTCGTTACACTAAATCTGAGCTCCAAAAGAAAATCATCCAAAAAGAGTCCCAATAGGACTCGAACCCTTGACCTCAAAGGTAAACCCTCAACATGTTTACCAATTGAGCTAGACAGCTTTTTAGTTTTAAATCCATTTTAGTAATTAATATAGTGTAATACTAAACTGTCAGCTTTTGAATTTGTTTAATTACATAGTTTTAACTTTAGTTAAATTAAAAATCATTTTATTTACTTATATTTACTTTTAAAATAATAAATAATTTCAAAAAAAAATGAAATAAAAAAAATATATTGTAATAATTTTAGCAATTTAAATTGTTATTAAAATTAGTTGTTAAATAAATTAGTTTTTAAATAATATAAGTTTTAATTAATTTAGTTTTTAATATAAAATTTTCTAAAATAGATTTTGTTTCGTAAAAACTAAAAGTTAAATTTTAATAGATTTAATTAATTAATAGATTTTAAATAGTTTTTAAATTAGTTTTAATAAAGTTTTTAAATAACGTAAAAGTAATTTTAATTAAATAGATAAATTTTTAATTACTTTTAAATAGTGTAAATTTTAAATAGTTTAATTGTTTTAATTTTTAATAATTTCTTTTAAATATAATAATGGGGAACGATTCATGCACTTAAGATTTAATTTACTTAAATTTTATAGGAGTAATTTTAGTTTAAAAATCGATAAACCATTTAAATCAATTGTCCGAATCAAAACAAAACGTCTCAAATGCACTCGATCTTCGTGTACAACGAACTTGGTTCATCATCGTGTTTAATTAAATCCGTCTTTGTTAATTTTAGTCTATTACTTTTTCCTAAAGGTAATTTTCTATTTTACCTTATAACGTATCTTAATTAATACATACATTCCTCACTACATCAAAAATTTTGGCGCCGCTGCCGGGGATCTTGTGGACGATTCGTTTTGTGGAGATTTTTTGATCGTTGATTTACGGACCCTTTCCATTTTGGAAGGTTATGCTTATTTTTGTTTTATCATCATTATGACTTCATCTATCGTTTGCGTTAAGTGTGGGGGTCCATTGTATGATGGTGTGTGCCCTTGTTTTCAAACGAAAGACGACTCCTCACAACTTTCCATCGAACAATTACTTATGCTAGAGCAAATTAATTTTTACAAAGATTTTTTCAAATATCATATTTTGGTGAACTATGATTATGATGATGACGATGATGAGGATATTTTTGATCTCACTCCATCTCATGACATCATTACTCCTATTCTTGAATCTTCCACCGTGGAACCCGAAAATTCTCTAAGTAAGGGGACGAGCATTTTAGCACTATTCCGGACACTGAATCGGACGAAGTAATAAAGTCTACTGTTGAGATCCTTGTCCAAAACCCAAGAGAGTTCGATGGTATTTCCAATGAAACATGTGATTTGCCACATTGTGATGATTCTCCTTCTTCCATTCACTTTGAGATTTTCTCCAATTCTAATGATGAAAATTGTGATGGAAATGAAGATTTTGAGAATGATTCGACTTCTAGTGAATTTTCGAATGAGGAGTTCTCCGATGAACTTTCTTATAAAGATGACATTCACGACTCGGATTTTGAGGGGTTTCCCGATGAACCTACTCTTCTTCACCCATTTCCACCGGGAAATGAGGATGATAGTGATTGGATTTATGAGAGGTTCACCTTTGAACTTTCTCCTTTAGACCCATTTCCACCGGGAAATGAGGTTGATTTGACTATTCCGATCGTTGATAAGTTCACCGATGAACTTACTTATTTAGATGTGGAAGACGTGATTCTTCGTGAAAAATTATCAAACGTCTATCTTCTCATTTCTAAGATCGAAGCTTTGAATTCTAAGCCTAATGCCAAGTCTTTCTCTCCATCTCCTATTCCCGTTGAGGATAGTGATCCGCTTATGGAGGAAATTGACACTTTTCTTGCTTCTAATGATTCGATCCGACCGGGTATCGATGAAATTGACCCGGATGGGGACGCTCTCTTTTTAGAGAATTTACTTGATGATGAGTTCGTCCCAAGTCCTCCTCCCACCCACTTTGACCTTAATGTGAGGGTTTTTCATGTGTCTCATATTGAGTACCATGACCCGATTGATCACATTTCTAAGGGTGAAATGGTCGTTAAAGCTAAGAATGTTTTTACAACTATGGATGAAACTTTTACCACACCATTACCATGTGTTTTTTATGATCTTGGATTAGCATGGGGGGACGACACCGTGTTGTCTATTCCTTTCTCTCCCGAGGACGAGGTATTCGACCTCGGAATCGTTGATTTAGGGAAATCTCGGCCTTTCACCAATGTAATAATTAAAAGACTTTTTGATCATCTTGGTGCGAGTTTATCTCGGGGAGCATACTATATCTATATCATGATTTGTGACCACTATCTCTTTTTGGAGATTTGTGTTGGAGTTTTATCCTTTCGTTTGTCATCCGACATCGAGGATGTAATCTTTGACCCCGGCATCGTGCTTTATTATGGATTTTATTCCCTTATGCCGGTTTTCACCACTTTCCCTAAGGACCAATGAATGCGGGGATCAGGTCGAGCTCATGACTCGGTTAACAAAAACGAGGTGCCTTGTGGGGGAGTCCCATACATTCTATTTTCTTTTTTTCTAACACTAATAAGGCTTGATCTTTCAAGCTCGTGCTCGTGTCTTGTTGTGTTGTGAATCTTAGGTATGACCTTAATCATTGAAGACTCTCGTGTTTGGTTTTTGCCGGTCCACTTGATCTTCCAATCTTTGATTGCCAAATGGGGCACACTCTCTATCCTTTGATTTTTATCGACTAACGTTTTATCTTGAAGCATAATTAATAAACGGCTATAGATTTGCGTGCTCTTTCCATGTTATGATTTTGCATTAGACTCTTCGTGTTTTAGCAAGGGGGTGTTACTCTTGAGCTAAGAAACATTGAGGACAATGTTTGGTTTTAGCATGGGGCAGTCAATCGATATAATCGCTTGCAATTTCTTTTATCGTGTCTAAACGTAATCGTTTTTCTCATTTTTCATAAAACTTTAAATTTATAGTGTTATTTTTTAGTTTTAATAAAGAAAATAAGTGCTTTTGACACAAATGTAGGCTTTCCGTTGGTGAAAATAAAAATAGTTTTTGACTCGACTCGGTTTTTACCTTAGCTTTTCCTTAACGTATTTGAATTAAGTTTTGCTAGGCTTTTATATAGGGAACTATAAAACGCGAAAGTCTTAACTCATACGGGTTAAGAAAAATAACTTTTCGCAAGTTCCTATAATTGATCCTAGGAAGTCGTTTATCAAGGGAACTTTAAAACGCAAATTCTAAAACTTGAAAAAGTATAAGAAGATGCAAGATCCTATAGATGACTTGAAAACCCAAAACTTTGAATTAATAGGCTAAGTATCCATTGATTTCACATTTTTGAAATTTTACAATATGGAGAACAAGAGATGATAGAGTTTAATCATAAGTTTCTAAAATTAATTCTTCTTTGTATAAGTATTTTTGTGTTTGATTTAATCTCCTCGTATTTATTTTCCACACTTGAATAATATTTGCTTAATAAATGATGTTTTTAGCGGTTTAGGCTTAATATCTTAACTCGTAACTTAATGTATAGATTTTGCTAGTTGAAAAGTTCGTTTCTACGAATCTCTTCGAATTGATCTCTCGTTAATTGTGTGAGATTAGTTGTTCTTGGTGGAATAAAAAGGGAATGAGGGTCGTTGTCTAAAACTAATTAAAAATAAAGACTTGAAACAAATAAAAATAAAGTAAAGGCGGTAAAAGGAAATATCGAAAGATAAAAACTTGGTGAAAAGTAAATGACGAGAAAATAAAGTAAATAACTCAAACTTAAACTTAAACTAAAAGGAAAGCAAGTAAAAGTGCAAATAAAGAAAAAGGCGGGAAAAATAAACTTAAAACTAAAAACTGAAAAACTCATTCGGAATAAAGCCTTCATCCGGAATAAACGTGTTCATCCGGAATAATTGCTTATCCGGAATAAACAGCTTGATCCGGAATATTACTTGATTCGGAATAAAAAGGGAAAAATGGTTGATCCGGAATAAACAGCTTGATCCGGAATATTTGAACATTCCGAATGAAACACTCTATCCGGAATAACCTAACATTCCGAATAAAGGACTCTATCCGGAATAACAAGTATTCCGAATAAAGGACTCTATCCGGAATAAAAAGTATTCCGAATAAGGGAGCTTGATCCGGAATAAACAGATATTCCGAATAGAAGACAAAGTAAGCAGATGATCCGGAATAAACAGATATTCCGAATAGAAGACAAAGTAAGCAGTTGATCCGGAATAAACAGATATTCCGAATAGAAGACAAAGTAAGCAGTTGATCCGGAATATCTGGGCAAGATACAGTCTAGAACACGAAGAACAGTAGGATGAAAACCAAACACGAATTTAATCAAATCTAACCAAAACAAACCAAAAGATTAATCCAAAACAACCACAAATGATCTACTAACAATAATCAATCAAAACAAATCATCAAAACTAACAAACAAAGCCAAATCAATCAAAACCCACTTGATCAAAACCATAAAAACTCAAGAACATGAACAATGAAGATAAAGAACAAATCAAACAAGAAAGGTAGAAGGAGATTAAACAAGAAAAGATAAGATTCAACAATAATTAAATGTAAACGTACTTGGAATTAAAAGGAATTTAAAGGTGCATAACATGAAATTAAGGTGCAAGAATTTAAATAACAAGGTATGAAAATGGTGGAAGTGTGGGTTGTCAAGCCACCAACAACAACAAAATGAAGGGAAACTAAACTATATATAGGGAGATTAGGGAGGAGCTTAGGAAGCTTCCTCCCTATTTCTTCTTTCTCTTAATTGCACCATTAGTCCTTAAGCCTTTTAATCTTCTCAAATCTTGGACTTTAATGACTTTTGGCTCGGGATTTCTTTGAACTCGTCTTGTAATTCTTCAATAAATTAGACTTGAGTTCTTCGGCTTTATGTAAACTTCCGTCTTTTGACTTTTTTTCGATAAATCTTCAGAATTAGTCTTGGACTTCCGTTCTTTTCGCACTCTTGATCTTTCGACCTCGTCTTTCATCTTTTTCTTCAATAAAAGCCCGTGAATGCCCGTGTTTTCTCCACTTTTCACCGTTTCGTCTAAATCACAACAAAAACACAAACCACGCATAATTCCGACATAAATGACATAAATATATGTTTTGGCCCGGTTATTATCGTAATTAAGTGGTAAAAAGGATGGGCGTTTACACACCTATCACCCCTACACTTAACCATTGCAATGTCCTCATGCAATGCATTAGTTACAAAGCATGTTTACATTTTTCATCACAATTAATCCACGTTGGCCTTTATTAAAGAGATAGAAAACTATAAACATTCGAAGTAAAGAAATCAAAAACATACCTTGGGTTTTGAAAATGTTATGAATGATCATCATCCTCAAGTTTTCACTTTCTCCAAACCAAGCTTAAAAACGAGATCATTGTTATTATAAGTTAGTAAACTAACACGAACTCATGTGGGCCAATTATTCACTTAGTCTCCCTTATTCCTAGGTGTATCTCTTATATTTTATTATTGTCTTGAATGATCACGAGGATGCATGGTTGACTTATTTCGATAGTTATTTAGGCCGAAAATAAAGTGAACGATTTAATCAATAGTTAGCTAAAGGACAAAATCTTTTAAAATTGCTTCTCGGGACCTCATAAAGTTCATATCTTGGCATAACTCGCTTTGCGATTTGAGACCTTTCTCGGACCGATATTTGGCAGCGACTTCATACTTCAAACCTTGAGAGACGTTCATGAAATTATGGGCTTCTCTTCATAATAGGAATTTCTTCACTTGAAATTTTGAGAGATTCTTCATATATGGACCACGACTTCTTCATTTTTCTCCAATCTTTATTTTGGACTTTGATATACAACGATCCGCCGCCTTTTTTGACTTGGATCTATTTATCCTCATACCTTGTTAGGGCCTTTTCGGATAGACTTCTCCATGACTTTTGGGGAGTTTTTGCTTTTCGTCGTGTGTCTCGATCCTTCATATTGATTTTCGATAAATGATTCTTCACATCACTTTTGGGTCTTTAGCAACAAAATATAGCCCTCGTGCCTTGTTAGGACCTTTTTGGACTCGCCAATCTTCGCATCCCGCTTCAATAAGTTATGCCTTGGCTATGAACTCTAATCCATATCGAGCAACTTTTAAACGATCTTGGGCTAGAAGCTAAGTAACTTTTCAAATCGTACAACCTTATTTATTGCAGATAAATTTATTAACAAGCGATGGGAGAATAGGCTCATAATTAACTCACATAAATTAACGAAAGAATACCAAACTTATAATTGACTCTATCATCTCTCGTTCTCCACAATTTAAAATCTCAAGTAATGAGACACGTGGATGCTTAGCCTATTAAATCAAAGTTTTGGGTTTTCGAGTCGCCTATAGGATCTTGCAAACTCTTAGACTTTTTCAAGTTTAGAATCCGCATTTTAAAGTTCCCTTGATAAACGACTCTCTAGGATCAATTATAGGAACTTGTGAAAAGTTCTTGTTCTTAACCCGTGAGAGTTAAGACTTTCGCATTTTATAGCTCCCTATATAAAAGCCTAGCAAAACTTGACTTAAACACGTTAAGGATACTAGCTAGAGTAAACTTAGACAAGTAAACTCGGGTTGAGTAAAAAGATTCACAACGTTTGAAAATTAAAACCACTTTATTAAAAATGTATTTTAGCAAAGAAAGAAAATAACTATACAAAAGGAAAAACTAATAGGCCAAAATAGATCAAAATTTTTGAAGAATGTCGAAAAATTGATTTTCCGGTTAAAATGAGGACAAATACAAGGAAAAGGCCACTTAACTTCGATAGAAGTCCCCCCTACACTTAATATAAACATTGTCCTCAATGTTTAAGCATGTGGGAATAAACTCCCCTACACTTAGGACATTGTGCACTTTGTTTAAATCTCGCTAAGGAAAAGACAACTAAAGAGATTCCTATTTTAATATTGAGAAATATAAAATAGTGAATCGAAAAGAGTTTAGGATAGAACCGGGAAGAAGGGAACACAGAATCACGGTTCGTCAAAAGTCATCAAGAGTGTGTCTTTGAAGCTCTAGTCCCTGCACATGATAAGAAAGAAAACAAGAAACACCACGGGGCTCCCCCTACACTTATGGTAAAGATAGATAGATAATTGGGTTGCCTCCCAAAAAGCGCTTGTTTATATTAACCGAGTCACGAGCCTGACTCGTCCCCAAATTAAATGGTCCATGGGGAAGCCTCGAATGTAATTCCGGGATCAAAGACCTTGTCCTCGTTCCCGGTTGACATCAACAAAGGAGAGGCGGGGGATAAGTCTTGAATGGGAGAAAGTTCCGTTCAACATACGAGAAGTATGTGAAATCAAGATTCACGGGAGGTGGGGTGGGTAAAGTAAGAACATTGTCCTCCCCCAAAGACAATGGAGGCTGAGCATTCGGCAAAGCCGTAATGTTATCATTGATAGCATAATCAATGTCACCTCCCGGGTCAAAGCACTCATCCTCCGAAATAGTGGCTAAAGGTGAGGATGAAAGGTTCTCAGGAGGGGGACTTGGGTCAATACCTTCTTGCAGCAAATTATCAAGAATAATATCCCCCTCCATGTCATCGTCATCAATACCTGGAGGTATGGAGTGAATGTTGATTTATTCCAGCAATGGGTCATTATCTTCAACGGGAGGGATAGATGGAGGGAAAGACTCGGAGATTGGAGGAGAAGTCAACTCTTCAATTTGAGCAATAAGAAGGTGCACTTTCCGTAATCTATCGCGAAGAAGCACGTCTTCTACCTCATCCACAAGATCAAGTTCATCGGTGAACTTCTCGTAAGCCGGAGAGAATAAATCGTGATCGCCCGCATCTCCCGGTGGAGATTGAGAGATTTAAAAGTGAAATTCTCATAGCGGAGGGAAGAATCGTCATCAGTAGGATCGACCTCTTCCGTAAGAGCAACGTCGTCCTGAAGCTCCATAGCAGGTAAGTCACAAACCTCATCATCCAATACTTTGTCGAGACCAACATCACTAAGCTCATTCAACGAATCTAGATCCTTAGACGCAGTAGGAACATCGAGAGTAGGAGCAGTAACTTCAGAAGATGTGTTGAAAGTGCATGCAGCATCATCGTCATCATTATCATAATAGTATTGACGCACAAGAGGAGGGGTATAATCACTAAGATTAGATACTTGCTCTTGTTGCAGTCGCTTTTCCTCCGCCCATGCTTCTTTAAACTGAACAAAGGCTTCTTGAATTTCCAAAATAATGGCGTGCCTTTCTTCATTCATAGTAGTGAGTTGTTGATCAATACGAATTCCCTGAGAGGATTGATGATTGAGGGTGTGATGTGGGGGCTCATAGTTATGAAAACCAGAATTATAGCACGGATGTGGCTCATAGTCAGTCATCGGTTGAGAAGAATAATAACACGGATTTGGTTCATAATAATCCATCGGTGAAGAAAATTGAGGACACGGATCGGGCTCATAATAATTCATTGGTTGACAATAAGAGGTATCGTGAGGACCCCCACAGTTGTTGCAAAACGGGTAAGGAGAAAGACTGGGTGCGTCTTGTGGATAGCTATTATCATTGTCATAATTGTACCCCGGTTCTTGCCCGTGACCATACGGGTATCGAACCGGGCACGAAACATGCCAATGAGAATCGCTTCCACAATAGATGCACGGGGGAATAGGAGGTGGATTCAAAAAAGACGAATTAGTCGAGTTGCACAAAGGACAAAATCCGAATTGTGTGTTGTCGATATCGTTTCCGCACCGTTCACATGTACACCACTGACAGGAGTTGTTCCCGTATAATCGTCTCCCACACCCGACGCAATGGACATAAGAATCCATAAAGAAAAAAAGATAAGCAAGAAGAATATTTTTGGTGCAAAACTTTGAAAAAGAAATGCTTTTTATGATTTTTTAAATGTTTTTGGGATTTTTGAAAATTTTTGACACGAAAAATAACGTTCATGAGTGAACGGATCCCAAAAGCCAACGCGTCTCTCACAAAAAACCGTTAATCCTCACGAAAAGAGCCGGCAGCGGTGCCATTTTAATGTATAGATTTTGCTAGTTGAAAAGTTCGTTTCTCGGAATCTCTTCGAACTGATCTCTGGTTAATTGTGTGAGATTAGTTGTTCTTGGTGGAATAAAAAGGAAATGAGGGTCGTTGTCTAAAACTAATTAAAAATAAAGACTTGAAACAAATAAAAATAAAGTAAAGGCGGTAAAAGGAAATATCGAAAGATAAAAACTTGGTGAAAAGTAAATGACGAGAAACTAAAGAGGAAAATGAAGTAAATAACTCAAACTTAAACTTAAACTAAAAGGAAAACAAGTAAAATTGCAAATAAAGAAAAAGGCGGGAAAAATAAAGCTTAAAACTAAAAACTGAAAAACTCATTCGGAATAAAGCCTTCATCCAGAATAAACGTGTTCATTCGGAATAATTGCTTATCCGGACTAAACAACTTGATCCGGAATATTACTTGATCCGGAATAAAAAGAGAAAAATGGTTGATCCGGAATAAACAGCTTGATCCGGAATATTTGAACATTCCGAATGAAACACTCTATCCGGAATAACCTAACATTCCGAATAAAGGACTCTATCCGGAATAACAAGTATTCCGAATAAAGGACTCTATCTGGAATAAAAAGTATTCCGAATAAGGGAGCTTGATCCGTAATAAACAGATATTCCGAATAGAAGACAAAGTAAGCAGATGATCCAGAATAAACAGATATTCCGAATAGAAGACAAAGTAAGCAGTTGATCCGGAATAAACAGATATTCCGAATAGAAGACAAAGTAAGCAGTTGATCCGGAATATCTGGGCAAGATACAGTAAAGAACACGAAGAACAGTAGGATGAAAACCAAACACGAATTTAATCGAATCTAACCAAAACAAACCAAAAGATTAATCCAAAACAACCACAAATGATCTACTAACAATAATCAAACAAAACTAATAAACAAAGCCAAATCAATCAAAACCCACTTGATCAAAACCATAAAAACTCAAGAACATGAACAATGAAGATGAAGAATAAATCAAACAAGAAAGGTAGAAGGAGATTAAACAAGAAAAGATAAGATTCAACAATAATTAAATGTAAACTTACTTGGAATTAAAAGGAATTTAAAGGTGCATAACATGAAATTAAGGTGCAAGAATTTAAATAACAAGGTATGAAAATGGTGGAAGTGTGGGTTGTCAAGCCACCAACAACAACAAAATGAAGGGAAACTAAACTATATATAGGGAGATTAGGGAGGAGCTTAGGAAGCTTCCTCCCTATTTCTTCTTTCTCTTAATTGCACCATTAGTCCTTAAGCCTTTTAATCTTCTCAAATCTTGGACTTTAATGACTTTTGGCTCGGGATTTCTTTGAACTCGTCTTGTAATTCTTAAATAAATTAGGCTTGAGTTCTTCGGCTTTAAGTAAACTTCCGTCTTTTGACTTTTTTTTCGATAAATCTTCAGAATTGGTCTTGGACTTCCGTTCTTTTCGCACTCTTGATCTTTCGACCTCGTCTTTCATCTTTTTCTTCAATAAAAGCCCGTGAATGCCCGTGTTTTCTCCACTTTTCACCTTTTCGTCCTAAATCACAACAAAAACACAAACCACGCATAATTCCGACATAAATGACATAAAATATACGTTTTGGCCCGGTTATTATCGTAATTAAGTGATAAAAAGGATGGGTGTTTACACACCTATCATAACTCCTTCTTTTTCTTCCCTTGTAATTAAAGTGAGAACACATTAAGGGTGTCAGCGTCATGGACTTTTGATAATGGGATTGCGGAAATTTGGCTTACTATACATATCATATTAATAAGAAGAATAAATAAAAACATGTTCTCTAGGAGCCTTCGGGTGGGAATCATGTAGCACTAACCTTGTCATTAGAGCCTTAGGGTGTATTGCATGGGGACGTGTTGAATAAAAAATTCTTCATTATCATGAGCCATAAGGTGGGATGGTGAATGTCAATCCCCTTATTTTTGTCCAAGGAGCCTTCGGGTGTGAATTTTAAATAAGGAGCACAATTGCATCTTAAAGAGCCACAAGGTGATATGATGTAATTGTTGCTAACTCCATTAATAAGGTCATAACTGAATTTGGAGGTTTTATTGTTGCTTTTAAGTAGTCCTATTAGCCAAATTTCGGATCCAGGGATTTATCCCTCAAATTGTGTTAAGTTATCCTTGATGTGGGCTTTCTTTAGTAACAACGGTTTTTAAAGTCGAGGTTAGGTTTTGAGTGTTGATTTTACACCGTTTTTACCTTCATTTTTGGATTAATAAATATCAAATAAGTCAAATGAGCCTTTGGGTGAATGACATTTAAAATCTAGAGATACAATTAGGAATAAAAGGAGATTGAATTTAACACAAATTACTTGTATGAGTTGTTTCAATTTTTGGGCTTATGATTGACAATGATCTTGTTTTTACACTTGGCATAGAAAAGTAAAAAGTCGAGAACGATGAATCTATTTGAGTTTTATGATCCTAAAAGTTATTTTTCAAATAATAAAAGTTTTACATTATGTCCTTGCAAAATAAAGTTACAAAAGTTGAATAAAGTGTAGTTAGAGTTTTATTTTATCATTGCGTGAGGACACGGCAATTGCTTAGCAAGGAGGAGTTTGATATGAGTGTAATTACTCATATCAGTTATGTATAAAATGGACAATAAATGCATATTTTATATGAATATAGTATGGTATATGCTTGTTTTGTTGTTTCACGTATGTAGGTACCAAGATCACAAAAACCGGCAAAACCAACACGGGATTTGAAGATTTCACCAAAAGCCAAAAGACAAAGTCGTTTTTATTCGAAGATTCAAGTTTATCAAATTATTGGGCTAAGTGGGTCCCACATGTTCCTATTGGGTCAAAGCCCAAATGAAAGCCCATTTACAAAATATATGAGACGGATTGAAGTAATACATGTTTTTGGGTCCAATTTATTCAAAGTCCAAAAGGAAAAAAAAACTAAGCACGAATAGAGTTGTATATATTGGATCAAAAGTTCACCAAGGCCCATCACTATAAGTTATGAGACGGTGGAAAAATAATCTACATAGCTTCTTTGGTCAGTGATACTTGGTCAAACACAACAAAAGAAAGCAAATAAAGAAAACGTGAAAGAAAGAAAAAGGGGAAGAAAAGTAGCAGCGTATGAACCCTAATATTTAGGGTTTTTCATTCTACCCTCAATTGAAGAACACGCGCCTAAATTAATTGCCAAGAGTTTAGGAGGAAGATGGTGCGTGAGATACCAAGCACCAAGTGCCAACCTGGCACTTGGTTTCATCGTAGCCTTTCTCTGATTGGCTAATACACCTTCATTCCTGTCAAGAGCCAATCAAGGTACTCCACCTAAGCAATAAACTAGCACAAGTTTAGACACGGTGGAAATCCGCGTGAAGAGAGGCGTATCTCAGCCTTTGGATCAAAACAAGTATGAAAGAGAATGTGAAGATGCTGAATCAAGGGTTAGATTCGAGTCATCATCAACCACCCCCTCACCTCACCGAGCCTATAAAAACCCTCTCAAAAATCAGTAAATGCATCCTTTTTTCTTCTTAGTGTTATAATGGTAGTTTTTAGTTAGAAGTTGTAATATACCTTTTTATAAAATTGGTAATGTTTCTTTGATTTAATAAAATTAGTATTTCAGTTTTAATCTCCTTTGATCTCACGTTTTATTTTTTTTCATTCAATTGCTTGCAAATCTTATCCATTAATATCGTTATAATTGAATATCACTCAAAGAAGCTAAGTTTATAGCTTATGTGAGTGATTGAGAAGGATTAAGGAAAAAGCTAATTCCCACTGGATGAGTTAAAACAGGTAAAAGTTGCTGATATATGAGATTAAATGAAGGATTTAAGGCGCGGGTTTAGTGCTGATGGTCAGCATTAGGGTTAGATTAGGTGAATAATAAAAAGGTGTAGTCCGTGGCTCGTCAGCTACGGACCGAAAGAAAAAGCTCTATAGAGCAAGTTTTGGGACCTTCGTTTTTGCAGAAGGTCGAGGTAACTTGATTTCTAATTTTTTTTGATAAGCTATTTTTAATGTTATAAATCTGCTAGTGATTAGTTTCTTAGTCTGATATATGATGCTATTGTGGAGATAAATGATGTATCATGCTTGTTTATCGAATTACTTTGTTTGTTTTTGTATTTGCTGATGAATAAGTATGAATGTGATTTGTTCTGTTTAGTTTATTGTATTTGGAAATTATTGCATCATTTAGCTTATACTGGTTCTGATCTTTGATTTTACTTGAAATTAATCTGATAAGTTGTTTAGTACGATTTAAAAGCTAATAAATCTGCTTATGTTGTTTTCGTTATATGGACTGTTTTGAATGTGCTTTATTGATTTTTAATGTCGAAGCGTGTTAGAATTGATTAATGGTTGTCGTCCTGCGCGAATACAAGTATTAGATTCATGCTGCTGAGTTGGTTAATTTGTTGATTCATCTTAGGATTTGCTTGGGTTCATTTTACTTGTTACCCTGTTTATATTAATTTTAGGTTGAGTAATAAACTTGTTTATCTGTTGAGAATAAATTGTATTGTTTCTTTGTTAATTGTAATGGTTTATTGTCGATGAATGGTTGGAATATGCTTAACTGTTGATTTTGATAGATTTTTATTAAGGTATTTTTATCTGATATTATTAAACTTGTGTACTGATGTATTTAGTTTTCTGAATTATTGTTGCTGTGTAATTTCTATAGCCTCCTAAAGTTGATTTTGGGCTTACTGTGATGTTGGATTTGTTGCTTTGTTTAAGCTGTTTGTAGAAGTAAAGTTACTGTAATATTATTTTCTTTAGTCTGTGTTTTATTATTGTCTTGTTTGAAATTTCCTGTTAAATTGTTTTATTGCTGTTATTTTTTACTTTCAGTTTCCACTGGGGATGTTTGGTTTAATCGTTACACTAAATCTGAGCTCCAAAAGAAAATCATCCAAAAATTATTGTCTTGTTTGAAATTTCCTGTTAAATTGTTTTATTGTTGTTAATTTTTACCTTCAGTTTCCACTGGGGATGTTTGGTTTACTCGTTACACTAAATTTGAGCTCCAAAAGAAAATCATCCAAAAGGAGTCCCCATGGGACTCGAACCCTTGACCTCAAGGGTAAACCCTCAACATGTTTACCAATTGATCTAGACAACTTTTTAGTTTTAAATCCATTTTAGTAATTAATATAGTGTAATACTAAACTGTCAGCTTTTGAATTTGTTTAATTACATAGTTTTAACTTTAGTTAAATTAAAAATCATTTTATTTACTTTTATTTAGTTTTAAAATAAAAAATAATTTCAATATATATATATATATATATATATATATATATATATATATATATATATATATATATATATATATATATATATATATATATATATATATATATATATATATATATATATATATATATATATATATATATATATATATATATATATATATATATATATTGTAATAATTTGAGCAATTTAAATTGTTATTAAAATTCGTTGTTAAATAAATTAGTTTTTAAATAATATAAGTTTTAATTAATTTAGTTTTTAATATAAAATTTTCTAAAATGGATTTTGTTTCGTAAAAAGTAAAAGTTAACTTTTAATAGATTTAATTAATTAATAGATTTTAAATAGTTTTTTAAATTAGTTTTAATAAAGTTTTTAAATAATGTAAAATTAATTTTAATTAAATAGATAAATTTTTAATTAATTTTAAATAGTGTAAATTTTAAATAGTTTAATTGTTTTAATTTTTAATAATTGCTTTTAAATATAATAATGGGGAACGATTCATGCACTTAAGATTTAATTTACTTAAAATTTGTAGGAGTAATTTTAGTTTAAAAACCGATAAACAATTTAAATCAATTGTCCAAATCGAAACAAAACGTCTCAAATTCAATCGATCTTCGTGTACAACGAACTTGGTTCATCATCGTGTTTAATTAAATCCGTCTTTGGTAATTTTAGTCTATTACTTTTTCCTAAAGGTAATTTTCTATTTTACCCTATAACGTATCTTAATTAATACATACATTCCTCACTACATCAAGCATCATGTTTTAAATTAAAGACGAATGATCCTTCAGCTTATATGTCTTTTCAGCCTTCACGTTCTTTCAGCATATATGTCCTTTCATCTTTTATAACGCCACCAGTTAAAATTACCCTAAATTCGAGGACGAATTTTTCTTTTTAGAGGGGAAGAATTGTAAAACTCATTATAATCGTAACCTTAACTCGGGGGCAAATTATTTTTTTAGAGGGGAAGAATTGTAAAACCCGTATTTAAATATTTGAAATATTAAATACGCAGTATTAATTATATAAAAAACTATATGCGATTATTCAAGAAAACAATTATTACGAACGTATATACGTTAAGTACGCAAAATTAATACGTTTCAGAAACACTAAAGACACGCAAAAATTTATCACGAAAGTATGTAAATAATTTAAAGTTTTTTTTTATAAAAAAAGAGGAAGTAATGTTTAAATGGGCTTTAGGCCCGGCCAAAGAAGAAAAAAAAGGTTCGGGGCTTACCCCCTTTTCTGTAGGTCAGATGCAGCAAACAATCAGAAGAAAAAAAACAGAACTAGGGTTTCATCCCCTATTGGTGGCCGCCGGATCTAGAACAAAAGAAAGAGAATCGGGTTTTGTTTTTTTTGTTGGTGTATAGTCGTTCCTAATCTTGTAAAGGTAATTCTTTTTCCTTTTGTTCTTAGATAATCACGGATCCACATATTAAATCAATAAAACATTTTAAAAGGTTAATCAAAGTATGATCAGGTAATAATAGACACAGGATTCGGGTTTTGGAGGTTGCACGAAAACCGAGACACCACCATGTCTCGGTGGTGCCTCCTCCTTTGGTCGGTCGAGAAACAGCAACCCTAACAGGGGGCGTGTTTTGGTTTAGATAGGAGATCGGGGTGTGTTTGGTTAATGAAACCGAGACCCTATGGTCTCGGTAGCCTCAGTCCTGCCTAGCCGTGACCCATACAGGGGCGGCTAGGGTTGTGTTTCGACCCAAAAGCTGCCAAAAAACCCATTAGGGTGTAAACTGATAAAGGGGTGTTTGGGACTGTGGCAAACAGTGGGAAAACATATAGAAACCGTGGGAAAGGTATAAATAGCAGTGGGAGCTTTTCAAACAGAAAATAAAAGGGTGTTAGTTCTAAATTAGCGACAGATTAGCGACGCTAAATTCTGTCGCAGATTCGTTTGCGACAGTTTTATAGACAATTTTTAAAATCCAGTTTTGGTGACACTTTTTAGTGACACAGATTCTGTCACTAATTTCATATTGGCCGATTTTACATATTTTGTTGTATTGTTTTAGTGCGACCGAGAAGGGGTATCTCGGTAGGCTCGGGACATAGTTTAAATAATAAAAACGAAGATTTTTAAATTATGCCTTTTATTACTTATTTTTTATAAATGTCTAAATTGTATTTTAAAAGAATTAAATTAAAATAGTTTTGTAATAATTAAATGGGTATAATTTTGTTAAAAAAATTATAAACGATTTTGAAAACGTTCTAATTTAGGAAACTTTCTATTATTAACAGGTTACTAAATATAGAACTATTATAACGTCAGAATACGTGTTATATCGTAACTAATAATAGAACAAGAATACGTTAATCAGAAATATTAGAACATTCAGACATATCAGTTTATATATTAACAGTAGTACAGAATAAAAAAATTAACTAAGTACAATTGAGATAAATAAAATAAACGAATATCAGTTTACTTATTCACGTCCTTTATTCGTGTAGCTCGCGTGAAATCAGAGTAGACTTTCTGTCAGTTGATCTCGGTCGGTTACTGGACACGAGGTACGGATTTTCCGTCCTTTCAGTAAGGACTTCCCTTCTATGCATGATTAGGATTTTCCGTCTGCAGCCAAATGTTTTCCCCAGTACATGTTATAAATTATCTGAAGTTATTTTAATAACTAAGATATTTCCTGAGCCTTATATACAAGCATGATTATTCAGTAGTACTAGTTACGGAGGTACCGTAACCATGACACTTGAGGCACCGGTGTCATGACTCACCTGCGGGAGAGTGATATCCCGCAGCGTTCCACTCAGTTCAGCTTAGCCATTTTATCAGTATCATTAGTGGGGCGTATGGATGCTTCCTAGGCTTATCAGTTTACAGTTTATCAGGTGAATGTGATGTGTGCTCTACATCCTTCATATTGGAGTTGATCCCTCCACCCAACACAGTAATTAGAGGTCACCCCTCTACAGCATGACGAGGTCACCCCTCTAGTTATTCATGCAACAGTTGTTACAGCACATGACCTATATAAGCTCTTGGCAATTAAAATACAGTAAATGCATATTTTCATATTTAACAGATAACAGTTTAGTTTTATCATTTATAAATCAGACTTATCAGATTTTCTACAGTTTTCATCATACTCCACATATCAGTCTTTTAGCTTAAGTAATTATTAATTATTTCAAGTTCAGTATATTCCTATCATGCATTATATTCGTTAACTGAGCATTATGCTCAGCCGTAGTTCTTTCATGTTCTAACGGCAGGTACACCAGGACTATATCACAATCATAATCACTTAACAATTCTATCCATCTTCGTTGCCTCATGTTCAGTTCCTTTTGATCGAGAATATACTGTAGGCTTTTGTGACCGGTGAATACCGTACACTTGGTGCCATACAGATAATGTCTCCACAACCTAAGAGAAAAGACTACAGCTCCTAACTCAAGATCATGAGTAGTGTAATTCTCTTCATTCTTCCTTAATTACCTAGAAGCATAAGTTATTACCTTTTCTCGCTGCATCAAAACAGCTCCGTAGCCTCTAAGAGATGCATCACAATATACTACAAAATCTTCACTTCCGTCGGGTAATGATAGAATTGGCGCACTACATAGTTTTTTCTTCAATATCTGAAATGCTCCATCTTCATCACTTCCCCAAACGAAAGGTTTATTCTTCTGGGTAAGCTTAGTCAAGGGTTTAGCTATTAAAGAAAATTCTTTAATGAATCGCCTATAATAGCCAGCCAATCCTAAGAACTGTCGCACTTCCGTTGACGTTGTCGGTGTAGACCAATTCTTAATGGCTTCAACCTTTGCAGGATCAACATGAATTCCATCATGACCAAGAAATTGCACAGAATCTAACCAAAAATCACATTTCAAAAACTTAGCATACAACCTTTCATCCTTTAACAAATTCAAAATAATCCTTAAATGTTCTCCATGTTCATCTTTATTCTTAGAATAGATTAGAATATCATCAATAAACACAATCACAAATTTGTCCAAGTAGGGTTTGCACACTCGATTCATTAAATCTATGAAAGCCGCATGTACGTTAGTTAACCCAAATGGCATTACTTGAAATTCATAGTGTCCATAACGAGTTCTAAACGCAGTTATAGGAATATCTTCTTCACGGACGCAAAGTTTATGATATCCCGACCACAAATCTATCTTAGAATACACACTAGATCCTTGTAGTTGATCAAACAAATCATCAATCCTTGGTTAAGGATATCGATTTTTAATCGTCAACTTATTCAGTTCCCTATAATCAATGCACATACGGAAAGATCCATCCTTCTTCTTAACGAACAAGACTGGAGCTCCCCAAGGCGACGAGCTCGGTCGAATAAAACCTTTATCAGACAACTCCTTAAGTTGTTCAGATAACTCCTTTAATTCAGAAGGGGATAATCGGTATGGCGCACGTGCCACCGGTGCAGCACCAGGAATTAAATCGATTCGAAAATCAACTTGCCTTATCGGTGGTAGTTCGAGTAAATTTCTAGGAAATACCTCAGGAATTTCACAGATAATAGGTACATCTTACAATCGTTTCTCCTTAGACTCATTCCCGGTCACTTGAGCTAAGAATAACTCGCAACCGTTCCTGATGTACTTTTGGACTTTAATACATGAAACGATTTTTAAACGGGATTCACCTCAATTACCATCAATTCCTAACGTCCTATTCCTAAGAGGAATCTTAACCTTCTTTTCTCCACATAAATGAGTAGCATTATTCAACGACAACCAATCCATACCAATATTAATATCAAAACTACCTAATTCTATCAACATCAAATCAATCGGAAAGGAATAGTTTAGGAGATTTAGAGAGCATCCATCTAATAGCTTATTAGTTTTCACTAATTTACCATCAGCCAATTCCACCTCGTAACTAGTATTTATCTCAACAGGTCCAATGTCAATAAGGGCACTAAATTTAGTGGATACAAAGCTCCTATCAGCACCCGAATCAAATAAAGCAACAACATAATGATTGTTGAGTAAAAACGTACCAGTAACGACATTTGGATCCTCTTTCTTCTCCTCGACTGTTCCAAGTTGATAAGCACCACCCTGGGGGTTTCTTCCAGGTACAATCGCTTTCAACTTAGGGCAATCCGATGTCCTATGACCTTCTTCGTTACAGTTGAAGCAAATGATTCCCTTCTTACACCTTTCAACTTTGTGTCCAAGCTTTCCGCAATTTCGGCACTTCTAGTAGTCGCCAGCATGCCTGTTGTTGCCACACTTAGGACATCTATCATCATTGCGCGGTGTGTTGTTGGTAAGAGCATTTGCATTCCCCTTTCTCTGGTTCTGATGGCGATTGAAATTCTTCCTATTATCACCTCTATCTACACGATCACCATCACCCTTTCTTTTCTCACCAGTACGTGCTTCATCTTCCCTATCCTGAATTATTTGCCCAATGAGTTGGTAAGCCATTCGAACAGCATCATCTATGGTCTGTGGTTTTGATGATGTCACATCCCCTCGGATATTCTTGGTCAACCCTTTAATAGATTTTTCAATTCGGATCTCTTCAGGTTCCACCAATCGAGGACACAACAAGGCCAACTCATGGAATCGGTTTGTGTAGCTATCGATGTCCACACCTTTCATTCTCAGATAAATCAACTCTTGTTCTAACCTAATGATCACACTACGGGGACAGAACTCCAAAGTCATCCACTTCTTAATTTCAGCCCAAGGAGTAGCATTAGCAGCATCAATACCCATGAAAGCAATTCTCCCGTTCCACCAAGTCAACACACGACCTTTAAGAATAGCCATAGCAAAAGTCACCTTATCTTCCTCCTTACACTTACTAATCTGAAACACCGACTCAATCTTCTCAATCCACTTGCTTAATCCTACAACACCTTCAGTTCCATTAAAAGGTAGAGGTTCACACTTCATGAACGTCACATAAGTACAGCCACCAACTTCAGGTGCATTAGTTCCAAGTCCTCCTAAATTTCCTCCAGCATTAGCATTCACATTATTAGCATTCCCATTCACATTAGTACCACCAATTCCATTACCGCCAGCTCCACTACCGCCAGCTCCACTACCGCCAGCTTCATTTCTAGCATTTGCCATAAGTTCAGTCATAGATGCGGTAACTTGCTCCGAAATTATCCTACGTACATCATCCTCAGTCACAGCTTTCTTGGGCGGCATAGTTCTATAATTTCACAATTTCAAAGTATTAAGCATTCACCCAACAAGGGATTCATATAATATGGATTGAATTCATAATAAAGATACAAATAAGGCATAATATGTAATTCAAGACAAGATACATATTTCATTGGATTTGAAACAAAAGCATTGTCTTAATTTACATTCCATATCAAAGTTCTAGCACTATACATACTCAAAATTTGTGCCATGTCTACTAACTAATAAGTCGGTTCAGTCAAAGTTACAAAAGGTACGAAAGATACAAAGGTCACTACTAAACATAGAATGGTCTACTGAGAACCGCCAGATGGTCCATCATCCATCACTACTACAAAAAAGTCCATGGAGACTGGTCCAAAAAGGCAATAGAGACTGGTTTTGTAGGACGTCTCTATGTGGAGGATCTCCTTGCTCGAAACATAAAGAGACTGGTTTTAAAACCAGTCTCTATTAAAAGAATAGACACTGGTTATCTTCATAAAAATAAGTCTCTTTAGAGATTGGTCTTCATACTAATCTCCAGAAAGAGTCTTTTTAAGAGCATCTAACCAGTCTTTTTATAGAGTAAAAAAATGTGTTTTTTTCTAAAAACCAGTCTCTTTTTAATTAATTTTTTTTTTAAAAAAATTTGGAATTTTTATTAAATTCCAAATTTTACAAATTTAACCCTCTACAATGAAATAATGTAAATACAAGAATTCTATAAAAAAAATAAATTAAAGGACTTAAATTGTCATAAACAACAAATGTATGTAAATAAAGACAACTTTATTAATTGGAAGGATTAAAATTGTCAAATACATATTTCGAATCAAATTTGTTTTTATTTAACTTGTCGCCACAATGTAAACGAAGACGCTCGTTATTTCACTGCACCCGTATAGTCATCCATTTCGCTTATATGTAGACGTAACCCAAATCTAGTGTTTCATTAGAAATGGGTCGTAATCGCCACTTCAGTCATATATACAGTGCAACAACGCTGAGGACAACGACCCATGCTTCGTAGTGTAGCTGCACATAGAAATTAGAGTAAGATTTTATCGAATGATGCATCAATGTATCATATTTGCTTTAGATAATCAAATGTAACAATTTATCAACCTATCAGGAGGATTTTTCGTAATCTTACTATTCTAATTAGTAGCTGATCTATTTTGGATGCATCTGATTGAACCTAAACAGAAGACAGTAATGGTGTTTATAAATTCTAAATTTTTTTATATTTAATGATATAGGAACATGTTCGTGATTCTAACCCTACTTTAAAGCAAACATTATCTTCGTCTCAATTTGTGACTTCTTATTTAAGAACATCTACTTCAGCCAGTAGCTCCAAAGCCTGCAAATTTCGACATAATTCTAGATCCATACTTTTCCCGCTAGTTCAAATCTTTACAACTTTGATTAAAGATCTAAGCTATATGCGCAAGTGAATATAATAGTGTGAACTTGCCTTTCTGCCATAGAATATAGTATCATCATACGTAGAAGGTAGTTTGAAATGAGGTGTTACATATGTGACCAAGTATTTGAAGTCTCCACTAAAATGAACAGATTCATATCAGGTTCTGTGTTCCCGCAAAGAGTTCGTTCTAAAAGATCAAAGTTCTGACAAAATAAATAAACATCCATCAGCCGAGTTAAATTGAGAGTTACGAAGAAATCGCATCAGATAGCATATGAAAGGAGAGCATTACTTGTATCCATCAGCGGAACAAAGATGATAGGGTTCTAAAAGTCGCTCACCTAATGAAATTTTCAAAGGTGCTCACTCTCGCATTCCAGATATGCAGACTCTGAGGTAATTTTGCAGCCTTGGCGCGACAGTTAAACTTTTTTACTCACACGTTTGTTATCAAACAACTATATGTTCTAAGCTGTTTTATTATACATTTCCATGGAGTATATAACAATATGAGCTGATACAAGCTTAATATGATATTAAACGTATTATTTAATGTCTACTTACGCGTTTAAAGCATCAGTCAGCTTCATGCACTCTGCTGAATTCCAAGCTTTATCCCAACCAGGCAGTATCCTTTTAACTACAGTCTTTATGCTATTTAATGGATCAATATCTGCTACCTGATATCATAAAATGAGTAAAACATATTATAATCACCCCGAGAGCAGTCAATGTACTGAATTGGTGAGCATTCAAAAGAGTTCTCACAGGCCAATCATAACCAAATGCGACAAGTGCCTAGTTCACCAAACTTGGCTGCACTTCCGGGGGCCAAATGTTGAGCATGTTCAATCTACAACTAAGGGGCTTATTTGAAACATTTATAAAGGTAAACCATACATACATAACGATAAAAAATGAAATATACCCAAAACCTACGATCCCTCTTTCCATTTGTTAAAGCAACTTTATGGTACATATCCAAGATCAAGTCATTGGCCTTGTCCCCAATAGCATGAATAGAAACCTAATGGAAATATTACTATCAACTAGTAAGTTGTTACATATAATAGCTAGAAGCAAACATCGGATTATAAAAGATATACTTGAAGGCCTAGTTTGTCAGATTGGGTGGTCATATTAGATAGACTTTCCATATTGGTAACTTGGAGGCCAGTATTCCCAGGCTCATCAAACACTTTTGACCATGTCGGCATTGGAAAGAAAAGGCAAATCCTGATCATCGTTTTTCCTGATAAATCGACCCATTTGTAAACATCTGCAGTTATCAGTACACTTGGTCAATGGTAGTTCAGGTTCTCGATGCCAGCATTTTCCAAACTAAAAGAATAAACCTGAAAAATCTTCCCATGAATGCTCAACAGGTGATCCAGGAAAATATCTTCCAACATCAACAAACCTTAAAACCAAACCGAACCAAAGAGGCAAGCCGAACTAGTCCGACCGAAAGCAAATTTTCGATTTTATATATTTATGATTTCCGATTTCAGTTTGGCTTAATTTGAGCCAAAACCGAGAAAAGGTCACACCTAAAACAAATAAACCGAATAGGTGTAAATACTTACACATATCACGGCCATTAAGTATTATGCACACAATACCTTCAAGTCAATATAACGTCGCAGCTCTCGGCCAAAATATACGCAAAGCCCAAAGTATGTATCAACCCCAAAAACATTAATTAATTAAATTAACATAATACTCCTTGAATTTTACCTGAAAAACGCATCCACCATACTCCTTCTCGACATCATCTCGCCATCAAAACTCCAAACAACCGCCATCGTCTTCCTTTTCAACATCTTTATCACCTAATGACACGAGTCGATCATCATCTTCGAACCGCCATTATCCGGATATCCTTGAAACAAATGAACCCATTTTTATTATTATTCCAACAATCGAAAATCAAATTTATTGGATTCATTCCCGAGGCCACCAGGAATAAAACACTAGATCTATTTTTGTTTTGAATTCGATTTGGATATAATATGATAGTTTCGTGGTTTTGATTTAAGGGGATATAAGTGATTTTTGTAGATTAGTTAAAGGTGGGTTCGAAGATGTAAACATGGTTTTGGATCTGGTTTTCTTGATGGACGAGTGAAGAGTGGTGGGTTCCAGTGATTTGAGTAAATCCCAAATGAAAAACAACATATGTTATTAACGGTGGGAGAGATGGGATAAGGTATATATTAAACTGATTTTGGTGTTTCTTTTTTAATGAATTGTGAGTGACGGTGGGAGGATAAGGAGGGTAGGGGAATAGAATACATGAAGGTGGGTGAAGAAAGAAGGTGAGGGTGGGAGACGATGGGTGAGTGAATTAGGATAGTATGTTTGTGATTTTTGTTTAAGGAAGAAGAGAACTGGGAACAACCTGATCCTTTTTGTTAAATAATTTGATTAGGTGAGATGGACACAGCATCACTTTGTTATCATCCGATCTTCATCATATTTTTTTTGGTGGCGGCTAAGCTATGTGGGTGGGATGAAGTGGAGTGAGAAGTTAAGGTTAGGGGATTATGAGAAGATACATATGTGTAAAAAGTTTAACTGAAAATATGTTTTTGGGTGGCGGGTTAATGAAAACTTTCTTTTGGTAAAATGGCGGGCATATAAAAAGTTGAAATAAAAAAGACCCGCCTAGTAAATTCGGAAACAAATAGATAGGCTATTTAGTGTACCACCTATATTTTTAAGTAGAAACATAAATAATGCGTTTTTTTGTAAGAAGTGATCTATTTAACACAAATAGTTCATTCTTTAACCATAGTTATCTTTATAAGGTGATCTATATAAGCTTTTATGTAGTAGTGCTAAAAATATAATATGTTATAAAAACAAGTATGTACCGTTTATTCCTTATGATTTTAACTTTAAAAAAAAATTAACCACAATCTATTAAAATAAAACAAGACTGGTTTTTTAAAAACCAATGTCTTAAAATGTGTAAAAACACGATTTTTTATAAAAAATGGTGTCCATAAAACAAACACATAGAGACATGTTGTTACCTAAAAACCAGTGTCTTTACTTTTATAAAAAAGTCTGGTTGCGTCTTAAAAACTGGTTTCTTTAGAATTCACATTATGGAGACTGGTTTTTTTCAAGAAAACCAGTTTCCATGCATTCCCTTCCCACCAGTTTTGGTCATAGAGACATGTTTTTTCATAACCAGTCTTTTTAAAGGGGTCTCTTTAGCGTTTTGTGTAGTAGTGCATCGTCTTCTGTATCTTGGTCGGACGATCACAAGACACATCTTCAGCTGGGCGCTTGCGGATCACTCCTCTTTCAACCATATCAGCATAAAATATACTGTCCAACCCACAGATATATTAAACTCCTTCTCAGCTTTCTCACGCATCGTACGAGCTACACTCAACTGAATGTCCATAGAATTCACCTTTTTCTTCATTTTAGCAAACTCACCACTTTCTAACATAGATAACCTCCTAAAAGCCTCATCTAAACCACGCTCTACATCAGTCAAATCCAAATTAAGCAATTCCCGCTCTTTTTCACCAACCTTAGTCTTCGACTCCAAATAAGCAACATTAGTCTGAACAACACCTAATCCAACCTCTGTCATACTATGTTGGGAATAAATTAAGGCCAGATCACTTGAGCGCTGACAAGAACAAAACAAGCGTTGACAGGAACAAAGCAAGCGCTGACAGCTCAAGCGTTGACAAGTTAAAGTCAAGCGTTGACACATTGAAGACAAGAACTGATGGAAGATATAAGCTACACGTTTATTATATTCTAGAATACTTCTAGTAAGGATAGAAACGATAATGTATTTTCTATGTTTATCTTTACCTAGAATAGTTGATACGTAGCTTATTGTACAAGGCTTCTTAGTCTATAAAAGAAGGCATTTAGGTTAATTTTTAGCATCAAGTTTTACATAAGTTTTCATTTGTAAACATCTTTCATTGTAAGCAAGTTCGACATTCATAATCAAAGTGAAAGTTTTGTTTACATCTTGTGTTCTTGTTTAAGTGTTAAATTCCGCATAACACTTAGATCTACAAAGCATATACAAAGGTTTCTCTACGTGTTATACTTGATCTAATCTCGTATACACAAAGCTAAACGATCTAAGTTTGGGATCAACAAGTGGTATCAGAGCTTGTTGAGGAACTTTTGATCTTTGAAGAACACCAGAACGATATACGAACACCAAAACCCTAATTTTCTCAGAAACCCTAAAAACACCAAAACCCTAACAACATCATGTCTGAAGCAATAACCACCTCCAATTCACCCTTACCAAACATCAGGATTCCCATGCTTGATGCAACCAACTTTGACTTATGGAAGTTCAACTTTGAACAATATCTGGGGATCTATGACTATACACTCTGGGAGATTATTGAATATGGAAACTCATTCAATAAGGCTCAAAAGATTCTTGATGCCATTACTCAAAGATCAGCTGTTGAAGGATGCCCTGATGAAGATAAGAAAGAAAAACCTGGAGATGGTAGAGCTGTAGGTGCTGAAGATATTGCAAAGAAAAGGGTTGACATGAAAGCCCTAAATATTCTGAAAGTCTCTTTGGGACAAGAAAACCAGCACAAATATAGAGGCTATGAATCTGCTAAGGATCTTTGGGAAGTACTTGAAGTTGCATATGGTGGCAATGCAGACACTAAGGAAGAAAAGAAAAAGCAACTTATGCATGATTATGCTGTCTTCAAAGCTCATCCCAATGAGAAACTGAGTAGTGTGAGAAGCAGATTGCTTGACATCACAAGCAAGTTGTCCTTCATGGGGACACAAGTTGGTGATGTTGATACCAATGCTACCTTTCTTAAAAGTCTTGGTGAGGCATGGAAGATTGAGGCAAGATCTATTCTTGCCAATAATACTTACAAGAGCTCCTCGTTTGATGACATCTATAACAAACTAAGACTATTGGAAGATGAAACTCTTTCAGCACATGGAAGCAAACCTAGCACCAGCAACATGGCCTTCTTCTCTCATAGTGAAGGTCAATTCAATCAGAAGGACTCTTTTATGCATCCAGTTACTGGATCATCATTTGTTAGCGCTGGAACAAGTCCTGTCAACGTCTCCTTTTCAGACGCTGACACATTCATGAATGACTCCCCAAGAGTTAAACCTGCTGGTTTGGATTTGGATACTGTTTGTGCTTACATTGCTTCTTTGCCCAATGGTTCAGTGATTACATATGAGGACCTTGAGCAGATAAGTGATGAGCACTTAGAAGAGATGGACATCAAGTGGAACATGGCTCTTGCTAGTATAAGAGCAAATAGGTGGAATAGAAGGTTCAAGAAGAAGATGACCTTCAATGCTAAAGACACTGCTGGATTTGATAAATCCAAAGTTGAATGCTACAACTGTCATCGTATGGGACACTTCATGAGGGAATGCAGATCTCCTAGAAGATCTGATGCTGGTAAACCCTCAAGTCAGATTGTTAAAGCTCAAGATTCCAAAGCCATGGTTGCAGTTCAAGGAATTGATGGTACAGGATAGGATTGGAGCTATCTGGCTAAGAATGCTGAAGAGGACAAAGCTTTGGTTGCTGATATTGAAGAAGAAGAGCATGTTGAATATGCTCTCATGGCACACTCCTCCTCTTCATCTGATAATGAGGTATATGATGATGCTTTTTGTAGCAAAGGTTGTAGGTTAAACACTGATAGACTTAACAAAGAGGTGTTAAAACTAAAAGATGATATGAGCACTGAAAGGTGTAAATTGTCCAATTACCAACTAGCTCTTACTGAAACTGAGAAAACCGTTTCTGAATACAAGAAAATGGAATTTGACTTAAAAGATAAGATAAATATCTTAAAACATGAGCTAGAGGGTAGTATGGATATTAGAAATATCATGACAAAGGTCAATAGAGACCTACAGGCTAAGTTAGATGAGGCCATTAAGAATAAAGATAATGTTGACCTCAAGATTCAAAGATTTGATAGAGCCACCCAAACCCTAGGAGACTGTGTAGCTAAACAAAGGGATCCTAAGGACATGACTGGGATTGGGATGAATGATTACTCTCTGGTTCCACCACCAGCTGGTGACTTCTATGGTGTCCTTAGAAAGGATTTGTCTTGGACTGGTATACCAGAATGCCAAGAAGAGGAATTCTCTCCTCCACCAAGAGTTGTCACTCCAGTTGAAGAGTATCAACAAAAACTGACTGACCTAAATGAGTGGAAGAAAGCTAACCCTACCTTATTTGTTAAAGGGGGTTTGCTATGTGAAAGTCCCAATGAATCACCACCCATTAAGGTCACTCACCCAGTTACTGGTAAAGCTGTTGACCTAGGCTCAAACACTGTTAGAAGACCTACCATTAAATATGCAGAGATGTATAGGAATAATAGGTCACCCAAGCGCCAAGTTAACAATCATGGAACAGGTTTCTTCTCTTCTAGACCTAAGAGTGTGTCTAAGAAAGCCTGTTACACTTGTGGTAGCTTTTCACATTTGGCATACAAGTGTGTCAACGCTCCCAAAGCCAGCGCTGATAGGAACAGTTTCAGCGCTGATAGGAAGAAAGTCAACGTTGTTAGGAAGTCAAACGTTGTCAGACCCAAACCTTGTGTGCAGCAAAGTCCACAAGTGATTAGACCTGCCCCATTCTTTTCTAGAAGGTCTAACACTCATGGACAAAGACCTTTTCAAAAGACAAATACCTGGTCAAATAGGCACTGGGTTCCTGTAGCAAACCCTAGGTTCAACGCTGACAAGGGTAATTTCAGCGTTGACAGGACAAAATCCAATGCTGACAGAAACGTGACCAGACCTAAATATTTGCAGCCACAAGGTAAGGGGTCTAAAGCTTCTTCAAGCTTAACATGGAGACCCAAGAAAGTTCAAAACCCTAATAATAATGGAATTTCAATGACTTGCAATAGATTTAATTACATTTCAAAGGTCATTACAAAACCAATTGGGGTTAACTGGGTATTTCATCCTAAAAAGGATGAGAATGGGGTTGTTGTGAGAACTAAGTCTGTTCTTATTGAACAACCAGACGAATCCAAGTCTTCTGAGACTTGGGTTCCGAAAGAAAACTAATTTGTTTTCTTTATGTGCAGGGCATTCAAAGACAGATCAATGACTATGGATAATGGGATAGTGGATGCTCAAGGCACATGACAGGGAAGGAAGACTATCTGACGAACTTCACTCCTATTAAAGATGGTGATAAGGTATACTTTGGAGGGGGCTACGGCACCATTACAGGCAAAGGAACCCTTCTCAACAATAATCTGCGTTTTGAGAACGTCTTCCTGGTAAAATAACTGGATTATAATCTGTTTAGTGTATCACAAGTTTGTGATAACAAAAATAAGGTTCTTTTCACTGATACTGAGTGTTTGGTGTTAAGCAAGGATTTTAAGATCCCTGATGAGAAGTATATTGAGTATAGAACACCTAGGCATAAGCACATATATAATGTAAATTTAAATGGGATTAAAGTGAATACAAATATGTCGTGTTTTTAAGCTAAGGCCTCAGTAGATGAAAGTAATTTGTAGCACAGGAGACTAGGGCACATAAATTTTAAAAATATAAATAGACTTGTGAGGCTTGGTTTAGTTGATGGTTTGCCTGAGAAGGCCTTCCACAATGACCACTCTTGTGTTGCATGTCTTAAAGGCAAGCAACACAAGGTCTCATTCAAGTCCAAACAGGTGCATACTAGTTCCAGACCTCTTCATATGCTTCACATGGACCTCTTTGGTCCAACAAATATAGAGAGTTTGAATGGCAAGTCATATTGTTTTGTTGTCACTGATGACTTTTCTAGGTTTACTTGGACATTCTTTCTAGCTATGAAGAGTGACACAGCTGATGTTCTTATTGATTTTATCACTCAAATTGAGAAAAGGTCTGGCAATGAGGTTAAGATGCTTAGGAGTGATAATGGTGGAGAATTTAGGAACAAGAAGCTAGATGATTTTTTTGCCAGGAAGGGAATTACTAGGAAATTCAGTATTGCTAGAACCCCACAACAAAATGGAGTTGCTGAAAGTAAAAATAGAACCCTAATTGAAGCAGCCAGAACAATGTTGGCTGATGCTCACTTTCCTATAGCCTTTTGGGCTGAGGCTGTTAATACAGCATGCTATGTGCAAAATAGAGCATTGGTTAACAAAATTCAGAACAAAACACCTTATGAGTTACTTTGGGGAAGAAAACCTAATATTGGTTTTCTCAGACCTTTTGGTTGTCATGTAGTAGTTTTGGACACTAGTGATGCCTTAGGGAAATTTAGTGCAAAAGGTGATGAAGGTTACTTCATGGGGTATTCAGTCCAGAGCGAGGGTTATAAGGTTTATCTTAAGGAGGACAAACGTATTGTTGAGAGAGTACATGTTAGGTTCTTAGAGAATAAACCTAGTGATCCTTAAAGTGGTCCTAATTGGTTGTTTGATTTGGAATCCTTATCTAGAACTTTAAATTATATGCCTGTCACTAATCCAGACATTGTGAAGGTAACTTCAAATGTTGTGGAGGAACAAGTTGTTAATGTTTCAGGTACACAGGTTCATGAGAAGGTTGGATCACAAGCAGAAAAGGCATCTCCTACATTTGAATATGTCACAATTCCCATTTGGACAGATGCTTTTTCTGCTGCTGCCGCTGGACAAGATAATGGTAGTCTCCAAATACCACCAGATACAAACATGCATGGTTCTTCAGGCGCTGACAAAGGCAAATCTAGCGCTGACAAGACCAATTCAGACGTTGATGGCTCAGACGTTGACAACAACAGTTCAAGCGTTGTTAGCCCAAGCGCTGACAAACAAGGTTCAGACGTTGACAACACCTTTGCACATCTTTTCTCTTCCACTTTTGAACAAGGAGGACCTTCCAATGTTCATGAAGAGATTTATGTTGATCAAAGAGAGTCTGATGAAGAAGATATTGGCAATATGGAGCGTGAGGTTGAGGACACCAGACTTGTTGAAGGAGGGGTTCTCACTTTCACAATGAAGAATCACCCCACATCTCAGATCATTGGTGATATTATGACTCCAGTTCAGACAAGAAGATCTCATCAAGGACTTGGTGGATTTATTGCCAATATACACAAGAAGGTTGATACCCCTCTTGTGCAAGCATGTTTGTTTGCATGTTTTCTGTCACAAGAAGAACCCAAGAAAATATTTGATGCTCTCAAAGAACCAAGTTGGGTGGAAGCAATGCAGGATGAGCTTCACCAATTTGCAATTCAGGACGTTTGGGAGCTGGTTGATTGTCCTAGATATGTCAGACCTATAGGGACAAGATGGGTTCTCAGGAACAAAAGAGATGAAAGAGGTATTCTGGTCAGAAACAAGGCAAGGTTAGTAGCTCAAGGTTATACACAAGAGGAGGGGATATACTATGAGGAGGTCTTTGCACCAGTTGCAAGGATTGAAGCTATTAGGATTTTTCTAGCCTATGCATCTTGCATGGGCTTTATTGTCTATCAAATGGATGTCAAAAGTGCATTCTTGTATGGCACCATTGTTGAGGAAGTATATGTCATGCAGTCTCCTGGTTTTGAGGATCCAGAGCATCCAGATAAAGTGTATAGAGTCAAGAAGGCTATGTATGGCCTTCATCAAGCCCCTAGAGCATGGTATGGTACTTTGTCTACCTATTTGGTGGACAATGGATTCAAGAGGGGCACCATAGATCAGACACTATTTACAAAGAGGAAAGGCAAAGATGTGTTGCTTGTGCAGGTCTATGATCATTTTTGGGTCTACTGATCCAAAGATGAGTGAGGATTTCTCCAAGCTTATGACAGACAAATTCAAGATGAGTGCTATGGGGGAGATGAACTTCTTTCTTGGTTTACAAGTTCAGCAGAAAGAAGATGGTATCTTCATCTCCCAGGACAAATATGTTGCTGAGATCTTGAAGAAGTTTGGCTTTTCTCCACATGAAAAGAGGGCTACTACTCCTATGGTTAGAGAACACCCTTGGGGAAAGATTGGAGATGGGAAAGATGTTGATGTCAGGCATTATAGATCCACGATTGGATCCTTGATGTATCTTACTGCTTCTAGACCTGATATCATGTTTGCTCTGTGTGCTTGTGCACGCCATCAAGTGACTCCCAAAGAATGTCACCTTTATGCTGTGAAGAGGATCTTTAGGTACCTAAGATGCTTCCCAAGTCTTGGTTTGTGGTACCCAAAGGATTCACCATTGGAGCTGATTGCATATTCAGATAGTGATTATGGAAGTGATAAGTTTGATAGGAAATCCACAACTGGTGGATGTCAGTTTCTTGGGAGCAGATTAATATCTTGGCAATGCAAGAAACAAACAGTGGTGGCTAACTCTCAACTGAAGCAGAGTATGTGGCTGCACCAGCATGTTGTGGTCAAGTGTTGTGGATTCAGAACCAGCTGTTGGATTATGGGTATAATTTTATGCATACTAAGATATTTGTTGACAATAATAGTACTTTATGCATCATTAAGAATCCTGTACATCATTCTAAAACTAAACACATAGAAATTAGACACCATTTTATAAGAGATTGCTTTGAGAAAGGTTTAATACAACCAGATAGGGTTGACACTGAGGAAAATGTGTCAGATTTATTAACTAAACCTTTTGATACTGGAAGATTTCAATACTTGGTAACAAGTATTGGAATGGTTAATCTCTCTTAATATGTGTTTTGGATTCTTTTTGTAAAAGTATGTACAGGATGATGCATTATAATTATTGGTCTTATTGATGATTTAGATTTTCCACTATATTTTTCTAACACTGACAAAGGTTGTTTGAACACTGATAAGTGTTTTTGCAACGTTGTCAGCAATATAATTGTCTAACGCTGACAAAGCTTCCTTCAACGCTGTTATGTGTTATCGGGGCGTTGTCAGCAACAATGTTAGTTTTGTGGTTTTCAATCTAAATGTGCAGATGGTGTTAGCAGTATACCATTGGATACAGAGTTGCTTATGGATCAATGGAGTAGCATTTGGACAAGTTTTTATTTATGGATGATGGTTGGAATGTTTCATTCCTATCGTGACGTAAATTTTTTATGTTCATGCATGATTTTAGCAAACTTTTTGTATCATAGTTTAAGGGGAGGTTTTAGGAACCTTTAGGATTTTTGGGTATCCATATGATACTCTTATCACAATTCTAGATTGTGTCCACAGGTGAGTATGGGTTAGTTTTACTAAACCATGAGGTACTGTAGCATGCATAGTATATCAACTTTGCATGCTGCCAAGACATTTTTGGCCTAGAATTGGTTGTGGTCTGTTGGGAGACTTGGGAATGATTTTGATATGAGATTTACCTGGGAGTAACAAGGATTTTATAAGGTAACTTTGTTGTTAAGAGTTTTGGTTAGCAAGGGACACTAGAGGACTGTTATGTCTATCTTGCTTATGCAAGTGTGCATAACTGGACAGTGCTTGCCGTCCTATGATAATTATCAGCTTTTGGTTATCTTCTCTAGGATAAATTACTTGTTAAGGTCATTTTTCACTTTTTTAAAACAATTTTATTTTTGGACGCTGACAAGATTTTTCCAAGCGTTGTTGAGACCAAATTGGACGCTGACATGGCTTTAGGCGAACGTTGACAAGATTCTAGCCGTTGGGCGTTGATGGGTTATTTTTGACTGTTGACACTCAATGGGACCTACCCAGTTGTTACTTTTTGACATATTTTCAAGCCGTAATTTTAGGAGTTGTTACTTTCATTAAATGCATGAGATAACTTATAACTTTTTCAATATTTTCATGATTAGTTTTTGAAAATCTTTGCCTATTTTTGGGCCAATCACATGCATTCTTTATCTCCTATAAATGTGACTCCTATTTTTAAACAGGGTATCTATAATTCTTGTCTAACACTTTTCTCTTATCAACCTTCATCTTTTACACTTCAAATTAACAGCTTTCATCAATGGCACCAAAGTTTAACTCAGCAGAATTGGATTTGGGGTTCAAGTCTCAACACAACATGATTGCTTATCTTGTTGCTGATAATGATTTGTTTCCTCAATACACACAAATGGTGGCGTATTTGAACGCATCCCCATTAAGGTATGCTCTTTCTCATGCACCACTCATTCCAGTCACACACATTAAGCAGTTTTGGAACACTGTCAGTTCCTCAACAGTTAATGGAGTGACCACATTAACTTCTATTGTTCATGGGAGGTCTTGGGTGGTTACTGAGACCTTGGTACGCCAGGCCTTGCATCTTGATGATGCTGATGGTGTAGCCATCCTTCCCATAAATGAGATAGAACAAGGGCTTAGGGCTTTGGGATATCCTTTTCCTGATGAAGGTACTCTTAACAAGTATCATAAGCAGGAATTTCTTCCAGCCTGGAAGTACCTCATTCACATCCTCCTTCAATGTTTGAGTCCCAAATGTACTGCACACAATGAGATCAATAGATCCATTGCCAGTGCTATTGTGTGCATTGCAACAGGGCAAAAATATAACTATTCTAAAATGATTTTTGAACGGATGTGTAAAAACAAGGGGACAAAAATGACTTTAGCTTATCCCCGTTTTCTGCAAATGATTTTTGATGCTCAAGGTTACTGTTCAAGGGATCACAATGATTTTTATTAGATCCCTGAACAAAAGAAAGCTATTTTTACAAAGATGAATTCACCACCTCTTAGAGACTTACCTTTAACCCCAGCCATGCTTGCTGTTATTGCAGCAGCACAACCCCAACCAGACCCTCAACCTCACATTGACCCTCAACCACAACTTGAACCCATTCCTGAACCTTTACCCCCACCTGAACAAATGCAAATTGAACAAGAACCCTTTGACGCTGACACATCAAATGTTGGCGTTGATGTGCCTATTTACAACGCTGACACACAACCATCACAATCCCAAACACCCCTTAACCAACCCACATCTACCCATTATTCCACACCACCTGAATATAGGTTGATAAAACGCCAAAGGACTACTGGATTGTTCTCCTCTGGTGGTCCTAGCCATGAAGCAGAGAGAACCACCACCACAAGTGTGGCTGGTGACCTGGATGAGGCTGAGACTATTGGTTCTGGCTTAGATGCTGGCCAAGGCAGTCCCACCATAATTAAGTCCTCATCCATGCCCAATGAACCTGACTTGGGAGGTCAAATCCCCATTTCAGAAGAGGGTAGACTGGAACCAATGACTCTTTTGGAATTGACGGCAGTCTGCATTAGCTTGCAAAAGCAAAATGCAGACTTAGTACAAATTGTCAGCTCACAAGGCCTTGAACTCAAGCAATTGAGGGAGAGGATTGTTGTTTTGGAGAGTGATCATGCTAGGAGGGGTATGGAGGAGTCTTCCAAAGGGGAGGAAGATCAAAGAAATCTGAGTGATAAGGGCAGCCAAGATGGTCAATCAATGGATGTTGCTGAAGCCCTTACAACTTTGAAGGAACAAACAGGTTTTGATACGTCCTTAATCTCTCCAACCAATCTAAATTTATCATTTACAGCTATGTTGAGAGAGGTTACACAAGGCGCTGAGGGAAAATATTTGAGCGTTGACAAGAAAAATTTGGACGCTGATAGAAGTATTTTGGGCGCTGATAGAGGAAATTTGGGCGTTGACAGACCTGCACATGAAGGTGATGTATTCCAGTCATCATCTATCATCAAAGAAGTTTCTACTCAGGTATTACCATCTACCTTACCAACCATTGCACCATCAGATAAGGGTAAGGGTAAATTGGTAGAAGAAATTGTTCCAAAGAATGCAGCCCAAGTTGAATTTGATAGAAGATTGGCAGAACAAATGATGGAACAAGGTGAAAAGGAAAAGTCACCATTTGTTGTGACTTCTGAAGAAGAAAGTGATGGAGCTAGCTCAGACTCAAGTGTGATGATTATAGAACCAGAAAGGCTTGAGTATGGTGATGAGCTTGCTAGGGAAAAGTTGAGAGATTTAAAATTGCAGGTTGACTTTGACATACCAGAGGTGGTTCAGATGTACAATTCTTGGGAAGAAAGCTGCATGGATAATCCAGACTTGACCATTTCAGATCAAATATGGGTTTTGGAGCTTCTTCTTAGAGTTCAGAAGGATTGTAAGGTGATTTTGAAGCACAAGGCAAGCAATATTCTCTCAGAATTGAAAAGGGATAGAAGAGAGCTCTACTTTATGTTGCTCAGATGTCATGGAGTTGGATGGACACATCAGAAGTTGAAGGCTTTGACATTTGATGAGTTGGAACATAGGGCTTATCCTATTTGGGTGAAAGTGCAGGAAGAAAACACTTTAAGACTTCTTTCAGATGAAAGAAAGGAGCAACTTGCAGAAGAGATGGAAATCAAGAAAGCTATGATAGTTCCCAGACCAGTGAAGAAGGGATTTAAACTTGAGTTTCCAAAAGATATGAATCCACTATATCCAAGTGAAGTAGTTATTAGAAAGAGCCTCAAGCTCTCCCCATTAGAATCTTCAGATATGGTGCAGGTGTTACCATTAGATTCCAGGAATCCAATTGTGAGTTATGATGAGGATGAATGTGGATTCTGGAAGATTGGAAGATTTGGCAAGGAGGTACACACTTTTACCACTCTCATATCTTTATTTGCAAGTTGTGATAGAGAAGACTTGGTGGACCTTTGGAGGTTACTAGAGACCAAGTATGAGGCTGAAGCACCAACTTCAGCTAATGGAATAAACTTTGGACCACATTCAAAAGAATGTGTGGGACAAATGAGGAAGATCCTGAAATATGGAAGGATCTTGAAGATGACCTCAGTGGTCTTCAATGGAGGTTATATTCAGCTGCTGGTGTATACCATTTGAGTTCTACAAAGTTTGCTGAGTATCTACTTGTGGATGCTCAGTATTTCATATCCAAGGCTGTTTTGGAAAAGATGAAGGATACCCAGCTGGAGATAGATTATTCAAGTGACGTGGCAAAGAATTTGATCAGATTTATTCATTACCAATATGAGAAGGTTTGTCAGACTCCTCCAAGTTCTTAATGCTTATTCAGAAACTTGATCATAAGAGTGGATATCAAGTTTAGGGGAGGATTGTTGGGAATAAATTAAGGCCAGATCACTTGAGCGCTGACAAGAACAAAACAAGCGTTGACAGGAACAAAGCAAGCGCTGACAGCTCAAGCGTTGACAAGTTAAAGTCAAGCGTTGACACATTGAAGACAAGCACTGATGGAAGATATAAGCTACATGTTTATTATATTCTAGAATACTTCTAGTAAGGATAGAAACGATAATGTATTTTCTGTGTTTATCTTTACCTAGAATAGTTGATACGTAGCTTATTGTACAAGGCTTCTTAGTCTATAAAAGAAGGCCTTTAGGTTAATGTTTAGCATCAAGTTTTACATAAGTTTTCATTTGAACATCTTTCATTGTAAGCAAGTTCGACATTCATAATCAAAGTGAAAGTTTTGTTTACATCTTGTGTTCTTGTTTAAGTGTTAAATTCCGCATAACACTTAGATCTATAAAGCATATACAAAAGTTTCTCTACGTGTTATACTTGATCTAATCTCGTATACACAAAGCTAATCGATCTAAGTTTGGGATCAACATACTACTCTGAGCACGGGAAGCATCTAAATTACGTCTCAAGGCCCAAGGTGCAAGACCATCCATATGAGTAGCCTCTTGAACCCTAGACGACTCTCCTATCACATGTCTACGAGTAGCAATACCATCAGTACCATCAGGTGCATCATCATCCTCATCATCCTCTGATTCAGAATCAGATTCAGACGATTCATACATTTCATCTCTAGGTAGCTCAACCTCAGAATCAGACCAATAAACTGGAGGGGGTAAGGGCTCGCCCTCCGGAACATCATAAGGGTAAATAAGCTCGGCTTCCTTATCATCATCAACCTCATCATCTATACCTATATCCTCCTCGACATCCTCGTCGTCATCCTCATTATCTACATTATCTATCCCAATCTCATCATCATTCTCAATACCAACATTATCAATCTCATTCTCTACCATATCAACCTGAGGGGTAATCTGATCTCCTAGTCCTATCTCGGGCTCGGGATCCTCAAATGGTTCCTCTTCATCATCATCCATATCATAATCCACTAAGTCTAAATAAGGGTCAGCCATGACAATCTGCATTTATATATATATATATATATATATATATATATATATATATATATATATCTCGTATTAGGATAACATACTTAATAAACAGTTACATACTGAATCCACGATAAATACATATATATAAATTAACTTATATATATATCAAAATATGTATCTCCTCAATAGGGCTTGTTGGTATTGTCAGAGATCTTTGGCACCGTTATAGTCAAAAGATTTTTCAAATATTTTCTCAAATGTTTATAGTTAAAAGATTTTAAAAAGTTTTGTTCAAAACCTTGGTTTTTAAAATCTTTCGTTCTCGATAACGAGAGCTCTGGTACCAAACTGTAACACTCTCAAATTTCATATCGGTACAGCAGAGGAGTCTTTTAGAGTGTTACGAGATAGCACAATAACTCCAATCATAGACAACACATAAAAATGGTTGTACAAGGTTTAACATACATTCATTCGATAAAAAGTTTCAAGTGTACAACAGGTCCCAAATTATACAGGTCATTAAGTTTACAAAATATAGATCGAATGAACATTTTTATTATTATGTGGGCCATCAGAGTCGATCTCCATCCGAATTACCTTCAAGCACCTATGATAAAAACATGCAAAAATCATATTAGCGATTGCTGAGTGAATTCATAGAGTTTAATAAAATTGTTATATAAAACAAAATCGTTGAAATTAGAACACAAGTATAATATCAGAAGTAAGTCCTCGTATTGCTAGTCAGGCAATATATAAATCAAAACATACATCTTAAATCATCCATGAGACCGTAGCCTCAATATTACCATTATTGGTAATAATATAATCGCTATTAGCATCGTTATCGTATTGTATTGGGATACATCTGGATTATTATTAGCCGCATGACATTGTTACCTTACTATCACAACAACGGGCCGCGAACCCAACAAACAATTTGCCCATCTAAGTTAGCGTGTCGTCACAAAAATCACGCTATGGAAATCTTCTCATACATAAATTCGCTTACCAATCAATGTGGTACGACGGGGATCAACCGTCAAGGCGCGGACTGGGGTGATCGTCCCCAAATAGTACTATCATATGCATAAGCGTCTACCAAATCGCGGTAGTTCACAATTCATGCTAATGGGACTTTAAGTTACATAACCTAACTACTAATAATCCTTTTTATCTCTTTTATTGGGTCATAGCATCATTCGGGTCCATATCATTAAGCATACCATCGGGAATACTTGTGTTCTATTTTTATCAAAAACTAGCATGTTATCTCCCTCGTGGGTTTACAAATCATTTTATAAAACATTTAAAAGAGTACGAGGCTATGAACTCACGTTGATAATGAAAGGCGGATTATCGGCTACGGGCGTGCTTCGGTCACGGAAACCTATATAAATAATAATCGGTCTTAGACTTTTGTCCAATGACTTTATCAAAATAACAATTATGTATACATATGATGTTTTTATACATATGAAGATGATCAAGTGGGTTTATACATTCTCATTCACTCATTTTAGTGTTATGTATTGGTAACTTTTATATTAGTTTACTAGTTTTACCTATTTACATGTTTTAGGTCCAATAAGCCTATTATAAGTCCATTACCTTAATTTATACCATTTTATACTTTTATTATCAGTATTATACTTTACATGTTGGGACCAAGTGGGTTAAGCCCAATAAGTAAACTTATAAGTGTTTAGCCCATTTAGTTGGATTAATTGTCCAATAACGCTAACTTAGCCCGTTAATGTCTATATGTTATATTGTTCGGGTTTTATAGGTTTTTACTTGTATTAAGTACTTATATATCAGTATATGACTTTTAAAAAGTTTACATTTGACGGGTCCGATCGTCTAAGTTTTAATTGACGAAAAACGTTAATTTTACTGTATTAGCCGAAAAGACGTAAAAATCGTCTTTATAGTTTTTATAGATTTTAAAACTTACCAAACTACCATTTTTATAAAATGTCCATTTATTTATCCTTATACATATTTATATAAATGTAATATATAAGTTAGTGGGTTTTAATTTCACATTTTATACTATATTATTTGAGTGCTTATATAATAGTATTAAATTTTAATTTCACAAAATCTGATTTTTAGTTTCACTTTCACCATTTTTATCATATCTTGAGTTCTATAAGGAGATAGAAGCTCATTTATGGATGACATAAACTTCAAACTATGTGCTACAAGTAACTTAGTTATAGCTACTGCTCAATCCATGTCTAAGTATCCTTAACAGTCCCTACAAAATAGACTATTCAGATTGGTATCCTAATTTTGTTTTGATCATATCTCACTCATTTTGACGATTCCATTGCACGGACAACTCTCACATGTGTATAACATCTAATAATTACTGTAAATTGATTCCACCATGCAATTTATCAGTTTATAATTTGGTTACTTACTGTTTTTATACAGCCATCATTTTAAGCAAGATTTTAACCTTGTTACCTATGGTTTTCCATCTTTTTAACCATATTTATCAACACGTGATTCCCACACAACATTTTTATCATCATATATTCATCATATACATATATAATAAGAAAAAAAATACATTTGATCTTTACAAAAATAACAAGAAAAATAGAAAGGATGATCTTGTTTACCAACCAAGATTATATCTTGTTTTTGGATGATAACAACTTGATGAACACCAAATATATCTTCAAAATCATCAACCACCAAGATTATTTGTTGAGAAATCAGCCCCAGGACACAAGCAAATCACCTCCTTTGATGTTAATATGATCACAAATCAACAAGGCTTCAAGGTTTCTTCATTATATGAGTAGATAACACAAGGTTTATGGCTAGAATTGATCAAAAAGGGGTGTTTGTCTTTGATTTGGGACGGCAAAAGGGGATGGGTGAGAGAGTTTAGTGAGTTGTTTGCATGAGTTTCTAGTGAAAATGGTATGTGTGAAGTGGTTTGAGTGGTTTTGGTGTAAGGTTAGCTTACTTGTTAAGCTTAGCTTAACAAGTGTAAGCTTTTAGCTACAACTTTGACACATCAAGTGATGTGGTGGCAAAGTTGGCCGTCCCTTTTGAGTGGGGTAGGATAAACTTGTTTTGTGCCATCCAACTAATTTACGGGTATTCCTCGATTCTAGTTTTCTCGATTTGCGTGCCCTTGGGTTGTTTTACGAAAAACGTTTTTATAAATTATGAATCGACGGCACAAAAAGAATCAAATAAAAATTGTCTCATAAAAAACGGGGTTCAAAAACGTAAATACGTAATCCTAAGGTTTCCGGTTTAGTCGTAAAGGATGCTAAATTATGCACGTAAGCCCAAATTTAAATCCGTAAATTGTGAGTTCCTCAACCAACACAAAAATAAGTTTTAAAATAATATACGAGAAAATAATTTACTACCTAAAAATGTTAGATTGTCACAAATAAGCCTCATTCTATAATTCTTGCAGCAAATGTTGCAACTCTTTTAAACTCAGCTGAAGCCCTGCGATAAGGAGTTCTAAAAACAGGTTCTGTACTTCAGACAAGCTCTATGCTAAACATGTCTTGTGGTTAGGAAGGAATTTCTGGGAAAACCTTCAGAAATTTTTATCCGCAAACTTTAGAATAATCTGCTGATCATGAATTTAAGGAACTTCAGAAGTGGATTTATATTTGATAGCTATAAATGTCTTAGTAGCTTTGGAATGATAAGTCACTTGCTGTAAAGCATAACAACTTGTACTTATTTTATGGAAGAAAATAACATTGCTATCTTTAGGAGTTAGTAAGATGGATCTTGTCTTCAACTGGAAGGAAAAACCTTATAAATATGTGTGATACCATGGAGTCTTTTCTGGCTGGGAAGTAGGTACTACCTGATTAAGATAAAGCTGACATATGATCACGTGAAGTAAACGTGACAACTTTCATTGATTGTGTTCATCTGTAACCTCACAGAATGAACACTGTGTGGCTAACCTGAATAATACTCCAGTGGTGGTAAGTGAATTTTAATGGCCTGATTTATGCGTGGCCTAACAAAACGGGTATACCCCCTTGGAGGGTACCCTGAATTTATGAGGACCTGGTTTAGGAGGCATACTGGTGTTATGAATCTGACTCGTACTTTGAGAATATATTCGCATGACGTGTACTATGACTGGTGTCCTGACATGTATCTTTTGAAATGATACTTAGGACCTGTGTCTTTACTGTTGTCTGGACATGTATTTTAATGGGTGAGTCTGAATAAGGTTAAGAATTTCTGGTAACTGCTAGGGTTGGCGGACCAGTTAGACTGTTGACCTTTGTATTTCTGGTCACGTCTGTTCTGGAGTTCCGATGGTTACTGACTGATTAATTATAAGCATGGTGGTTATCATTACCACCTTGTCTGTCAGTTTCCTGACGGTCGTTATCATGACCGTGATTCATGTAACTATTTATGCTGAGTGACCTGATGGGTACCGGTTCTCACTATTCCGACGAGAAGATTAGCTGAGTGACGTGTGACAGCTAACTTAGGAAGTAAGGCATGGAATCAGGTGGTAGCGTCTGATGGTTGAATTATATTATTGTCTGAAATTTCGGATCTATAGATTTCTTCCTTGCTCTGAAGAGTCTTCATAATATAAACAGCATTAGCATCTTGAGAAATCTCCAAAGCATCAGCAACATTAGCATTTGCGAGGTCTTCAAAGTGTTAACAGCATCAGTATCTGGTAACATCTTCAATTCACGAGCAGCATTAGCATCTGGTAGAACATCGACAAGTGGCAACGCCTGAGATGATTGAGAATCTATTAGTAATACCCATGGAGTAGGGTACCTGGAGTAGACCTGGACTACTGTACATGAAGTACAAAATGAATACTGCACATGGAGCATATCTGAGACACTGTACGTGAAGTAATCATGAATACTGTACATGGAGTATATCTAAGACACTGTACGTGGAGTAATCATGAAATACTGTACATGGAGTATAACTGAGACACTGTACATGGGGTACAGATGGAATACTGTACATGGCACTGGTGGAAATTTTATGGGATGACCAATACTGGTGTCGCTTGTCTGACATGATCAAAGAAATGAATTGATTTAAACGGTAGTAAACTGAACTGTAATGAGTAACATGATAGCCTGGTAATTCCTGCGTGGACTTAAAGCTCGTTGTATATAGTTTCAAGAATATGTTTAAACAGAATTTCAACAATGGTCAGCATGACGAAATTCCTGATGAAGATCAAACATGATTTATTATGCAAACAAAACTTTACTGCAGCTCTTCTGCATCTTAGCATGAAAACATCATCACCTTGCTGAAAATGAAATCCTCGTAAGGAGACATGAACTTAATCAGCATGAAAACGACATCCAATTGAGGGTATGAAACTTGATTGTTACCAAGAACATAAAGGTATAGTCAACTGAGGTTTAATATCAACTGGTGTGGATGGCTATGGTTCAATCCACAGAATTTACAGGAAAAAGCATGTGACTAAGTAAGGGCGATTCTGGTTCGATCCATACTTGTCAAATTTTTATGTAATATCCTGATATGACAAAGGTGAACAACTATGGATCGGTTCACAAAACAACATTCGACTGTAAAGCATGAAAATTTGATCTGAACATTGGTGAACGTATATGGACTGGTTCACCAAGTAATATTCGACTGAAAACATAAATCTGACATGAGTACGGATGAACGCCTATGGTCAGTTCATCTATACAAAAATCTGAACGGGCAAGGGTGAACGCCTATGGTTAGTTCACCAAAACGAAAATTCACTAAAAGCACATGCGACTAAATATGGCCAGTCCTATACCAACCTTTTACTTAGTCAAAAACTTTAAGAAAACTGACTGATAAATGAAGAAAACTGACTGATGAATGCATGAGAAACATGAAAGATAACAACGCCAAAATCTGAGAAGTTCCTAGTGACTACCCACTAGTCACAGGTCAAGTTTTAGAGCCTACAGGTCGAACCTTCGCTCTGATACCATAATTGTAACACCCCGCTTGGATAAGTGGATCGTTACGTGTATTTATGGTGTGTCATCAAAGCATAAGGTAAATGTCCTAAAACATTAACTGGCCATAACGGAAATACAGGAATCAAACATCGGTAATCCAACATAAGCTCAAAACATGAAAAGTAAAATACTAAAAGAAAGGACTGAACAATGTCCAACGACAATATATAAATGAAGTGCATAAAGTAAAGAAGTCTGGACGGCTTCCATCCGATGCACATGCTCTCAGAATCTTAAGAGTGTTCTGGTGTACCTTCCGTTAGAACATGAAAGAACTACGGGTGAGCGTAACACTTAGTGAACGGATATAATGCATGATAGGAATATACTGAACTTGAAATAATTAATAATTACTTAAGCTGAAAGACTGATATGTGGAGTATGATGAAAACTATAGAAAATCTGCTAAGTTTGATTTATAAATGATAAAACTGAACTGTTATCTGTTAAATATGAAAACATACATTTACTGTATTTTAATTGCCAAGAGCTTATATAGGTCATGTGCTGTAACAACTGTTGCATGAATAACTGGAGAGGTGACCTCGTCATGCTGTAGAGGGGTGACCTCTAATTACTGTGTTGGGTGGAGGGATCAACTCCAATATGAAGGATAGAGCACACACCACATTCACCTGATAAACTGTAAACTGATAAGTCTAGGAAGCATCCATACGCCCGACTAATAATACTGATAAAATGGCCAAGCTGAACTGAGTGGAACGCTGCGGGATATCAATCTCCCACAGGTGAGTCATGACACCGGTGCCTCAAGTGTCATGGTTACGGTACCTCCGTAACTAGTACTACTGACTGGTCATGCTTGTATATAAGGCTCAGGAAATATCTTAGTTATTAAAATAATTTCAGATAATTTATAACATGTACTGGGGAAAACATTTGGCTGCAGACGGAAAATCCTAATCATGCATAGAAGGGAAGTCCTTACTGAAAGGACGGAAAATCCGTACCTCGTGTCCAGTAACCGACCGAGATCAACTGACATAAAGTCTACTCTGATTTCACGCGAGCTACACGAATAAAGGATGTGAATAAGTAAACTGATATTCGTTTATTTTATTTATCTCAATTGTACTTAGTTATATTATGTACTACTGTTAATATATAAACTGATATGACTGAATGTTCTAATATTTCTTATTAACGTATTCTTGTTCTATTACTAATTACGGTATAACACGTATTCTGACGTTATAATAGTTCTATATTTAGTAACCTGTTAATAATAGAAAGTTTCCTAAATTAGAACGTTTTCAAAATCTTTTATAATTTCTTTAACAAAATTATACCCTTTTAATTATTACAAAACTATTTTAATTTAATTCTTTAAAACTACAATTTAGACATTTATAAAAAAATAAGTAATAAAAGGTATAATTTAAAAATATTCGTTTTTATTATTTTAACTATGTCCCGAGCCTACCGAGATACCCCTTCTCGGTCGCACTAAAACAATACAACAAAATATGTAAAATCTGCCTATATGAAATTAGTGACATAATCTGTGTCACTAAAAAATGTCACCAAAACTGGATTTTAAAAATTGTCTATAAAACTGTCACCAAACGAATCTGCGACAGAATTTAGCGTCGCTAATCTGTCGCTAATTTCAGAACTAACACCCTTTTATTTTCTTTTTGAAAAGTTCCGACTGCTATTTATACGTTTCCACTATTTCTATATGGTTTCCTACTGTTCGCCACAGTTCCAAACACCCCTTTATCAGTTTACACCCTAATGGGTTTTTAGGCAGTTTTTGGGTCGAAACACAACCCTAGCCGCCCCTATGTGGGTCATGGTTGGGCAGGGTTGAGGCCACCGAGACCTTAGGGTCTCGGTTTCATTAACCAAGCACACCCCGATCTCGTATCTAAACCAAAACACGCCCCCTGTTGGGGTTGCTGTTTCTCGGCCAACCAAAGGAGGAAGCACCACTGAGACATGGTGGTGTCTCGGTTTTTGTGTTGCCTCCAAAACCCAAATCCCGTGTCTATTGTTCCATGATCATACTTTGATTAACCTTTTAAAACGTTTTCTTGATTTAATATGAGGGATTCGTGATTATCTAAGAACAATAGGAAAAAGAATTACTTTTACAAGATTAGGAACGACTATACACCAACAAAAAAACTAGAAAAACAAAACCCGATTCTCTTTCTTTTGTTCTAGATCCGGCGGCCACCAATAGGGGATGAAACCCTAGTTCTGTTTTTTTTTGTTCAGATTGTTTGTTGTGTCTGACCTACACAAAAGGGGGTTTACTTCCACGTTATTCCAGCCTTAATTCCAGCCTTAATTCCAGCTTTAATTCCAGCTTTTATTTTACTTCCTTTTTGAACAAATAGACCCTGCAACAACTAATCATACCATAAGAAGAGAAAAAAACTTAACTGTACATGAATTTTAATATCTACTATCAACTCATTTCGCACATGTTTGAGCTAAGATACATTGTGTATGTTTTAGTTATAGATTGTGTCAGTGGCGAAGTTTGAAGAATTTCTCTAGTGGGCCGAAGTTATATAGATTTAAGTTGCAAGCCCTAAAAATAGCATTACGTAGTCATGTAGTTACCATTTATATAATGCAAATGCCAATAAATCCAGAATTTATAATGACTCCGTTCGACAACTTTTAAGGCTCTTGACTCTCAACTTCATCTAAATGCAAACGCATACAAAAAATTTCTATCAAAATGAAAAAAAGATTAATATGGTTCTAACAATTCGATGAATACCAAATAAAAAGAATATAAGATAATTAATAACTTGAAAAAATTAATCTTGAGTAATTAAGAACAAAAACTTAATATCTACTTAAGCATGACGTGATTGAAAAATAAGACTAGTATTCGTAACAAACATATTTATCAGTATTACAAAGACAAAAAGCATTCTTTTATCCTCGAGCCTTACAATACTGCCAACATAATTGTGTGTCGTGGAAAGGCATCAAGCGTGAAAATATATTAGTGATAGGGCCATAAACTAAAGTATATAAATTTCTTCAAAAATATCACAAAATTTAAAGACTTTTACTCAAGTTTTAGAGGAGCCATCACCCCGCTAATCCTCTAAAATCTCCGCCTTTGAATGGTGTGAAAAGAATGGAACCTAACCATGTAACTTTAGACTATAGGACCATAGACTAAGCCACTACAGGTTCATTGGTGTGACGCCTTCTAGTAGCTAGAGAGAATCATGTTACAAAAACTCGTAAAAATATAAAGATAAGATATATTCATGGGCCTATGTTGAGCAACTTGCTTGATACCATCTAATGATTTGAAGCAGAAAATTTAGTTTTTAATAAACACGTTAATGTATCATGTGTCTGCATCTGCATTCTCAATGGAAGTTTGAAATTTTTGTCTTTTAACTAAAACGAAACCTCCCTAACTAACGATTGGCTCATGTTCGAGGATGATGAATCAATTCGTGTCGACCTTTGCCAATAAACTTTCCGGCCTCATATAAGAATGGAAAGCTGGAGCATTTTCTGCATCGGTGGATGAAGAATCACGAACATAAGAAAACTATCACATCAAATGACTTGTTCAAGCTTAAATTTGGTGGTGAGGGTGAATATAAAAAAAGTATGATATGGAGTTAAAATTTTTGTTCCTAAAGCATAGTTAATAGAAAAGAAAGGTATATTAGTCATTATTCTTTGCAATGCCACAAAGGCAGGAGAGGCAAATTTGTAATAGTGAAACTTTGAGTTCCATTTGCGAATCAGGGATAGTTGAGGGACATAATTTGCAAACCTTAATTATATTAGTTTTAAGGTCGTCAGCTGCCATGTGGAAAATAGGACCCACATACAATGACATGGCACTGACACACTGTGGTGCAAATCAGCTGACGTGGCGGTCGGCGTAGCTTTCCACGTCAACTTCCATCTGGCAAGGGATAGCTACTGACGTAGCATGCCACGTCAACTTATACGTGGAAAATGGGACCCGCCTTTGTTGACGTACATGCCATGAAAATAATGACATATTATTGTAGAATCTTGATAACCTATGAATCTATGAAGTGGGTTGATGTTTTCTAGAGAGAGAAACTAGAGAGAGAAAGTGAGAGAAAAACTATGTGTATTTTATTAAGTGGAAAACACAAATGAACAACAACCAACCCCTTTCCAAGGAGGAAAGGGGTATTTATACTTCCAAGTCACTAATGGACTTGGGCCGGCCCATGACAAGCCCGTGGACCGGTTCTTACTTAACTAAATAAGTAACTATTAACTATTTGTTAACTACGAGCTATTACAACATTAATAATATTGTGGAGTGACCGATACTTCTAATATACGTAAAAACGTATTTCTAACAATCTCCCCCTAAGGGAGGTCACTCCACGTTACAAAGTTCTAAACCTAGCATACTATACTAAGTCTTCGTTCTTTAGCTCGTAGTCTTTTCTTCTTTTTTTTGTTGTGAATATGTTTATTGATCTTTTAGGCTTTGGCTTGAGAGCATTGTTCTTTTGGCCTTTCACGTGCGATCTTTGCCTTCTTGTGAAACTTGCCTCCTCGTGACTCCATGTTCCACACACTTATGTCTTTTTGTTGAATTCTCGAAAGCTTCAGAGTTTGGTACAGCGGAAGACTTCATTTTGCACTTTCTTGAATTTTTGCTGAACTTTGATGCAGAAAAACATAAGCATGTGGGAACGACTTCTACAGGTACACCGCAACACCCCCGTCTTCACTGGTACACAGCAACACCACCGTCTTCATCAGGTACACAGCAACGACACGAATAAAATGGCTTTGAACATTTTATTCTAATTCGGTAGCATTTTACCTCCGGTCGGTGAAGACCGTTGGACGATATTAGATATCGTACCCGTGACGGATAGTTTCAATTAATTAACTTCCTGACAGGATTTCGCGGGTAAACCCGTTCTCTTTATTCGACCGTCCAAAGCTGACTGCGAACATAAAGAGTGAATCACTTGGATAAATTATCCTTGTGATTTGAAGCTGTCAATTCATGAAACCTGAAACAAGTGAATTTCAATTAAGATTTTCACCATCGTTGCTTTCCAGTTGTCACGAGCTCAATTCATAAAGAATCTTGCACGTCACCTACCAAGTGTTGTTTGATGTTAACACTAGAAGGATTTCCACTCGTCACTGTGATCAATAAAGAGTCACTCTGAGTGTTCTGGCAAGATCATATGATAATGCGTAGAGGCCTGGAACGAGTTTAAGTTCAATTAAGAATTAAACCACTGTTCTTTCCAGTTTTTCACAAGATTGGTTCTAAAAGAACCGCACGTGTAACCTACCATGAGCTTGTTTGATGTTGGCTCAAGCAGGATTTCCATCTTCATTGTAATACTTACGTATTACTCGGATGTTCTGGCAATATTACAGGAATACTGCGTAGGACTCATGAGAATCTCTTACTTTTCACAGTGTGTGAGAAAGCAAGGAATAAATGGAAAGTGTCCTAATGAGACTTTTGATGATCTCTTGGCTCTAGACTCGATAGTGCGTTTTGATTTAGTGAGCGATGGCTGGAGAGGAGTGCCACCTTTTCAATACCAGTCTATTCGGAGTGAATAAACCAATAGATAACATGTTGATCTCCGTGTGATTAAAACAAATACCTTTTGAGAGATATTTGAGTTAGCTGGGAAGGGTTGTGCATTGCATCACTGGGTACATGATGTCTTTCTTCAATACCGAGAATCATTAACAAAAATGATCTCAATAGCATATGTATTTACCCGGTTTCTGCCTTAAGTTGTAACGAGGGCTTCTTTCTTTACACCCTTTATCTTTACAATTCTTTTTCATTCTTCAACCCCTTCAATGCTTACCAATACGTCATCACTAGCACCTTGTTGTGATTGTTCCAGTGCTAGCTTAAGTACTTGGTCGGCATTCAGCTACGTTCACAATCTTTCTCCAGCTTTCCTAGGACTTCTAATTCTATCTAGGGAATTGTCCTTGGGAAGATTCCATCGGCTCTGATGAATCATTGGACTAAACCTATTCCTACCACCCGTTTGTCACCACATTCGTCGTAAATTAAGCGTGTTTTGGGAAGGGATTGCCACCATGAAAAATCATTGAAAATCACCTAAAGTACTTGTGATATTGAAATCAAAAGTTTCGTACCTTAGGTGTTTTTGATCATCAAAAACGCTCCCCCTTAACACGTGCTTTACACATATTAAGTTGGAGAATCGTTAAGTCTTTTTCATCTTTTAGCCAAGTATCATGTAAATCTCCTTAATCCCATTTTCTCCCCTTATCCAAAATGTTAACCATTAATATTTGGGATATTGAAAGGATTAACCGGTCTTTGGGTAAAAATGAAATCGATGTTTGGCCATAGAACATGTTCATGCTCCCCCTTAAATTAATAAGGGATATTTGTAGTGCTTTATTATGATATATTTTGAAAGATTTAGAATCTCGTGCGAAATTCTTGAAAAATTATCATACTTTAACACTACATCAAGCCGTACAAGCACAATATTCACAAATATACATATTCACAATTGAAAACCAATATAAAGTGGACCTGAAGTGTACGACCCATTAGATGGATCGTTGCAGTAACTTGTGGTGCACTAAATATGGTCTTCCACCAACGAATCTTTCTAAGCTCCTCATCAATCTACGTTCACGGAGCTTTTGATCTATCTTCTTGATCACATACTTCGCCATATGCCGATAACCCTGATGCCAATCCTCAGTCATCTCTGGCAAAGTCCCACCCGAATTGAGATGATCCAACTTTCCTCTGACGTAGATGAGAGTCCCATCACTGTACTTATAAAGCTCACCCACCCTCATAAACTTCATTAATCCTCGACTGTTCAAGTAGAAAATCCCACAATTCGAAACAGAAATGCCGGTATAGGGACATCTGTTGACATGTTGAGGTAACACTTGATTCACTGGACGGGTTAGGTTAAGCTTCCTTTGGTAACTTTCGACTCCTAACTGAAGATCTTCAACTCGTTTCTTGATAACAACGCTTCGTGTGAACATACGAAGTGCTGTATTCAAGGCAATGAGGTATTCACGAGGAATATGTGTGAGTTGATCACGGGTCATCAGAAGCAACATATCTTCGATATCCTCAAGGCGAATGATAGAAAAATCTCCCTGCTGGATTTTGTATTCTCTGTCATCCTCCCTTTTCAAACGAATCTCCGTCACATGATAATAGCCATTCTTGGCTTCATTTTTCAGCCCTAAAATACTGGAGATGCGGATATCGGATCTAACGTTGCTTCATTCGGAACTTCTTCATTCGGAAGTCCTTCATTCGGAACTTCTTCATTCGGAAGTTCTTCATTCGGAACTTCTTCATTCGGAAGTTCTTCATTCGGAACTTCTTCATTCGGAAGTCCTTCATTTGGAACTTCTTCATTCGGAAGTTCTTCATTCGGAACTTCTTCATTCGGAAGTTCTTCATTCAGAACTTCTTCATTCGGAAGTCCTTCATTCGGAACTTCTTCATTCGGAAGTCCTTCATTCGGAACTTCTTCATTCGGAAGTTCTTCATTCGGAACTTCTTCATTCGGAAGTTCTTCATTCGGAACTTCCTTCAGTCGGAAGTCCTTCATTGGAACTTCCTTCATTCGGAAGTCCTTCATTCGGAACTTCCTTCATTCGGAAGTCCTTCATTCGGAACTTCCTTCATTCGGAAGTCCTTCATTCGGAACTTCCTTCATTCGGAAGTTCGTTCGGAACATTCCTTCATTCGGAAGTTTTTCAGAAAATTCCTTCATTCGGAAGTTTTTATCCAAGTTCATCCGGAACTTTACAAACACACTTATGAAAGATTAATCTATGCGCGTTTGCGAGTTCTAAGGCAATCTAAGGTAACCAACCACAATCTAAAGGTATTCCGAGCATAACCCATCTGAAACCCTAATCAATTAACCCTTAATTAAGACATACGAACCCTAATTGAATAAAGTTTAGTACCCTAATCAATTAATAGATTAAGAGATGAATTAAGACGAGTTATAAGTTACAGATTCAATGTTAATACCTTTTAGATCGAATGAAAAGGATTGAATTGAGTAGAATGCGGTTTGAAAAAGCTTGTGTGTGTGTTATCAATGGCGGCAAGTGAAAAAGGAACAGTTAAGAGGAAAATGATACGCAAGGGGGGTTTTGTTTGACTTAGTCAAAAATTTTAGCAACTTTCAACAAATGTCCCTAAAGTCCCTATACTTTTCACTCTTATCTTTTTTAAATGCTAATTCCTTTTCTTTTCTAGTTACTCTAACCATAGTTAAGTTTTACCAACTCAATCTACACGCAACTTAAGCATCTCTCCAAAATCTAAAGCAAGTCTTATCTCATTGAGCAAGCACAAATCATATTCTAAAGCAAAACCACTCATTTACCATTTAGTCATTAATTTTCCACAATCACTTTTGAAAAGATTGTTTTGATGACAAAGATAATTTAATATTTTCTCCCCCTTAAACGATGACCCGTTTTCTATTTAAAGAGCTGTAGTCATTGTTTAAAGAGTCAAATATTGATGAAAGCATTTCCAATTAGTATCTTGAAAAAGATTGATTCGTGGTGTCAATAAGATTTCTCTTATTTTGACAAATTAATGCACTAAGACGTACATTAATTCGTGTTAGACCAAGTTGTAAAGTAAACTTGATCTCTTTGCATGATTTGGCTTGTAAATCATGCCCGAGAAAATTAATTCCCGTTCTGAGCCAACGTTTTCCAAGGAAATACGTGACTTTAATATGAAAATCGGGTTGCAGTCTGAAATAACTACAAGCCATAGTGGGCATGTTTTAAAAATTTACAACTTTTATACGGACTCTATTTATGGCGCCGTGTCAATATTGATCGACATTTCTAAAGCCGTAAATATTACCGTACTAAAAGACATGCCCGATTTAAAAACGAAAAATATTTTTGGTTTTTCTTGATTTTATAATTTTTATGGTTTTTCTAGGTTTTATATTTTTTATGGATTTTGTTGGTTTTATATTTTTGTATTTTCTTTTTGTGGTTTATATATTTACGATAATATACATGATCACGAACAAAGGATACTCTGAATAGTTTACCACCACTGTTCAGCTGATTCTTCTGCCAACTCTTTGAGAGTCGCTGGAGTGAATGATTTCATGCCAAGCTTGTCGATCAAAAACTCGATTCGTCCTCGATCTAAGGCTTTGGTGAACATATCCGCCAGCTGGTACTCAGTAGTGACAAAATACAGCTCGGTTACTCCGTTCTCCACCTGCTCTTTAATGAAATGGTAGCGAATGTCTATGTGCTTGGCCCGGGAGTGTTGAACGTAGTTGCAGCAAAGGGCAATGGCGCTCTTGTTGTCACAATACATCAGAATTTTGATAAATCCCAAACCGTAGTCAGTTAATTGTGATCTCATCCAAAGGACTTGAGCACAACAACCGGACATGGCGATGTATTCAGCCTCCGTGCTAGAAATTGCAGCGCTTTTCTGCCTTTTTGAAGACCAACTGATCAATCTATCTCCAAGGAGTTGCACAGATCCAGAAGTGCTACGCCTCGTGTCTTGACATCCAGCATGATCGGCATCTGCGTATGATATTAAAGCAATAGAGGAATCTTTTGGATACCATAGACCACGATGAAGTGTTCCTTTTAGATACCGAAAGATCCTTTTCACAACATGTAGGTGCTTTTCGGTAGGCCGAGCCTGATACCGGGCACACATGCCTACAGCAAATTGCAAGTCAGGCCTGCTAGCAGTCAGATAGAGAAGGGTGTCGATCATCCCACGGTAAAGTTTTGGATCGACAATAGTCCTATTCCTATCTTCATCTAACTTGGATTTCTCCACCATTGGAGTGTCCACGGGGTCACAATTTTCAAAGTTATATTTCTTTAAAGATTCTAGAGCATATTTGGATTGATTAATAAAGATGCCTCTGGGATTTTGAGAAATCTGTAATCCTAAGAAAAATGAGATTTTTCCCATCATTGACATCTGAAAGTGTGTGGACATTATCTTCTCAAAGCGATTTGACAATTCTATGTTAGTGGCAGCAAATATTATATCATCAACATAAATTTGTACCAGTATCATGTCGTTGCCCTCCTTGAGAGTGAATAGAGTGGGGTCCACCTTGCCTTTGGAGAAGCCTTCCGAAATGAGATATGTTGAGAGGAGATCATACCACGCGCGTGGAGCTTGTTTCAACCCATAGAGATCCTTCTTAAGCTTGTACACATGATTAGGAAACTCCGTGCTAACGAACCCATCCGGCTGACGAACATAGACCTCTTCCCTTAGTTCACCTTTCAAAAATGCCGTCTTCACATCCATTTGATAGACGATCATATTCATATGAGAAGCATACGCAAGAAATAGTCTAATAGCCTCCAATCTTGCCACAGGAGCAAAAGATTCTTCAAAGTCTATACCAAAGGCTTGTTTATATCCTCTAGCGACCAATCTAGCCTTATTCTTCAATACTGCACCCATCTCATCGAGTTTAACCTTATAAACCCATAACAAAGTAAGGATGTTAACCTTGTCAGGGAGAGGAACCAATTCCCATACTTCAAGTCTTTGGAATTCATTTAGTTCCTCCTGCATGGCTTCAATCCAAGATGATTGAGTCATAGCCTGCTGCCAATTTTTAGGTTCAACTTCGGAGAGAAATGCATCAAAGTAGCAATAGAGTGCACTCTCTTGTAATTGATGGCGTGTAGAGACTGGTCGATCTAGATTACCAATGACATTCCTAATTAGGTGATCTTTTGTCCATTTGGTGCTATGTTTTTCAATCCTAGGTGGTCTGGAGTGAACAATAGAAGGAGCTTCTTCTGAGGTAGACGCGGCTGAAGGGTTTTCAGGTATCGCTACACCAAAGAAAGGAAGCTCTTGCAGGTGAGCATATTCCAAATCGTGATCAATAGAATCCTCTTCCACATCATTGGGAACAAGAAGGGGTGACGATTCAGGTGTAGTTTGAGAATCACTTGGTAAAGGTGCATCTGGTTCAATGTGAATTGAAGATGCATTAGATAAAGCTTCATTTGCTTGAGCAACAACTTCAGGGATTGGAGCTATCACTACAGGTGCTGGAACTTCATCATTTGGGGGATCAAAGAATTCGCCAAACAACGGTTGAAACAGTTTATCCCACTCGGGCCTTGTTGGTGGTAAAAATGATGTAGAAGTAGGATTATTGGGAACTAATCCGGAACTAATAGCACCGGTTCCCATCTCATGAAGCGCGGGTTCAGAGCTGTGTTGCTCAGAAGCCATCGCTGTCAGCTCATCGAAATCTGCGTCCATAGTTTCTACAATCTTACCAAGACGACGGTTATAAATTCGGTATGCTTTCTTGGAGGGTGAGTAACCAATGAAAATACCTATATCGGCTTTCGGTAAGCTTGCCCAAGTTCTCACTATTAATGTTTGGATAACAAAGAGCACCAAACACATGAAAAAATGAGACATCGGGTTGACGTTCATGTAGAAGCTTGTAAGGTGTTTTTCCATGGCGTTTCCGAATGATAGAACGGTTTTGGGTGAAACATGCAGTAGATATAGCTTCTGCCCACAAGAAAAATGGAGCGTTCGCATAAATGAGCATAGTCCTAGCAGCTTCCATAAGCGTACGATTCCGTCTTTCAACGACACCGTTTTGTTGTAGAGTGCGTGCAGCGGATGTTTCATGTGAGATACCAACTCCTTCATAGTAATCACGAAGAGTCTGGTTGACGAACTCTGTTCCATTATCTGTACGAATACGGCGAACAGTAGTATTCAAACGTACCTGAATGAATTTCAGAAAAGTGATGATAGCCTTCGGTGCTTCATCCTTTGTACGTAGAAATATAACCCATGTAAACCTGGAGAAATCATCCACAATAACCAGAATGAATTTCTTACCGCTCACACTTTCAGTTCTCGTTGGCCCACAAAGATCCATATGCAAAAGATGAAGTTTTTCTTGATTGGTGTCTTCAGCTTTGGGCTTATATGATTTCTTGGTACTTTTCCCCCTTGAACACGCGGAACATAAATGGTCCTTGTGAAATTTGAGCTTTGGAAGACCACGAACTAATTCGTTTTTAGCCAGATGATTAATAGCATCAAAGTTAAGATGAGATCATCTGCGATGCCATAACCATGACTTGGTCTTAGATGCTTTAGAGAGAAGACATACTGGAGAGGCGGCCATCATGTCTTGTAGAGACAAGGTATAAAGATTTGCACCACGAGATCCCTTCAACAAATCTTTTCCTTCCAAGTTGCGGATGAAACAAGTGTGTTGTCGAAAAGCAACCTCTAGGTTGGAATCACAAAACTGTCCTACTGAGAATAAATTATGACCAAGACCTTCTACATAGTATACCCTTGAAATCGTAACGTTTCCAATCTGATATTCACCATATCCCATTATCTTTGCAATATGATCATTCCCGAATTTAACCGTACCAAGAAACTTGCTGACGACATTTCGGAGCATCGAGCGATCTCCGGTCATATGCTTTGAACAACCGGAGTCCAAATACCAGAGGATGATTTGGACCACCTGAAAATATCACCACACGAAGACAATGTAGAGGTATCGGAATCTGAATGTTCCTTGTTATTAGCAGGTACAGATTTAATAATCTTAGATTTGCTAACTTTAGGTTTCTTAGATTTCCTAGCCTTCTTCTTCCTAGTTGGTGGTGTAGATTCTAGTTGGCTTAAATCCTGTGGTATTTCTTCACTGATAGGCACTATTGTGGGGGCTGACCTAATTAAAGGGCGCTGTTTCCATACTTGAGTGCGAGTGTGCCTAACTAAAGGACGCTCAGACCTAACCTCAATGGATGCATTCCTAGTTAAAGGGCACATTGTTCCATCTAATGTAAAGGTCCTACCAGTGGGACGCCATTTCCAGCCAACCTGGGCACGAGTTCTACCCGTTGGTTTCCATTCAAGACCATTCCTAATGGCATTCATTTCATTCACATGATCAATAAGACACAAATCATGACGTTGGGAAAACATACATTCATTACAATTCCAACAATTCAAATTAGAATTCACGAATGGTTTAGGCTTCTGCACAGGCGCAGAGCTTTTAGTCTTAACATGATTCTTCTTATTTAAAACTGAACTAACATTCCTATGGTGAGCTTCTACTTTCTTCTTTTTGGCACTACTAGTGGAGGGCTTGATCTTATCTTTCTTGAGTGGCAATCCTTTAACCTTAGTAGTCTCTTTTAATCCTGTAGAAGGCAAAGTGGGAACATTAGCAACAGATTTTAAAGGTGCCTTACTTGATTGTGCCAATGACGGTTTTGCTCCTGGAGTCTTATTAAATGGAGTTACAGCAATGGGCCTATTAGTAAGTAGTGCAGAGCCTGGTTTACCTATGTATTGCAAATATGCTAAGCAATATTGAACTCGCTTAATATATTCATGAGCCGAATAATAGTTGCTACTTGAGGGATCTAAGGCATAAAGATCGTCTAAAATATCCCTAACAAGATCTACATGCTTAATGGCATTCCTCATATAATCATCGTAGGTAACCGGGTTTCTCTTATGAAGCGGGTTCTTATAAAGCACTACTGACTTGGTTGTTGGAGCACTAGTGGACGGTGCAGAGTCGGTAGCTGAGTTATCAACAACTTCTTGTCGGGTGAGAAGAAGTGTCTCCTTTAACTCGGCCAAAACCATATTTTTGTCAATGAGCATGATGTTTAAGTCAGAGATTTCCTCACATTTTTGGTTCAATTGTTCAACATAAGATTGCTGATGTGCCGCATTAAAAGCGAAGCGTTCTTCTAGTGAACAATAAAGTTGAGACATTCCCTGTCTTGCACGATCCATCTCCCCTAGAATAGACGAAAGTCTAATTTCTAAGTCCTGGTTTTTTGACTCTACGGCCTCTAGTTCCAATTTTAATGTTTCATTTGATGACACATCTCTCTTCAATCTCATAATCTCTTCCTCTAATGCCTTAACAATTGAAATCATCTTGTCACTCGTCTCAACACCGTTTTCACAACTATTTGTTATCAAAAGATCCTCATTTTGAGTTTGTTGTTTTAATTCTAAAGATATACAATGTTGTTCTAGTTGATTAAAGCGTTTTGAAAGTAAATTGTAAGAATCTTGTAGCTTTAAAAACTCAGCATTAGATTCGTGACAAGAATGATTATCTACCTCATTTACAGTATCAGCAACATTTACAGAGAGATCACAAACATCATCACATATATGCACAGCATCACAGTTAATCATAGCGGATGTAATCTCATTCGAATAATTAACATTGACAGTAGTAAGCACATCACACGAGATTACTTCGGATAAGAATCGGTCATATTCGGTTAAAATCTTTTCTTTTTCAATTAGTTGTAGTTCGTAAGCGGTGTCCATTTCATAAAACACTTTTTGAACTTCTCCAATTTCAAATTCAAGATTTTCCTTAAGAGATGCAAAACTTCCTTTTAGACTTTCGACAAATGGGTTGATCTCATTTTTAAACACCTCGTTCATGTGTTCGAAAGCCCATTCTCCGGCGTTTAGGCCATTTGAAGTCGTACATTCCAAAATGACCTTGTCAAAATTAGTAAAGTATTGATTAATCTCTTGCAAGTTTAACCATACAGTGCTAACAGGTGGGAGATCCTTTGGAATTTCCTTAGGACCTTCCATGTTGACAAGTGTAGGAAATGTACTAGGGTTTTCTTCATTCAACATGTAGGTTGGTGCTGTAATGAGATCTTTGTCCATATGGAAGCGAATTCTAAAATCCGTTTTAGCAAGCTCCTGATTCATTTTAAAATAATCACACTCGGGATATTTTGCAGAATTGTATGACCGATCCTCATCAACTAGATCCTTACTTGTGCGATCATTGAAAATAACAATCGGTTCTAAGACCAATCCTAATTGAGTTGCATTATAAAGTCTAGGACTATGAGTCAAAGCTTGTTTTGCATACCGTGGGTTAAGGGGAAGGCCTTTTTGACGTGAGAAGTTAAATTCTCTAAACGAAGCATCAAATAAGTGCACTAGTTGAGAAGCAGCGTATTGTCTTAAAAGCAAATAATCTAGACTTCTAATCTTATTAGCAACATTAATCTCCATTTCATTCTTCTTAGACTCGAGTAACTCAAAATCCGTTTGAAGTTTTTGAAAATTAGTGACTACTAACTCCTTTTCTTTAAGTTCATTAGAAAGATTTGCTCTTAAGTTTTCAATTTCTTGCAAGTGACCCATTTGTTTGTTTTGAAAGTGATCATATTCGGGATTTGTTAGAACACTAGACGAAGGCACTAATTCCAAAGTTTGAACTTTCTCGTTGCTTAAGGCAAGCTCGTCAGACAAATTCTTATTCTTAGCTAGGGTTTCTAAAAGTGCAGCATTCATTTGGCTAAGTAATGTAGCAGGAACCATGACCAAATCTTGTTGAGCAGGAGTAGGCGTATGCGAGATGGCTCCCGGTTGTGATTCACTCAAAGTCTAGGCAGTCACATTGATATTACTATCATTGATTGTCTCCTCATTTGAAAGACTCACCACCGAAGACTCATTCGAATCAGCACTCTCTTGCACAACTTGATGTGGTTGAATACTAGCATCAGTGGTATTAATAAGTACCTCAGATCTCTTTTCTGGCCCTAAGCTGGAGATAGTTGCCATGAGAGCAGCCTTTGCAGATTGAAATTCATCACAGTCTGAGTCATACGCATCGAGATCATCTGCTTGGTATGCTGCATTCTGTGTGGTGACAGTGTCTTGTTCAGCAATCTGTGGATCAGCAAGAAATGCAAGCTCATCTTCATCAAGTTCCCTTCCTTGTGCCTGAGCATTCACCAGATAGATCTTCTCTGCAAACCATTGACCATCCCTTCTCCTCTTGGGTTTCTTGCAATCCCTGGACATGTGTCCTTCTTCCTTGCAGTTGTAGCATGTAATCATTCTCAACTTGCCTGTAGAATTAGCCCGTGGAGCAGGATTGACCATTGGAGCCTGATTGACCGTGCGAGCATTGGTAGTTGATGTGGTAGGTCTCCCCTGATATGGTTGAATAGGCTGAACCATTACCCTGCCATTCTCAATAGTAGCTTGTTGGCGAGAATTGGATGAATTCCTCAACTGATTATTAGTCGGAGCTGATCCCCTAAATCCTCGTTTGCTTAAAGTCCTTGTGAGATAAGCAAACATAGTGGTTAACACTTCAACTGGGCCAGTTCCTTGTTTGAAAACAGGAATGCGGACTTCTTCATCATCATCACAATACATTGCTTGATCTTGTTGAGCTGCATAATCACTAGAAGGAATACTCATTTGATCAGGGTAGCTTGTTGGGTATGCTGCATTCTCTTGACAAGAAGAATATGAAGATTGAGCATAAGGTGCAATACTTGCTGGGTGATGTTGTGAAGCATAGTGTGGTGAAGGTGCATTGAACCGATATTGTTGCTGATGTGAGGTGGGTGGTTGCGGTAGAATCGAGTATTGGGGGAAGGTTGGTGTCATGTAAGGTGATGGATGATATGCTTGATGTCCCAAGATATAAGGGGTGTTGTTGTGAGACAAGCTTGGTTGATTCGCCATCAAAGCTAAGGAATCAGGGTACATACCTCGAGGCGAATGGTGCATGATCACATGTTTCTCATGCTGCTGAATAAAAGCATAGAGTTGATCCAAATTGCACTTATGCAAATCCCTGGTTAACTTAACATCGGTAATGTACTCACCTCATTCAGCTTGAGGTAAAGTATTCAAGAATTTTGTGTTAACCTGGAATGGAGCAATCACAAGATTGTATACATTCAGATCATTCATGAGTGTGGTGAATCTGAAGTAATAATCGTGAAGCGTTTCCCCTGGGTTGTACGTGAATCTATCGAACAGATCATACAACTGACATTCCCTTTCCTGTTTGGTAAGAGACGTACATTGTAGCAACACCTTAAGACGTTCCCATAAATCCTTTGCCACCGTATACTGACTTACCATCCGATAGATGTCATGTGGAAGAGTTTGGAGAATGGTTTGAAGAGCCTTTTCGTCTGCGTCTGCAACAAGTTGTTGAGCTGGTGTGAGTTCTTCAAATTCTCTTGGTCGAGTCACATTGTTAACCACAATGGTACCATAGTCAAGTGGACCATTTAAAATTGACTTAACCATAAGCCTCCCATATACCGGTTTTCCCTTAAGGTAAGACATCATGCGGCCTTGCCATGCTTCAAAAACTTCTTTGATGAGCATTGGCGGGCGATTATCCGTTCCCGTAATGACGGAAATATCCATAAGTGATGTCATCTGAGGCATTACTGAATTCGGATTCATTTTGTTCACCTCAAAGAGACAAAGATTATCGGTTGATCGAGCAGTGAAGTAAAGCTTGTAAATTGTATTGAGTTTTTGTTGTAAGAAACCAAGATTAAATCCTCTAAAAAATCGCCGAAAAAACAAGTAAAATAACCCTTGATTCGGAACTTTTTGTTGATTCGGAAGTTTGATTCGGAAGATTTTGACTTGGAAATACCTTGATTCGGAACTTTTGGTTCGGAAGTCTTGATCCGGAACTTTCCCTTGATCCGGAACTTTTCCCTTGATCCGGAACTTTCCCTTGATCCGGAACTTTCCTTGATCCGGAATTTTCTCCTTGATCCGGAACTTTCCTTGATCCGGAACTTTTTCCTTGATCCGGAACTTTCCTTGATCCGGAACTTTTGGTTCGGAACTTCCTTGATCCAGAACTTTCCTTGATCCGGAACTTTTGGTTCGGAACTTCCTTGATCCTGAATTTTTCGTTCGGAACTTTTGGTTCGGAACTTTTGTTGATCCGGAACTTTTCGTTCGGAACTTTTGATCCGGAACTTTGGTTGATCCGGAACTTTTTTGTCCGGAAGTTTTTGGTTCGGAACTTTTTCTGGGAAACAGTAACCTTGTTCGAGTATGAACAGTCGATCAAAAATGATGATTAAGCCCAGATTTTTACCAAATAACCCAAAAAGTTTTGTGATTTCTACAATAATAAGTAAAAACTAATACTTATCTACTAATCCCAATCACAAAAACACCAAAAACACCAAGAATCAAGATGGATCTTCTTAAAGAACACTAATACAATCAAAAACTAAAAAACCACACAAGTCATTACCTTAAATCACCCCATAGCTCTTGATACCAAATGTAGAATCTTGATAACCTATGAATCTATGAAGTGGGTTGATATTTTCTAGAGAGAGAAACTAGAGAGAGAAAGTGAGAGAAAAACTATGTGTATTTTATTAAGTGGAAAACACAAATGAACAACAACCAACCCCTTTCCAAGGAGGAAAGGGGTATTTATACTTCCAAGTCACTAATGGACTTGGGCCGGCCCATGACAAGCCCATGGACCGGTTCTTACTTAACTAAATAAGTAACTATTAACTATTTGTTAACTACGAGCTATTACAACATTAATAATATTGTGGAGTGACCGATACTTCTAATATACGTAAAAACGTATTTCTAACAATTATTCAATTTACGTGAGCTTTATGATCAGAAACACATGAACCCTTATATGCTTAAAATACATGGAAATAATATACGTTAATAAGTAGATCAATAAGGAATTCTCCTTAAGAAAGATGAATAACCTTACAAAAATCACGTAGACGGATACATTCACGGGAAGTGATTATCGGGTCGTTGTTAACAATAAAATTGTGAATTGAGATTTACGTACAAATTCGTACAATTGATTGGATTTCAGTTTTTAAGTTGTTTTCTAAAGTCCTATTAATGGAAATAAGACAAAGACGAATACAAAAATCGCACATTACGAAATCACGCAAATCGAGACGAAAATTAAAGATTATTAAAACCTTAAAATCTATTTTTTTTTTATTAAAACTTGAAATAAAATATAAAAACTAATTTTAAACTCTAAACGGGCCAGAAATCCCATATGTTTTAATGGGCCAAAAAGACTAATAAGCAAAAAGTTTTGAAAACTAAAAATGTTTTTTCGATACAATTTCTTAAACTCAATTTTTAAAAAACTTTTATAAAAGAACTCATCACTAAAACTAAGCCCAAGTAGAAAAACGAACCAATAAGCACATTGAAAATAAGCTATGTAAGAAATAAGCCACAAAAACGTTTCAAACTTGACACACTTAAAAACGTATAACAAGACTAGAAAAAGTAATTTGGCTCAAAAAGAAATAAGCATTAAGCTATGAATAAGGAAAATCGTAAAATTAAATAAGACAAAATAGTCGTTTAACACGTTTTACACAGACAAAATAGTCGTTTAACACGTTTTACACAACCTTAGACGATGGCACTCACAGACAATGTGTAAAAAGAAAAATAAACGATTTCTATCTAACTCAAATGCTAATAAGCATGTTAAAAATTGGAATAATGAGATAAACCAAACGGGCTTATTATACAATTGGAAATAGAAACATGTTAAAAGGTTTTGGCCTTGGGACAATCAAGATAACAAACCAAACATTAAATTAACATAAGCATGGCCAACGCCAAAGATGTTAGCCACTAGTTATAGTAAAAACACAAAATAAACGTCATATGAATGGTAAAGGTAAATTAAACGATTAAGAACAATACCGAATACCAAACACATGATCAAAGTATGTAGAATACAAGAATTTCCCAACCATGTTAAGAACTTTTCTCGACCTTCTTTGTTCTTCTTAGGCTTCTAAGAGCTCCCCTTTGTGGTTACTTTAGGCTTTCATCCGATTAGGGCTTCCAACATACTTATGGAATTTGTTCGGGGGGTTTTCTTGATATATGCATCCTGGACCGACATACATACGACGTATATATGAGCCATATATGGCGTATGTATCAAACATGGATTTGGGGCCACGTTCTTTTTTTATATAACTCTCGGTATTTATCTTTAATCTTCTATACAGTGTATTCGTCCTCTGGATGCAACGTATGTGGGATTTAGTCTGTAAGCTCCAAGTGTTAACAACTTCCACAATAATCTTTGTATGAATCACAATACGACGTATTGGGTCTTCAAATACGACGTATGTATCTTGAATCAACGTGGTCAATCATAATGTCATCTTGCGTAGATACGTCGTATGCTTTTGATGCATATGACGTATATCTTCAGCATTTAGTATTCTTCACATAATTATTAATTAAGCTTTATTATGCGCCTTAATTCCCCATTCACTCCATAAATACTACAAACTAAATATATTTAGTTACATATCAATATCTTGCAATAATAATATCAAATAGACAAATTACTTGGAATAAATGATGCAATAAATATATCTTTATTTGATGTCATCATATTCCTTTCTTATCCGGCTAAGGTTGCAGCCATGACGGTTGTGGCCCTTTGGTTGGTCTTATATTATCTAATCCAATTTCAACTTGGACCATGGCTTTATACTATTTGTACAAAAAAATTTCTCTCGCATTGGTATAGACAGAGAACATTTCTACATTTTTCCCTCACGCATATACAGTAACCATGTTTTTTTATTCTTTGGTATGGGGTTTTTGGTACGAGGTATTATTAAAACCCGCTTAGGGCTTCGATAACTACATTCCACTACTATTCTCAAGTATTAATTGTTGTGGCTTAGGTGTTTATTTATATGTCAGCCATACATTTTGCAATGCTGTATAGATAAATATGATGATTGGTTTGAGGATTTAATCAGGTTAAAGCTACAAAGTGTGGATGTTAGAGGTATACGTATTGATGATGAATATGAATGTGACCAAAATTTGAAAAGTTGATATGCAATTTTGGTTTGGCGGCTCGAAGGGTAATTGCTACTTGAAAATGTGGCTTTTGCAAATATGATTGCCACCATGGCTTATTGCCGTAAAATAAGTTCGTCGCCTGCTACATATCTGAGCCTCTTTTTAAAAGAAAAGTGCCTACATACCATTTATTTTCCTGGTCAAACCATATTTTGCTTACTCCAAAAGTAGGTTAAAAAATACATCTTGAACGTCACAAGGGCCGAGACAAAGTAGAAAAACGATCAGAATGCATGGTGTTAATGAGAAAAGGGAATGTATTATAGACACAAACACAATATATTTATACTTAGAACAATTGGCTAGCACGTTTAAGTAAGTTCTGTTTGCATTCGCCTTGCAGCGAAACATAATTTTTCAAACCTTAGTAAATTCAACATTTTAAAACTTTTTAACTAGTGCATTTTAAAAAAAAATCACAAAATATTTGAGAAGTAAAATTTATTATACAAAAATTGTTAAAAGCACATACTCCAAGATTCAAAGATGTAATTTTAGATTCTTATCCAAGCCAGAGGCCAGTAAAAATTTTGAATCAAATGAGGTCGCGGACACCATCTATGCGGGAAATCCAGTAAAGTTTAATATGAATGGAAGAGAACAAGATGTATCACGTATCCTTTCCAATAGAGAATTCAATGTTAATCCATGAATACATTATCTTTAAACATAAAGGGTAAGGATGAAGATCACAAGAAGTGTCAGATTAAAAGATTATGCATCGAGCAAAAGGTGAAATTTGCGGGTCTTTAAGAAACCATGGCGAGAGACGTTAATAGAAGACATGTTCAATCTATGTGGAATCATTCTCACTTTGACTTAGTTTTTAAAATATTCTTGCGGTGTGGGATACTTCTTGTTTCATCAAGATCGATGCTTTGGAGGGGGATGATTTTCTCGCGATTACAAGGAAAAAAATGTAAGATTACATTGTAAATGTGTGTTGTCCTTTATTATTATCAAACATAATACATATATAGGCATGAGCCCAAAGATAAGAATGACAGCAATTGACAACTAATCAATTACAATCAATCAACCATAATCAAGATTGACAACAAATATCTTATCATCTAACAAAAAATAGGTTGTGGAAAACCCTTACACGTCTTATTAATAACCACAATTCTTCCTCTATAATACTTGGAGATTTTAATGAAGTTAGACACGAGTCAGAACGCATGGGTACTGCTTTTGATCCAAGAGTGGCATCTAAGTTCAACGATTTTATAGCATCTTTCGGCCTTTGTGACTTACCAATAGGAGGCAAAAGGTTCACTCGTATGAATAGTCTTGGCACTAAGTTAAGAAAAATTGATCAAGTACTTGTCTTCCATCACTTTGTTATGTTCTAACATTCCTAAAGGAGTACTTTGATCATTCACCACTACTTTTAACAATATCCACCCCAAATTATAGACCTACTCCATTTAAACTTTACAATTCTTGGCCTGATCATAAGGATTTTTCTTCTCTGTTGCACGACTCTTGGCTCACAACTAGTATCGAGCCAACCCCTTCACTGGCAGTAGAGTTCAAAGTGAAGCTTCAAAATCTTAAACGTAAGATCAAATAGTGGCGTCTCACAGTTACTCGTTTAGAATTGAATTACGGCACAAGATTGACTACATTGACATGAAAGCTGAAACGACAACGATTTCTGCTAGTGGTGTCACTACTAGAACTGAATCTATCAAGCTTCTGTCCGACATGGATCATAGCAAGCTTAAGGACTTAAGGCAAAAGGCTAAGCTAAAGTGGGCGATTGAAGGTGATGAAAACTTAAAATTTTTTCATGGGATTATCACAATAGGCGTAATAAGTCAAGAATAAATGACCTTAATATTCATGGTAAGTTAGTTACAGAACCTATGACTATTAAGAACCACATCTTCAACTTCTTTAGCAATCGCTTCAAAAAAGAAAACCTTTTTAGGCCCTCTTTTACCAATAACCTCTTTAAGAAACTCTCCTCGGATGATGTTAACTTTCTTGAGAGCCGTTCACAAGCCTTGAAATTAAAGATGTGGTATGGAACCGTGGAAGTAACAAAGCATCAAGACCCGACGACTTCACATTTAAATTCTTCAAAAAAAGTTAAACTTTCTTGGAAATGATGTAGTATATTATTTTAAAGAGTATGAAAGTTTGGCTCATATCCCGCGAGGTTGCAACTCTTCTTTCATAACCCTTGTACCTAAAGTCGATGATCCTATAAGCCAATTAGTGCCTATATGTAAATTAGTGATATTCTATAGGCCAATTAGTCTTATTGGCTGCCAATATAAAATAATAGCCAAAGTTCTCGCAAACCGCCTCTCCAAAGTGACAGGTGATGTTCAAATGGTATTCATTAATGGTCGTCAAATTATCGATGGCCCTCTTATGTTGGATGACATAATTTCATGGGCTAAAAAGCATACGAAGATACTTATATTCTTCAAGGTGAACTTTGAGAAAGATTTTGACACTTTAAGTTGGTCGTTCTTGTTCTCAATTCTAGAGCAAATGGGTTTTGGCCTTAAATGGAGAAATTGGATACACGCTTGTCTCAAGTCTGGTTTTCTTTAGTTCTTGTCAACGGCTCTCCAACGAAGAAGTTCAAAGTTGAAAAAGGTATTCGGAAAGGTGACCCTCTCTCACCTTTCCAGTTTATATTAGCGATCAAAGCTCTTAATGTGGCTCTACTTAAAGCAAATAACAATAATATGTTTCATGATGTTAAAGTGGGAAAAGATAACATTCCTGTTTCTCACTTGCAATTTGCGGATGATGTGTTCATTATGGGGAATTAGAGTTTTAAACTAGGAGTTAAGCTCTCTTGCATTAACAATTGGATGTCTCACCTCACAATTCCCTTGTATCTACTTAGGTCTCTCGATTGGTGCTAAAATGTCAATGTTTCTTAATTAGAATCTTCTCATTGACCGATTCTACAAACGTCTTTCTAAGTGGAAGTCTAAGAAGACGAGACGGCGATCTCCCAAAAATATTTTCTTTCATTCCACTTTTGATCCACTACCCTTCGTTATTCATGAGTCTAAAGGACATGTCGTCTATGAATCAACATTGTTGAGATCCAGAACGAGCTTCTTTATTCTCTATCAATCCGGAGCCATAGAGATTGATAGTGGTTTTGTTTGATTTATGTTTTCGTTTAATTCGCTGTTTTTCAACAGATCTCCCTTTAATCCAATGCAAGATCCACTCTTGTTTAACCTCCATTCACTTTATAAAAATAAATTGCATAGGTGTCACTCGAGTCAGATCTAATTTAATTTTTGATTCGACGTAGCTGGGGAGAAACTCTTGTTTCTGGCCTGGTATTCATCGTTACATTCGATTGGATCTAACTTTAGATTGAAATTTTTGAATTTGTTATTATCAATGATCGACGTGGTTATTAAGGATTGTATTAAGGTTTTTCTATTTAGGGTTTTCGGTGTTCTATGATACAAATGGCTCCATTCAGATCGAAAGAAGATGACGTGTCAAAAAATTCAATAACAATGTTCATTACCAATTTCCTAGAAGTTTCGACAGCGAAGGATTTGTATCATGCGTGCAGTGTTTACGGGCATGTGGTGGATTCTTATATTCCCAATAAAAGGGCCAAAAATGGTAAGAAGTTTGGTTTCGTTCGATTCATCAATGTTTTTAGCCAAGAAAGGTTAGCAAGTAATTTATGCACGGTTTGGATGGGTAGAAATAAGTTGTATGTAAATGTGTCTAGGTTCCAAAGACACACAAAAATCCCAGGTGCCAAAGTCAATGTTAACAACCAAACCAATAAGCCAAATTCCGTGCCTAACACGAGTTCAGAAGTCAAAATTGGTGGCAATTCGTTTGCAAAGATTGTATCTGGAAAGATGGTTAAAACTAGAGATTCAGAAGAGAATTCATCCCTAGCAATGGTCATAGGAGAGGATTGTTTGGTGTCAAGTGATTTTTCCAAATCACTTTTTGGTAGGGTAAAAGAATTTTCATCTTTAGCTAATATCAAATTAGCTATGGCAAATGAAGGTTTCAAAGACGTTTGCATTCAGTATCTAGGTGAGTTCTGGATTATGTTGAAATTCTCTTGTCTCGAATCTAGAAAGTTATTTCGTGAGAATGTTAGCATCGGTTCGTGGTTTTCATCATTGGAAGAAGCAACACTTGAATTTCAGTGTGATAAACGAGTTGCGTGGGTTGAGATTGAAGGAATACCTTTTAAGCTCTGGACTGAAAATATGTTTAGATGTATTGCATCAAGATGGGGAGTGTTTTTGAGTGTCGACGACCAAGATGATTCTTGCTTTCATTCCAAAAGGCTATGTGTCCACACCAAACACGAAAGAAGTATATCCGAGGATTTCAAAATTATATTTCGAGGTAAGGTACACTGGATACGAGCGAAGGAAACCCCCGGCTGGGTTCTTGATTACACAGATGAGTCCATAAAAGAACATTCAAATGATGAAGTTTCTAACGCCGAGGAAAACAAAATCTCAATTCTAAGATACTTGGTGATGATCATGATCATGTGGATCATATTGAAACAGGAACGGTGGAAGAAGGCGAGTTCAAGCTAAATGATGAGGCGTCTGAAGATCCATTTGAAATATACCCAATCCTTGAAGATAAAACTAAAAATGTGGCGGCTAAAGGAAAATCTAGTAGTTACACGCATCCACTTGGATATACTCAAGTGGAAGGGGAGGAGGATAAACAAGAGACAGTCAATATTAATGCAAAGGACTAAGTAGAGGTGACATGACCTGTTAACATTGATACGAAATCGTCTCATCTAGTAAATCGGGAAGAGGTCAACGAATCAACCTCGTCGGGTCACTATAAGAAGTCTGAAGTTCCAAAAACTGTAGGATCTATTCTACAGCTGTTAGATGATGTAGTTAAGGTCGGCAAGTAATGGGGTATAAAATGGAAGGGTATATGAATAACATGGCAGAAATCAGTGAAGCACAAGGAGTGGAGGAAGTGTTTAAATGAATTGTATTTCACTAAATTTCCAAGGTCTTGGTACAAAGACCAAGAATGAGTGGGTTAAGGAGTTATGTAACAAAAATAAAGTTAATTTATTTATCTCTTCAAGAGACTAAAATGGAGGTGATGTATTCTTTGTGTGTGAAAATGTGTTGGGGTAATATGACGTATTAATTTGAACATAGTGACTCTGTTGGAAACTCATGTGGTATTTTGTGCGTGTAGGATCCGAATTGGTATCATAAGGAGAATTCAACAAAATCTGATTCATTTGTTATGCTTCGTGGTATTTGGAAGGCTACGGGAGTAAGATTGATGATTATTTTTGTTTATGCTCCTCACGAGCAGAAAGATAAGTTTCTTCTTTGGGATTATTTAGAAAGAGAAATAAAAAGATGGAATGGTGAAGTCATTGTGATGGGTGATTTCATTGAAGTAATATACAAATTAGAAAGACTAGGTTCAACGTTTAACGCAAACGATGCCAACGTGTTCAACTTATTTATTCTTGATTCGGGTTTGACTGAGGTGGTCCTTGGAGGCAACAAATTTACATGGTGTCATAAGTCTGGATCGATGAGCAAGTTAGACAGGTTCCTGATTTCTGATACTCTATTTTTTAATTATCCAAATATTAACTCTGTTACTTTACCGAGATATTTATCTTATCATTGTCTGATTCTGCTGTGTGAAAGTTCATATGATTATGGCCAATACCCGTTCAAATTTTTCCATTATTGGTTTGAGGTTGACGGATTCAGCAAATTAGTGGAAGGAACTTGGAAAGAATATCAACGTAATGAGTCAAATCCTATCAGAACACTTATGAGTAAATTGAAAGCTCTTAAATGTAAGATTCACGAATGGAACAAATCACGAAGGTCTGCTGATACTTTGTTAACAACTAATCTTAAGACGGATATTGAAAGAATTGATAGAGGTGACGAGAATGATGATATTATTCACAATCGTTTGTAGATTATTCATAAATTGAATGATTAGAATAATGCTCAAATGAAAGAAGTGACCCAAAAAACAAAGATTAATTGGGCTATCGAAGGCGATGAAAACTCCCCTTTTTCATGGGGTGTTGAATAAGAAACGGAGGATTCTCAACGTTCGTGGTGTCTTACTCAATGGTATTTGGATTGATAAACCAAATGATGTTAAAGATGAATTTTATACTCATTTCAGTTCATGATTCGAAAGTCCATGCATCAAAAGAGGCTAATATCGATATAGACTTTCCCAACGTTTTGTCAGCAGACGATAAGAAATACATTGAACGCGAGGTGACAGTTGATGAAATCAAAAAGGCAGTGTGGGAATGTGGGACTGATACAGCACCGGGTCCTGATGGTTTCACTTTCAGTTTTTATCGCAATTTCTGGGATATAATTCAGGAAGACTTAAACAATGCGGTGAGTTATTTTTTAAGCAATGTGATATTCCTTAGGGATGCACCTCTTCATTCATTACGTTAATCCCTAAGAATCAGAACGCTAGGCTAGTTAAGGATTTTCGGCCAATCAGTTTAATTGGAAAGTTCTATAAAATTATTGTTAAGGTTTTAACAACAAGGATGGCAACAATTATTAAGGGGCTTATCAACGAGGCGTAAACTGCTTTTCTTGCAAATCATCAAATTCTAGATGGTCCGTTCATTCTCAACGAAGTTATCAAATGGAGCAAGTCGAAGAGAAATCAAATCCTTTTATTCAAAGTGGATTTTGAAAAATCATATGAGTCGGTCAGGTGGTACTTCCTTGACGAAGTTTTAAGGAAATTTTGTTTTGGAGACAAGTGGTGCAAGTGGATCCAATGTTGTTTACAATCGTCGAGAGGTTCTATTCTTGTGAATGGAAGCCCTACGAAGGAATTCGAGTTTGGAAGAGGTCTCAAGCAAGGGGATCCGTTATCATCAATTCTTTTTATATTAGTAATGGAAAGTCTTCACCTTTTATTTACACGTGTTGTTGACGCATGTTTATTTAAGGGGCCCAAAATAGGTGACGGGTCTGTTAATATAACCCATTTGTTCTATGCTGACGATGCGGTTTTTGTTGGCCAATGGAGTGATAGTAACATCAATGCCCTTGTCCACGTGCTTGAATGTTTCCACAAAGTATCTGGTCTTCGAATAAACATGTGTAAAATCAAAATTTTACGGCTTCATGTAGATGACGAGTAGGTTCAACAAGTTGCAAGGAAACTTGGATGCTTGGTTCTTAATACGCCATTTTCATATCTTGGATCCATAGTAGGGGTTTACGTAGCCAGACATCATGCTTGGAGAGAAATCATTGATCGGGTCAAAACAAGACTTTCTAGATGGAAGATGAATATGTTGTCCATTAGAGGTAGGTTGACGCTTGTTAAGTCCGTTCTTGGATCACTCCCTATCTAGAATTTCTCTATTTTCAAAGTCCCAAAATGCGTCCTTAACGAGTTAGAATGTATTCGTAGAAAGTTTTTTCTCGGGCACGAGCAGGATAGGAAAAAAACCACTTGGGTTAGTTGGAACAATGTGTTAAAAGCTAAGGAAAGAGGTGGGCTAGGTGTATCAAGTCTGTATGCCATTAATATAGGGCTGCTCATGAAGTGGGTGTGGCGTTTTGCTTCTCAAAACAACTCTCTTTGGTCACGGTCCATCAAGGCTATTCATGGTCAGTTTAGTATAGCTGGGTTACAAGCTAATAAGGGATACAAATCCTGCTGGAAGAGTATCATTAACGAGGTCACATCGCTTTTTAAGATTGGTGTCAATGTTCTGGATTATATGCGCATTAAAATTGGCGATGGTAAGTCATGTAATTTTTGGTCAGATCAGTAGAATAATGAAGGTATTCTCAAAGATAAATATCTGCGTGCTTTTGCTTTAGAGTCCTGCATGAATATTACTATTGCTGATAAAATTGCTCAGCAAGATATTCTTCAATCTTTTAGAAGAGCTCCTAGAGGCGGTGTTGAACAAGAGCAGGTTGATCATGTAGCCCGAATCTTAAATTCTTTTAAGCTTAATGAAGGTAATGATAGCTGGTCGTAGAACATTGAGAAGTCTAGGTCTTTTTCAGTAGCGTCTGTCATAAAAAAGCTAGACAAAGGAATGATTCGCAGCCCCGATATTATATCAAGATGGAACACATATGTTCCAATCAAGGTGAATATTTTCGTTTGGAAGCTTTTGTCTAATGCACTTCCAACCAGATTTAACATATCTCGAAAAGGTATTTTGTTGGATTCGATTATTTGTCTTAACTGTAATGTGGGAGTCGAAATGGTGGGGCACCTTTTCTTTTCATATAGCATGGCTCGTGAGGTTATAAATCTTATTGGTCATTGGTGGAATGTTAATACTGTTGATTTCGATTGTTTTGAAGATTGGGTAGAGTGGATCACGTCTCTACGCTTGGCAAAGAAGATCAAATTAATGTTGGAAGCTGTTTTCTATTCTATGTGGTGGATCATTTGGTGGTTTCGTAATTCTATTATTTTCCAGGAGAAAGCCCCGAAGAAAGCAAGTTTTTCTGAGTTGCAAAGTAAATCTTTCTTATGGTGTCGTTTTAGAGGAAAAAATAGGTTTAGTTCTATTGAATGGCTAAGTCATCCTGATTCTATTTCTTTGTAATTCTAGCTCCTTGCTAGTGTGTTCTTTTTATTAATAAATCGTCGTTCAAAAAAAAGGTGGAAGTCTAAGACACTTTCTTTTGGAGATCGGCTTACTCTTCTAAAATCTGTTCTTGGTGCTTTGGGTGTCTACTACTTTTCTACCTTTAAAGCTCATAAAATATTATTAGTAAGCTTGAAGGTATTCATCATAAATTCATTTGGGGTGGGTCCTCGGATGACAACAAGGTCTCATGGATTTCATGGGACAAAACTACTTCTGCTCGTAACAAAGGGGCTTGGGAATTGGTAGTCATAAAGAAAGTAATCAGGCTTTATTAGCTAAATGGTGCTAGAGATTTCTTACCGAGGAAAACGTTTTATAGAGTAAGGTAATTCGTTCTATACATGAACCTATGGGAGGCCTCTTTGATAACTCCCCCGTTAAATATGCATCAGGTCCGTGGTATCATATATTGAAGCTAAAATATGACTTAACTACCCATGGGATTGATTTACCATCGATATTTAAACGAAAAGTTGGAATGGCCAATCGTCTAGTTTTTGGCATGATAATTGGTTGGGTGGATCGCCACTTTTTGAAACGTTCCCGCTGTTATATAGGCTGGATACCAATAGAAACTGCCATGTTTCTCATAGATGTCCGACTGTGATATTTAATTCAAGTTCTGAGACCCTTTTTGGTCTTATTTCCTCGGGCTTTGTACAAACACCCAGTCTCCTCTTCCATTGGGCTTGGAGAAGGGACGTTCGTCATGTCGTTGAAATGGTTTAATTAAGTGACATGGTAAGCATCGCAACTCCAGCTCTCTGATATGCTAGACACTTGAACCTATACAACTGGCAACTCAAGATTATTCTCGGTCAAGAGAGCATGTGTTCCTTTATCACTAATATGTCGAACTATTTAGTAGATCAGCCAATCAGATGGAACAAGGGGCTTCCATCTAAAGTTAACATCCTCACTTGGCGTGTTTCAAACATGAGATCGCCTACTAGAGTGAACATCGATCAAAGAGGCATAGCCATAGACTGTATTAGATGCCCAATATGTGATGTGGATTTAGAATCAGAAGATCATCTATTTGTCTCTTGCGGGATTGCGGTAGAGATTTGGAAGAACATCTTGAATTGGTGGGGGGTATCAAATGTGGCCATCAACAACCTTACTGATGTTATCAATTTGGCAGATGGAGTGCCTCTTGAGTTTAACTAGATATTGAGTAGATGTAAAAACCATTTCTTAATTGGATCGAGTGGTACAATAATCCTTGTAATGCATTTTTTCTTCTTTTTTGTAATTTTGTTCTAACTTTTTGCTAGCTTTTATATTCAACTGTTGTTAAAAAAACATGATATTTTGGTGCCTATAGGTCTCACTGCTAATTAAGTTGTTGAATAATTTGAGACCTATCGGCATCAAAATATCATTTTTTCGAATAAATTGTAGGTTGGTAGCTATCAGTTTGTGACTTCATAGTCAAGATGAGTTTCAATTTGGAGATCATATGTGTCTCGCTACTTTCGACAAACTAGACTCATAGTCGGATCATCAATCTATCATAAACACACCTAAAAAATCATTAAATAATTCTTCTAATCGATTTTTTACGATCCTCAGATTCGATATTTTACTATATATGTATTCCTTAATAATTTCGTTACATTATTTATGTATTAAATTGAATAGTATTTTGTCGGGAATCTGATTAATTATTGAATGTGGGATTAAAATATAAGTTTTCGGATTTATGAAAATGAGACATGACAACCTAACTTGTTGGTTCTCAAATTAAGTATTGGCTCGTACATGTTACTAATAATTTTCTTTGACAAGGAAGCCGTGCCATGTCCCTAAAAGAATAGTATATTATTAAGAGAAACAAAGAATTATAAAGCCAGGCTAGCTAACTCATGGAATTATAGATCATCACTTCTTAAACTACAAAGTGTATAAAAAGATGCACCTTTTATAGTGATGTTTACATGCTTTTTTAGTATGTTTGAAATCAGTAGAATAGCAAACAGTCAATTTTAATTTGTTGTTTGAATTCTTAACAGAAAGTTTGACAAGTAAATTACTTGTTTCCCAAACAAAAGAAGAACATCAATGTTTACTTGTGACTAGCTAGGAAGGAGCAAAATGGATTCTGACCCACATCACATTTTAAATAATACAACTTGTATAATAAAATATGATATTGGAAGGTTCCCATTTTCCACCAATTAAAGTTTTGCATCATAAATAACAATCATCTTCATTTCATTTACAAATTCACTCATTTCCAATTCAGTCTCTTCAAACTTACTCTTGGATCATCCATCTCTAATTAGCAAAAAAGCAGCTTTCGACATGGGTGCTTGTGTGTCTTCGGCAGGTGACTCGATACACAAATCAACTAATTATGCCTTTGTTATTTCAACCAAAGGCGAATTACGACGATATCCAACTCCAATATTTGTCTCTGAGGTTCTTCAATATGAGAAACCTTCTTTCTTTGTTTGCAACTCCGACAACTTGTATCAAGACCAAGATATCCCTTCTTTGGATTCAGAAGACGAGCCGAAAACAATGCTTGCACGTCGTCTAAGTGCCTCCGATATGGCTTCACTTGCTGTCAAAGCCAGTCTTGCGCTTGATTCCAATTCAAATTTTTTAAACGTGAAAGAAGCAAACACGTACAACGTACGCTTGAACAATTTATGGTAATAATTCATGAGTTATTAAGCAGGCTAGCTGGTTTTGAAGTACTAATATATATATAGCCCTACTTGTAAGCAAGGAAATTAAAAAAGTGTAATGCAAGTTGCAAACCTGCGAACCATAAATCCCGACATCTCACGTGTGCCTTGTTTTATAACTTATGAACTGTCAATTGCCGAACACAACTATTTTAATTTGCATTAAATGTTACATTTGCATTTCACATGCCAAAGAGTGTATTTTGTTAAATACGTACTTCATGTAGTATGCTAGATTTGTTTTATTAAGGTAATTAATACCTATATGCATGATTGAATGCATGAAAGACGGTCAATACCAAACTATCAGGGTGTAAAATTCCCTCTGAATCGCACATGCATTGTAGTAGTATACATAAAATAAATACTTCTGTAAAATCTCGCTTACTTATACCATAATATTACGTAGTAATTGTTTTGTCTACAGGCCATAGCTTTTTTGTGACTCTCATGTGAGGATTTTTCGACAAGTCGCCCAATGTAGTACTACTCTCACATGAATATGCTTAACAGCCAGTTTCGAAGAACTTTCATGTGCAGTAACTTACAAAACACGTTGTGTTATTGTAAGGTAAAATGAATCAAAAATCTCTCTAAACTTCTAAACTACAGCCGATGTGAGAGTTGCCTAAGATGTCACACATGTAAAGACAGGCTGTTTTACCTTACGATAGAAGTTTCGTGTGCAAGTATAAACCTCCCCAAGTAGAATTTGAAAGCGAGATTAATATATGGGCTGAGACTGCTAACCAGTGGGCATCGAATAAATAAAACATTAGGTATTCTTTTTCCTAACTCAAGTCAAGAGTTGTTAATTCTAGGCTCTAAAAAAAAGGAAATGGACAAAATACCCGCGTCATTGCTTCCATCTGCACCCCTTTCACTTTCAGTTGAAATATTTGATTTTTCTATTTTAACAAATATGCGATGAGTGATGATCGAACTAATATCACCTAGATGGGAAGGTTATTCATACCCTCTTAAAAAAACCATTGGTACTTTTTGATGTTCTTTTTTTTTTAATAATTTTTATAATTTTGTATTTGTTATAAAACTGTGAAACGAAAAATCTAGAAAAAAAATAAAGTTTGGCGAGTTAAAACTGTTAAACTGACAAAAAACGCAGAAAATAAACTGACAAAAACTGTGTTAAAAAGAACCAGATGGGGTATAGAAAGAATCTTTTATACTTTTAAATTACTTTTCGGTGGGTCAGAAGGGTCTTTATAGTAACACCCCACCTAGATATATATATATATATATTGGTAAATAAATACTTTGTGTTGCTTGATTTTTATAAATTAGAGATTACATCTTAATACTTTATAAAACATTTAGATCATTTTCTAAATTTAGTAGTTTTAAAATTTTAAGCCTAAAATATTTCTTCTTTGAGAAAGTTTACGCATACAATTTTTAAAAGTCATTCAAAATCCTGAGAGTTGTGCATACACATTTAAGAAAATTAAATATCCTATACCAGAATTTAAAAGTGTTTATTGTGTAGTAAAGGTATAATTTTTTTCAATGTTGGGTCAAGAACCACCCTTCAAAATTAAATTTCTTTAAAATCATGATTGTAACCGTCCGCCCATATTTTAACATCACATGTCAACCAAACTTATTGAAGCCCAATGCACAACCTTTTTAAAGCATGCATAAGACGGTTTTGACTGACGTTTTTGGTTTCACTCCCCTCGAACATACAACTCAACCATTTGCTGCCACTATATTCTGAAATGACTACATCTACATATTCGTCACAACATATGTAGGCTGCTTATGTTTAAATTATTTTTGTTGGTTATTTTAGCGGTGTTGCGCTACAATTGTGTGTGGCACATGTTTATATAGCTTAGGTGACCGTGTTGAATGTGCAGTGATTTTTTATATATCATAATTCATTCGTTTCCCTCAAAATATAGTTACAGGTACCCGCCGCCGCATTGCGCGAATACCCGACTAATTATAAATTATGTCTTTGAAATATTTTTTATTCGCAAAAATAGACTTGAAAATTTCACTGCATGCAAATATCCTACTCCTATCTATTTGGCATTGCAAAAAATCTTCGAACCGTTATCTCTAACTATCCTCTACTTACATTGACCAAAATATGCAAAATGACTGATATACCTTTGTTTTCCATTAACTAAACTCTATGGACGAAGTTTACAACTTCCTCTCTGACTTTTTTTTATATGCACCATTACTACCAATGCGGTATAGTAAAAAAGCGCCAAGACTCGACGACTTCACATTTAAATTCTTCAAAAAAAAATTTGGACTTGCTTGGAAATGATGTAGTATATTATTTTAAAGAGTTTGAAAGTTCCGCTCATATCCAGTGAGGTTGCAACTCTTCTTGCATAACCGTTGTACCTAAAGTCGATGATCCTTTAGTTATTTGTGAGTATAGGACAATTAGTCTTATTGGTTGCCAATATAAGATAATAGCCAAAGTTCTTGTAAACTGCCTCTCCAAAATGATACATTCTGTTGTGAGTGATGTTCAAATGTTGTTCATTAATGGTCGTCAGATTATCGATGGCCCTCTTATGGTGGATGAAATAATTTCTTGGGCTAAAAAGCATAAGAAGCGACTTATGTTCTTCAAGGTGGACTTTGAGAAAGCTTTTGACTCTTTAAGTTGGTCGTTCGTGTTCTTAATTATAGAGCAAATGGGTTTTGGCCTTAAATGGAGAAATTGGATACACGCTTGTCTCAAGTCTGGTTTTCTTTAGTTCTTGTCAATGGCTCTCCAACGAAGGAGTTCAAAGTTGAAAAAGGTCTTAGGAAAGGTGACCCTCTCTCACCTTGCTTGTCTATATTAGCGATCGAAGCTCTTAATGTGGCTCTACTTGAAGCAAATAACAATAATATCTTTTATGACATTAAAGTGGGAAAAGATAACATTCCTATTTCTCACTTGCAATTTGCGGGATGCGTTCATTATGGGGAATTCAACTCTTATCAATGCTAAAAATGTATCTATGATCCTAACATACTTCCATCTAGCTTCGGGTCTCAAAGTGAAATTCAACAAAAGTAAGCTTTATGGGATTGGAGTTTCAAACCAGGAGTTAAGCTCTTTTGCATGGACATATGGATGTCTCACCTCATAATTACCTTGTATCTACTTAGGTCTCCCGATTGGTGCTAAAATGTCAAGGTGTCTTAATTGGAATTCTCTTATTGACCGTTTCTACAAACGTCTTTATAAGTGGAAGTCTAAGACACTTTCTTTTGAAGGTCAGCTTACTCTTCTAAAATCGGTTCTTGGTGCTTTGGGTGTCTACTACTTTTCTACCTTTAAAGCTAAAAAAAAGATTATTAGTAAGCTTGAAGGTATTCATCGTAAATTCTTTTAGGGTGTGTCCTCGGATGACAACAAGATCTCATGGATTTCATGGGACAAAACTATTTCTCCTCGTAACAAAAGGGGCTTGGGAATTGATAGTCTTAAAGCAAGTAATCAGGCTTTATTAGCTAAATGGTGGTAGAGATTTCTTACCGAGGACAACGCTTTATGAAGTAAGGTAATTCTTTCTATACATGGACCTATGTGAGGCCTATTTGATAACTCTGCCGTTAATATACATCGGGTCCTTGGTATCACATATCGAAGCTAAAAGATGACTTAACTACCCATGGGATTGATTTATCATCGATTTTTAAACGGAAAGTTGGAAATGACCAATCGTCTAGTTTTTGGCACGATAATTGGTTGGGTGGATCACCACTTTTTGAAACGTTCCCGCTGTTGTATAGGATGGATACCAACAGAAAATGCCATGTTTCTGATAGATGTCTGACTGTTATATTTAATTCAAGTTCTGAGTCCCTTTTTGGTTTTATTGCCTCGGGCTTTGTACAACCACCCGGTCTCCTCTTCCATTTGGCTTGCAAAAGGGAAGTTCGTCATGCTGCTGAAATGATTGAATTAAGTGACATGGTAAGCTTAGTATCACAACTCCAACTCTCTGATATGGTAGACACTTGGACCTATACAACTAACAACTCAAGATTATTCTCGGTCTCGAGAGCATGTGTTCCTTTATCACTAATATTTCAAACTCTAGTAGATCAGCCAATCAGGTGGAACAAGGAGCTTCCATCTAAAGTTAACATCCTCACTTGGCGTGTTTCAAATAGGAGATTGCCTACTAGAGTGAACATCGATCAAAGAGGCATAAACATAGACTGTATTAGATGCACAATATGTGATGTGGATTTAGAATAAGAAGATCACCTACTTGTCTCTTGCGGGATTGCGGTAGAGATTTGGAAGAACATCTTGAATTGGTGGGGGATATCAAATGTGGCCATCAACAGCCTTAATGATGTTATCAATTTGGCATATCGAGTGCCTCTTGAGCTTAAGCATTGTAATTTCTTCGACGTGGTTGTTCAGACAACCATATGGTCCATTTGGAGATTTAGAAACAACATGGCCATTTTTTCAAAAACGACCGAATAAACTCCTTCTCTTCAACGAGATAAAGATGCTCTCATACAACTGGATATTGAGTAGATGTAAGAAAAACCATTTCTTAATTGGATCGAATGGTACAATAATCCTTGTAATGCATTTTTTCCTTCTTTTTGTAATTTTGTTCTATCTCCTTGCTAGCTTTTATATTCAACCGTTGTTAAAAAAAACATTATATTTTGGTGCCGATAAGTCTCACTGCTAATTAAGTTGTTGAATAAATTGAGACCTATCGGCATCAAAATATCATGTTTTTTTCGAATAAATTGTAAGTTGGTAGGTATCAGTTTGTGACTTCACAGTCAAGATGAGTTTTGATTTGAGATCAAATGTGTCTCACTACTTTCGACAAACTAGACTCATAGTCAAATCATCAATCTATCATAAACACACCTAAAAAATCATTAAATAATTCTTCTAATCGATTTTATACGATCCTCAGATTTGATATTTTACTATATATGTATTCCTTAATAATTTCGTTACATTATTTATGTATTAAATTGAATGGTATTTTGTCGGGAATATGATTAATTATTGAATGTGAGATTAAAATATAAGTTTTCGGATTAAAATATAAGTTGCTGGTTCTCAAATTAACTTCCACATCACATGTTTGGAAGGTTCCCATTTTCGACTAATTAAAACCCCACGTTATGGCACACATACGGTTGGTTTATATATTTCATAACAATTATTTAAAACCCTAATATGGATCAAAGAACGCATAGCGGAAGCGATTAACAAGATCATTAATATAACACAATTATATTAATCAAGATTAGGGTTACATACCTTTATCCTAGCAAGATCCACAAGACGACGGAACAAACGGCAAATAGGGTTTATCACGAACACCACCAATAATATAATCTAAAGGAAGATTATATCACGCTCTTGTACACACGTAGTACAACGAGTTAACCGTGAGTCTAGCACGAGCAAACCGAGCTTCAACGCTTATGGAATATCTACCCAACAACCCTAGAGAGGGGCTAGGACTAGATATATTTTTAATAGAAAAATCGAAAACCAAAACCCTAATAAAAGGGTGTTTGGCCGGCGATCAAGAGAAGAGAAGGGAGAGGGATGGTTTAAAAAATTATGAAGGCTTTTAGGTGTTTATATAGGCTAGACAAAACTTGATCTCCAAGTAAAACACCAATTAGGAAAGAAAATATTTCCTCCTTCCTTTTTTCTCCCTTAGGCCGACGCCCCATAAGGCCCAATTAGGGCTTCCAGAACTTTTCCGTTTTCCTTCTTTTAGCTTCTATTTAATTCCATAACGGTCGTTATAACTTAACTTTTATTAATCCACGATCGTTAGTTAAGCTTTGGTTTGATTTAATAAATATATATAAAATATATTTAATAAATAAATTAACTCTTTACGTTATGTGTGCAATCCCGTGATTCCGAGTTCGATCCTATCTCACGACTATTAATTTTAAGTCCATAAACTTTCAGCTCCCACTTGGACAAAATTCTAATATCGTGATCATATTGACTAGCGTCTAGTTACACTAGCAATCTCACTAGTACAAACCGGTTAAGGTCTCCTGGACAAGAACCTTTTAATGATTACATCATTATTATTATCCTTTCATTTCAAATACATTGTTAATAAGGATATGGATCTTAGTCTTTCCTTCATTAACTATTCTGTTTCTCGTTTACGGATATAGCAAGATTACCAAAACACATTTGGGTGTGGCCACACAAACATCTTACTACTCCCCCGAGGGGCCCAGTTGTATTTATACTTCAAATAATAATTTGAAGGAAACGAATCCCATTTCGACTACAAGCAAAACACATGAACTACGCAACACTTCTGAAAATAACCCTTATGACTACCAGTTACGTTTAGCGTTAGGTTACCTTACAGAAATGCACTACATTCAATGCAGTTTTCTGGTATCTCAGGTCTAAGGATAACTATTTATGATTTACTTAATGACAAAGATCCATAAAGTAAAATCACATAGTTGGGATAAGTCCAATATTTGATCCATCAAATTTCATCCAAAATTGACCAATATACTTTCAAGTATACTCTGTCGCCATTTCGAATTGTCTTTGTTTAATAATATTCCCATATTATTAATCGACAACGGACATTTAGAAACATCAAAATGCTCATGGATTAAAACATGTAAAATAGGATACAAAATCAAATAACAGAAAAATAAACGAAATCCATTCTTTATTTCATCAATTCAATAATGTCTTACATCCTTTATCCAAATACTAATCAACAGATTTATTGCATGAATTCGCTAGCTAGTTGCAGCCCAATTGCCTTGGCATGCTTAACTACCTTTGGCCTAGATAAAGCCTTAGTAAAAGGATCAGCTACGTTATCATCTGTGTGAACTTTTATTAATTTTATTTCTCGAGCTTCTACTTGTTCTCGAACGTAGTGATATCTACGTTTAAAGTGTCTGGCGCCCTTCATGACTCCAGGGTCATTGGCGAATATTATTGCCGCAGAATTGTCGCAATATATATCAATAGGTTCTTTAATTGAAGGCATCACTCCAAGATCTCCAATAAACTTCCTAATCCAAACAGCTTCCATTGCAGCTTCTGAAGCAGCCATGTACTCAGATTGAGTCGCATGCATAGCAATGGTTTTCTGCTTACTGCTCTTCCAGTCAACTGCTCCTCCATTGATGACAAACACGTAACCCGTCTGAGACTTCGTATCGTCTTTATCACATTGCCAGGACGCATCACAGAACCCTGTTACATTCAGTTCTGTGTCTGGTTTACCCCCGAATACCAAAAACATATCTTTCGTACTCCTCAAATACTTTAGAATATGCTTAACAGCAGTCCAGTGGAACTTTCCTGGATTCTGTTGGTATCTACTGACCAAGTTCTGAGCAAACGCCACATCAGGCCTTGTGCATCTTACAGCATACATAATAGATCCTACAGCCGAAGCATAAGGCACCTTCTTCATGTAAGCCACCTCTTCAGGTGATGATGCATCTTTCTCATGACTTAACTCATGCTTAACCTCCATCGGTAAGAAACCTTTCTTAGAGTTATGCATGTTGTATTTCTTAAATATCTTATCAATATAAGCATCTTGACTAAGACCAATTAACCGTCTACTCCTATCTCGATAGATTTTAATTCCCAGAATATATGCAGCATCTCCTAAATCTTTCATAGAAAAACATTTACCAAGATAATCCTTAACTTCTTTAAGTCTTGGAATGTTACTTCCCATGATTAATATGTCATCGACATATAGAATTAGGAACACTACATTACTCCCACTAGCTTTGCGGTATACACATGGCTCATCACGATTTTGAATAAATCCGAACTTTTTGATTTCTTCATCAAATCGCTTATTCCATTGACGTGATGCTTGCTTCAAAACATAAATAGATCTCTAAAGTTTGCACACGCGCTTTGGATATTTAGTATCAACGTACCCTTCCGGTTGTTGCATATAGATGTCTTCATCTAAGCGACCGTTCAAGAAGGCAGTTTTAACATCCATTTGCCATATCTCATAGTCATAGTATGCTGCTATAGCTATGAGAATCCTAATAGCTCGTAAGTCTGCTACAGGAGAAAATGTCTCCTCGTAGTCTATGCCAAAAGTTTGAGTAAAACCTTTAGCCACTAAACGTGCTTTATAGGATTGTACATCACCATCCATGTCAGTTTTCTTCTTATAGATCCACCTATTTTTCACTACTTTAGCATTTTTAGGCGCGTCTACAAGAATCCAAACATCATTGATTTCCATGGATTTCATTTCCTCATTCATCGCAACTATCCATTTTGACTTTTCTGGATCAGACATTGCGGATCGATAGTTAGCAGGTTCACCAAGATCCCCTACTTCCTCATCATCATCCTCTATGTAAAGACATAGTTTGTCTGGCGCACGTATAGTCCTTTGAGACCTACGTGGAGGAATTAATTCCGGTGGAACACTCAGACTTTCTGGTTCTACAGGAATTTCATTGCTAGTATTTTCAGAAGGCAATGTATCTTCTTGAATTTCTTCAAGATCATAATTTCTCCCACTGAATTCTTGATTTACAAGATCATTTTCAAGGAAGTCTCCATACCGAGCCACAACTATTTTGTTCTCAGCCGGATAATAAAAGTAGTAACCCATAATTTCCTTAGGGTAACCTACAAAGATACATTTTACTGAGCGTTGTTGGAGTTTATCTCCAGAGTCACGTTTCACATACGCCTCACAACCCCAGACTTTCAAATAAGACAAATATGGCTTCTTGCCATGCCATAGTTCATATGGTGTCTTATCAACCTTCTTAGTGGGAACCATATTTAGAATACGAACAGCAGATTCAAGAGTATAATCCCAAAAAGATAATGGTAAAGTTGTAAGATGAAACATAGATTTTACAATGTTATATAGATAAATATGATGATTGGTTTGGGGATTTAACTTTTCTGGCTCATTTATTGAAATAATTAATCAGGTTAAAGCTACAAAGTGTGGATGATAGAGGTATACGTATTGATGATGAATGTGAATGTGACAAAAATTTGAAAATTTGATATGCCATTTTGGTTTGGCAGCTCGAAGGGTAATTGCTATTTGAAAATGTGTCTTTTACATATCTGAGCCTCTTTTTAAAAAGAAAAGTGCCTGCATACCATTTATTTTCCTGGTCAAACCATATTTTGCTTACTCCAAAAGTAGGTTAATTATACATCTTGAACGTCACAGGGGCCGAGACAAAGTAGAAAAACGATCAGAATGCATGGTGTTAATGAGAAAAGGGAATGTATTATAGACACAAACACAATATATTTATACTTAGAACAATTGGCTAGCACGTTTAAGTAAGTTCTGATAGCATTCGCCTTGCAGCGAAACATAATTTTTCAAACCTTAGTAAATTAAGCATTTAAAAACTTTTTAACAAGTGCATTTTTAAAAAAAATCACAAAATATTTGAGAAGTAAATTTTATTATATAAAAATTGTTAAAACCACATACTCCAAGATTCAAATATGTAATTTTAGAATCTTATCCAAGCCAGAGGCCAGTAAAAATTTTGAATCAAATGAGGTCGCGGACACCATCTATGTGGGAAATCCAATAAAGTTTAATATGAATGGAAGAGAACAAGATGTATCACGTATCCTTTCCAATGGAGAATTCAATGTTAATCCATGAATACATTATCTTTAAACATAATGGGTATGGATGAAGATCACAAGAAGTGTCGGATTAAAAGATTATGCATCGAGCAAAAGGTGAAATTTGGGGGTCTTCAAGAAACCATAGTGAGAGACGTTAATAGAAGACATGTTAAATCTATGTGGAATCATTCTCACTTTGACTTTGTTTATAATTATCTCAAGGAAAATCATGGGGAATTCTTGCGTGTGGGATACTTCTTGCTTCATCAAGATCGATGCTTTGGAGGGGGATGATTTTCTCGCGATTACAAGGAAAAAAATGTAAGATTACATTGTAAATGTGTGTTGTCCTTTATTGTTATCAAACATAATACATATATAGGCATGAGCCCAAAGATAAGAATGACAGCAATTGACAACTAATCAATTACAATCAATCAACCATAATCAAGATTGACAACAAATATCTTATCATCTAACAAAAAATAGGTTGTGTAAAACCCTTACACGTCTTATTAATAACTACAATTCTTCCTCTATAATACTTGGAGATTTTATGAAGTTAGACACGAGTCAGAACGCATGGGTACTGCTTTTGATCCAAACGGGCATCTAAGTTCAACAATTTTATAGCATCTTCCAGCCTTTGTGACTTACCAATAGGAGGCAAAAGGTTCACTCGTATGAATAGTCATGGCACTAAGTTAAGAAAAACTGATCGAATACTTGTCTTCCATCACTTTGTTATGTTCTAGTATTCCTAAGGGAGTACTTTGATCATTCACCAGTACTTTTAACTATATGAGCCCCAGATTATGGACCTACTCCATTTAAACTTTACAACTCTTGGCTTGATCATAAGGAATTTTCTTCTCGGTTGCACGACTCTTGGGTCACAACTAATATCGAGCCAACACTTTCACTGGTAGTAGAGTTCAAAGTGAAGCTTTAAATCTTAAAAGTAAGATCAAACAATGGCGTCTCACAGTTACTCGTTTAGAATCAGCAACCTCAAGTGAATTACGGCACAAGATTGACTTCATTGACATGAAAGCTAAAACGACACTGCTTTCTGCTAGTGGTGTTCTACTAGAACTGAATCTGTCAAGCTTCTGTCCGACATGGATCATAGCAAGCTTAAGGACTTAAGGAAAAAGTCTAAGCTAAAGTGGGCGATTGAAGGTGATGAAAACTCTAACTTTTTTCATGGGATTATCAATAGTAGGCGTAATAAGTCAAGCATAAGTGGCCTTAATATTCAGGGTGAGTTAGTTACAGAACCTGTGACTATAAAGAACCACATCTTCAACTTATTTAGCAATCACTTCAAATAAGATAACCTTTTTAGGCCCTATTTTACCAATAACCTCTTTAAGATACTCTCCTTGGATGATGTTAACTATCTTGAGAGCCGTTTCACAAGCCTTGAAATTAAAGATGTGGTACGGAACTATGGAAGTAACAAAGCGCCACGACCCGACGACTTCACATTTAAATTCTTCAAAAAAAATGGACTTGCTTAGAAATGATGTAGTATATTATTTTAAAGAGTTTGAAAGTTCGGCTCATATCCCGTGAGGTTGCAACTCTTCTTTCATAACCCTTGTACCTGAATTCGATGATCCTTTGGTTATTTGTGACTATAGGCCAACTAGTCTTACTGGTTGCCAATATAAGATAATAGCCAAAGTTCTTGTAAATCGCCTCTCCAAAGTGATACATTCTGTTGTGGTTGATGTTCAAATGACATTCATTAATGGTCATCATATGGCCCTCTTACGTTGGATGAAATAATTTCTTGGGCTAAAAAGCATAAGAAGCGACTTATGTTCTTCAAGGTGGACTTTGAGAAAGCTTTTGACTCTTTAAGTTGGTCGTTCTTGTTCTCAATTCTTGAGCAAATAGGTTTTGGCCTTAAATGGAGAAATTGGATACACGCTTGTCTCAAGTCTGGTTTTCTTTAGTTCTTGTCAATGGCTCTCCAACGAAGGAGTTCAAAGTTGAAAAAGTCTTCGGAAAGGTGACCCTCTCTCACCTTTCTTGTTTATATTAGCGATCGAAGCTCTTAATGTGGCTCTACTTGAAGCAAATAACAATAATATCTTTCATAACGTTAAAGTGGGAAAAGATAACATTCTTATTTCTCACTTGCAATTTGTGGGATGCGTTCATTATGGGGAATTCAACTCTTATCAATGCTAAAAATTTGTCTATAATCCTTACATGCTTCCATCTAGCTTCGGGTCTCAAACTGATCTTCAACAAAAGTAAGCTTTATGGCATTGGAGTTTCAAACCAGGATTTAAGCTCTCTTGCATTGACTATTAGCTGTCTCACCTCACAATTACCTTGTATCTACTTAGGTCTCCCGATTGGTGCTAAAATGTCAAGGTGTCTTAATTGGAATCCTCTTATTGACCGGTTCTACAAACGTATTTATAAGTGGAAGTGTAACACCCCATTTTGGAAATGGAATCTTACGTATAATCATGGCGTGTCATCAAAGCATACAAGGATAAATGTCTAAGCATTATTTGACCATAAAAGGGGAAATACCGGAATCAAACATCGGTAACCCCAAAGTAGAGCTCATCACACACAAACATAAATACTGTAAAAGGAAAGGACGAAACAATGTCCATAGCAACTGTATTAAAGTAAAGGAAATGCATAAAGTAAAGAAAGACAGTAAAGCTTCCCGTCCATATGCACGTACGTTTGAGATCTACGAGCGTCCCTGAGTACCTACCGTTTTGGGAACATGAAAAGGAAAACGGCTGAGCAAGACGCTCAGTGCACGGATGTACAATATAGCATGAAATAGGATAAGCATGTAACATATAACAGCGGAAGACTAAGTTATGAGTAAACTGGTTAAGTATTAAGAAAACTGGTTTTATAGTTTGAAAAGCCTTATGTTTATCTTATGAAAACTGTTTTAACATAAATATACCATAGCCCATATAGGTCATGAAAAGGTCACGTGCATGAATACTTGGAGGGGTGACCTCATCATGCTGATTAGAGGGGATGCCTCTAATTAATATACTGGTTTGGGTAGGAGGGATCAACTCCTTGTGAAGGATGCAAGGCACACACCACATTCACCATGAAATACTGAATAAAACATGTAACTAGGATGCACCCATACGCCCCCACATGATATAATAATATGGCCAAAACTGAAAGGGACGCCACGAGCAATCACTCCGCCGTGGGGAAGTCATAACATTGGTGCCTCCAATGTTATGGTTATGGTACCTCCATAACTAGGTGAAACTGGTCATGTTTGTATATGGCTATAGATTATGCTAATTAAACATAAGCAGTTCAAAACAATAAAACAAATACTAGGGAAAACAGTTGGCTGCATACGGGGAAATCCTAATAAGGAAAGAATGTCCATACTGAAAGGACGGGAATCCGTACCTCAAGTCCAGTGAATGAACGGAAGAAAGACTCCTACTTCTGGATCACTAACGCTACATGAATACACACGTGTATAAGTATCGAATCACTGATTACGTACTGGGTTTTATGTTTCACCTTAGCTTACTTTGTGTGTTTTAGGTCATGGTTTACTTTTTAAAGCCTTAAACTGTGTTTACCTTGTACTCTGATTAATCTGATAAAGTATTACTGGTAATTCATGTATTATTATACTTACTGTGTAATAATAAGTAACTTTCCAAAAATAGCAGGTTTCCAAAAATAGAAAGTTTCCAAAAATAGAAAGTTTCCAAAAATAGAAAGTTACCAAAAATAGAAAGTTTCCAAAAATAGAAAGTTTCCAAAAATAGAAAGTTTCCAAAAATAGAAAGTTTCCTAAAATAGAAAGTTTCCAAAAATAGAATTCACTGCTTAAAATAGATCAGTTTCTAAAAATAGAAAGTTTCCAAAAATAGATCAGCTGCCTTAATTAAATAAGTTTCCATAAATAGAAGGTTTCCATGATTAGATTAGCTGCCTGAAATAGATAGATTTCCATATATAGAAGGTTTCCATTAATAGATTAGTTGCCTTATTTAATTAAGTTTCTATTTTCCATAATTAGAATTAAGCTGGTTGCATAAGCTAACATATAAGTCTAAGTGTTTATAAGCTTATTTCTTAAGTCATATGATATAGTGTATAGTTTAATTATTATTTCATGTATTTAATTAAACTATAGGTTAAGCATTTTAATTAAAGTATAACATGTTTTAATTAAAATAGAATAAATTACTTAGGTTAAAATGTGTATTATTATGTATTAATAATATAACCTAAGTCATGTCTAAATTAATTAATTATAGGCATGTTTTAAATAATTAATTAATTATAACTCATAACATAAAATACTTAGGTTAAATTAATATCATGCTAAATTAATAATTAAAAATAACCTAAGTCATGGTTTAATTAATATCTCATGTTATTAATTAATTTATATCCTAAGTTCATAATTCATAAAATTAACATGTAGCATAAATCATGATTTAACCAACGAACCATGAATCGGGCATGAACTCGACACCGTACCCCAAGCCAAACTCGGGGTACTTGTGCCCCCTTGCTGCCGTGGGTCCCACATGCACCAACCAAGACCAAAAATGGTCTTGGTGGTGGCGGCTAAAAGCAAACCGAACCCCCCCTCGGGTTGGTTATACTAGGCGGCCAAAACAAACACCCTCTTATATCATCCTTTGATTTTAATTTACCCCAAAACATGTTAGATCAATGTTTAATTATCATGTTTTAATAAGAATATTAATAACATGTTCATGAAAATAATCAAAGATTTAAAAGAATTAAAAAGAAAGGTTTAGAATGATATACCAATACGTAGCTTGAAAGAGGATGAATAAACACGGTTTATAGCAATGATTTTTGTGATCAAGATCAATCAACAACCACCTATGGTGGTCCTTAAGGTGGCGGCACAAAGAGAGACCAAGGAGGAGGAGAGAAAACTTTTTTAGGTTAAATGCTTATTTTTCATGAAATGTAAAAATGAAAAGAAAAGTTACCATAACCCCCTTTCATGTAAAAGTCAATGGGCTAAGCCCATTATGGTTATGTATGCCGTGGTATGGGGCCCCACATGGGGTACCCGTACCTTTTATCGTGTCCTGATGTTTCGTGTTCGTTCGTGGTTAAACGTGTTCGTGTTTAAAGTGTTTCTGTTTATTTTATCATGTAGTTTATCGTATTCTTAACGCTCGTAATTATATTATATGTATTTACGTAATTATTTTAGTTCGTGTTTTAAAATGGTGATCATGATTTAATTATGTTCACGTGAAATATCTATTAACTGTTTATCATGAGTTCGTACGTAATCGATACTTATCATGTCATACACGTATGCACTTGCTTGATTATTAGCACATGAATGTGATCAATACTAAATAGGGTAAGTTTTAATCTAGGACGTATGATCTTAAGGGCACTATTCATGGTAAAATCATGCGGGTTTTACAATTCTTCCCCCCTAAAAAGAATAATTCGTCCCCGAATTATAGATAAAGCAAACTGGAAAGAAGTAACATACCCGAACTCAAAATATGAAGTGAGGGTAAGAAGCCCGGATAGACTCCTCTGTTTCCCAAGTGGCTTCCCGCTCGGTATGGTCCCTCCAAAGAATTTTGACGAATGGAATCGTCTTCCTTCTCATGACTCGTTCTTGCCTGTCGAGCACTCGTTCGGGTTCCTCTATAAAAGTGAGATCTTCACGTATCTGTTCCAGTGGATACTGAACCATGTGAAGGGGATGATACTTGTACCCTCTGAGTAAGGACACATGGAACACGTTATGCACGTGCGAAAGCTGAGGAGGTAACGCCAATCGGTAAGATACTTCACCGATTCGTTGAATGATATCAAATGGTCCGATGAAACGAGGACTGAGTTTCCCTTTGATCCTGAAGCGTTTAACACCACGTGCCGGTGAAACCTTGAGGAAGACGTGGTCTCCCACATTAAAATGTATGTCTCTACGATGCTTATCGGCGTAACTCTTCTGACGTGACCGTGCTTCCTGCAGCTTTTGCTTAGCTACTTCGATCTTCTCATTGGTCATTCCTATAATTTCTGGTCCTTCGAGTGTTCGCTCTCCCACTTGATCCCAGCAGATTGGAGCGCGACACTTCCTGCCATACAACATTTCGAAAGGAGCACATTTGATACTTGCGTGCCAGCTGTTGTTGTATGCAAACTCGACCAAACAGATGTAATCGTCCCAATCACCTGTCCATTCCAACGCACACGACCTTAACATATCTTCCAATGTCTGAATTGTTCGCTCTGACTGTCCGTCCGTTTGAGGATGAAAGGCCGTACTCAGCTTAAGTTGTGTACCCCAAGCTTTTTGCAGACCTTTCCAGAATCACGACGTGAAACGAGGATCTCTGTCTGAGACGATGCTGGAGGGAGTACCGTGGAGTCTCATGATCTCCCTTCTGTAAGTATCTTCGAGTTTACTTACCGGATCTTCCTTGCGTATCGGTAAGAAATGAGCTGATTTGGTGAGTCGATCAACAATGACCCAAATAGCATCGTGCTTCTTCTTGGTAGGCGGAAGACCGGTAACAAAATCCATGGTGATTTTGTCCCACTTCCACTCTGGAATATCCAACGGTTGAAGGAGACCGCCCGATCACTGATGCTCAATCTTAACCTGCTGGCAGGTAAGACATTTGGAGACATAAGTGGCTACATCCTGTTTCATACCACTCCACCAAAAGTGCTGTCTGATGTCATGGTACATTTTTGTCGACCCATGATGTATAGAAAATGGGGAGCTATGAGCTTCAGCTAACAATGCTTCCCAGAGTTCTTGATTGTCAGGAACACAAAGTCTCGTGCCCTGCCAAACGATACCGTCTGCGTCCATTCTGAATTCTGTCTGCTTCTCCAAATTCTGAATTATCGCCCAAATTTCTCCATCATCCTTCTGCTCTTCCTTGATCCTAGACAGTAACTCGGGTTCCACTCTAAGATTCGCCCAGTATCCGTGCTGCCCACGTACCATGATTTCGATGTCTAGCCGCTCCAAGTCTCTTATGTTTTGTTCCTTGATTTCAATGCCGTTGATCATTCCGGACTTTCTGCTGAGTGCATCTGCTACTACATTAGCCTTCCCGGGATGATACTGTAGGTTAATATCATAATCCTTCAACAGTTCCAACCATCTCCTTTGTCTCATGTTCAATTCTCGTTGAGTGAAGATATACTTCAAGCTCTTGTGATCCGTGAAAATGTCGCATGATTCTCCGTATAAGTAGTGCCTCCATATTTTCAATGCGAACACAACTGCAGCAAGTTCCAGGTCATGCGTAGGGTAGTTTTCTTCATAGGGCTTAAGCTGCCGTGAAGCATACGCGATCACTTTCCCATGTTGCATGAGAACACAGCCCAGTCCCTTCCCCGATGCATCGCTATAGATCTGAAATCCACCTGTACCAGATGGGAGAGTAAGAATAGGTGCGGATACTAACTTCTGCTTTAGGACTTCGAATCTCTTCTCTCGTTCTTCCGTCCAGACGAATTTCTCTCCTTTTCGCATCAGTTTGGTGAGAGGTAATGCCAAGCGGGAAAAGTTCTCCACGAATCTGCGATAATATCCAGCTAAGCCTAAGAAACTGTGGACTTATGTCGCTGACGTTGGTCTTGGCCATTTAGTGATAGCCTCAACCTTCGCTGGGTCCATTGTGATCCCTTCTGCTGATACAATGTGACCTAAGAATGCCACTTTGTTTAACCAGAACTCACACTTGGAGAATTTCGCATACAGCTGCTTCTGACGAAGAATCTGTAGTACCGTACGGAGATGGTCTTCGTGTTCCTCCGTGGACTTTGAGAAAATCAGGATGTCATCGATGGATACAATGACAAACTTATCAAGAAATTCGTGGAAGATTCTGTTCATCAGATCCATGAATACTGCTGGAGCATTAGTCAGGCCGAATGGCATGACTACAAACTCATAATGGCCATAGCGGGTACGAAAAGCAGTCTTGGCAATATCCTGCTCTTTAACCCTTAGCTGATGGTAGCCTGACCTTAGATCGATCTTTGAGAAGTATTTGGCTCCTTGAAGTTGGTCAAACAGATCATCTATACGTGGCAGTGGATATCTATTGCGGATGGTAATCTTATTAAGTTCACGGTAGTCTATGCAAAGTCGCATGCTGCCGTCCTTCTTCTTAACGAACAAGACCGGTGCGCCCCATGGAGATGCGCTTGGTCTAATGAACCCTCGTTCAAGAAGTTCCTGCAGTTGGTCCTTCAGTTCTTTTAGCTCTATGGGAGCCATACGATACGGAGCCTTAGAGATTGGTTCAGCTCCTGGAACAAGGTCGATGTTGAACTCCACTTCTCGTGCAGGTGGTATGCCTGGAAGTTCAGCTGGAAAGACGTCTTGAAATTCCGAAACTACTGGTTGATCCTGAATCGATGGGGATTCAGCATCCATGTCGTGAACCGTAGCTAGATAACCCTCACAGCCATGTGACAGTAATGCACATGCTTGCAAGGTAGATATGACTTGTACAGACCGTCCGGGTATGAACCCGTTATGAATGTACTCTGGTGCATTAATGTCGCCGAAGATCACCCGATATGAGTGGCAGTCTATGGTAGCATGGTGCGTGGATAGCCAGTCCATGCCGAGAATCATATCGAACTCAATCATGTCTAGGGGAAGTGAATCTACTGCACGAACTTTATCGTCAAACTCTAGAGGAAGACTCTTGTATACATGAGTTATTAATACAGAGTCCCTCAAAGGCGTGGAAATGGTAAGCCTATTTTCTAATGGCAAGGGAAGTGTCCTGATGTTCTTGGCATAAGTAGTGGAAATAACTGAGTGAGTGGCACCCGTGTCGAAAAGAACACATGCAGCTTGGCCGTACATATACAAAATTCCAGTAATGGTACCTGTAGATTTGTTTGCCTGATCACGAGATGTCGTGTATACACGCCCAGTGGTAGGAGGCGGCTTACTATCAGCATGACCCGAGGTACCCTCCATTTCACCCTTACGGCAATTTCTCATACGAAGGCCAGGGAGGCCGCACTTGTAGCACGCGTCGGAATCAAGACGACATGGGCCAGGGTGTCTGCGATGGCAAGTATTGCAAAGAGGATGAGTGAATCCTCCAGCAGGAGTCCTTGCTTGCTGAGGGCCTGCTGATGACAAAATGTGTTAAAATAAAGTATATGTACGAGTATAAGACATATGCGTCATAAGATGTTCACCAGTGTTAGCTGAACGGTTAGGCTGTGAACCCCTGTGGTTCTGGTCCTTCCCGTTACCGTGGTTCCTGGTAGAGATTAATATAATGTCAGCATGAGAGATATAACATGAAATCATAAGAAGATGCGTAAATAGTAGGACCTGCTGTTGTTGGAGTTTCCAGCGTTATTACGGTAATTATCATTACCGCTACGCCTTTCCACAACAGAACGGTCGTTCGTGTGACCGTTTCCTTTGGGCTGATGAGGCTGCTGCTGAGTAGCCGGCTGAGACCGGTCCCCAGTTTTCTGCCTGGAAGATACAGTTTAAGAGATGATTATTGAACATAAAATGATAGGATGTGGTCTGGTTACCGTTTGAATACGAAATGTTTACCTCTTGTCGGGTCTTTCAGCTTCCCCGAACTCATCTCGTTCCTGCAACATCTCTAGCTTCCTTGTTGCGTCGGCCACTTGTGCTACTGTATTGAATGTAGCACACACCAGATTGTTCGCGACCGAGGTGCGAAGTGCCCACCTAAAGTGGTGTGCCTGCTCCTCAGGAGTACCAGCTGCTGCTCCCAGGAAACCAGCTAAGCGAAGAAAGCGCTGCATGAATTCGTTGCTATTCTCGCCCGCTCTCTGACGTATCCCATGGTACTCTCGCTTGAGCTTGTCCTGCTCTGACTTGGGAAAGAACTGCTCCATCACTCTCTCCTTGAATTGGGCCCATGTCAAACCAGCGACCCAATCATCACATCCTTCCGACTGCGTCAAGGCTAGCCACCAGTTGAGTACATCGCCTTCAAACCGGTAGCATGCCAATCTTGCCTTGAATGCGGGGTCACATCTCATAGCATTGAAAATCTTCTTGATATGAGTCAACCAGCTTTCAGCATCGCTGGGGCTATCAGTCTTTTCAAAAGCTCTAGGACGGAGCTTGTTGAATCTTTCCAGCCACACTGCTAGTGTCACTGGGGGAGGAGGAGGAGGAGGTGCCTGATTCTGCTGCTGCTGATTGTTGGCAGCTTGGACTTCAGCACGGATGTCATTTCTCAGTTGAGGAAGCAAGGCTTGCATGGCAGCCTGAATTGCAGCATTGAGCTGCTCTTGCTCGCGTGTGAGAACCATCTGACAGTATAACATAAAACATATGATTAACAGTTCGAAACCTAAAATATAAATTATATATATACATGAAAAAAAAATTTATACCAAAAATTTCACGAGAAAAATTTTATGCAAGAAAATTTTTGTATGAATGCATGATGCAGTTTTATGAAAACTTTTGATGCTCGAGAGTGAACGCCTCTGGTCAGTTCACTCAAAACAAAAGACATATCGAGGGGACGCCTATGGGTCGGTCCCAAATCTAAAAGTTTCGATAAAACACATGCGACTAAATAGGGCCAGTCCTGTACCAACCATTACTTAGTCAAAAACCCTGTAACAATGACATGTATATGTATGCTTAAAAATGATGATTGCATGAAAACAACTGTCAGTTCTAGGAAGACCGTAGTGACTACCCACTAATCACAGGTCATATTTGAGAGCCTACAGGTCGAAACCTTGGCTCTGATACCATATTTGTAACACCCCATTTTGGAAATGGAATCTTACGCATAATCATGGCGTGTCATCAAAGCATACAAGGATAAATGTCTAAGCATTATTTGACCATAAAAGGGGAAATACCGGAATCAAACATCGGTAACCCCAAAGTAGAGCTCATCACACACAAACATAAATACTGTAAAAGGAAAGGACGAAACAATGTCCATAGCAACTGTATTAAAGTAAAGGAAATGCATAAAGTAAAGAAAGACAGTAAAGCTTCCAGTCCATATGCACGTACGTTTGAGATCTACGAGCGTCCCTGAGTACCTGCCGTTTTGGGAACATGAAAAGGAAAACGGCTGAGCAAGACGCTCAGTGCACGGATGTACAATATAGCATGAAATAGGATAAGCATGTAACATATAACAGCGGAAGACTAAGTTTTGAGTAATCTGGTTAAGTATTAAGAAAACTGGTTTTATAGTTTGAAAAGCCTTATGTTTATCTTATGAAAACTGTTTTAACATAAATATACCATAGCCCATATAGGTCATGAAAAGGTAACGTGCATGAATACTTGGAGGGGTGACCTCATCATGCTGATTAGAGGGGATGCCTCTAATTAATATACTGGTTTGGGTAGGAGGGATCAACTCCTTGTGAAGGATGCAAGGCACACACCACATTCACCATGAAATACTGAATAAAACATGTAACTAGGATGCACCCATACGCCCCACATGATATAATAATATGGCCAAAACTGAAAGGGACGCCACGAGCAATCACTCCGCCGTGGGGAAGTCATAACATTGGTGCCTCCAATGTTATGGTTATGGTACCTCCATAACTAGGTGAAACTGGTCATGCTTGTATATGGCTATAGATTATGCTAATTAAACATAAGCAGTTCAAAACAATAAAACAAATACTGGGGAAAACAGTTGGCTGCATACGGGGAAATCCTAATAAGGAAAGAATGTCCATACTGAAAGGACGGGAATCCGTACCTCAAGTCCAGTGAATGAACGGAAGAAAGACTCCTACTTCTGTATCACTAACGCTACATGAATACACACGTGTATAAGTATCGAATCACTGATTACGTACTGGGTTTTATGTTTCACCTTAGCTTACTTTGTGTGTTTTAGGTCATGGTTTACTGTTTAAAGCCTTAAACTGTGTTTACCTTGTACTCTGATTAATCTGATAAAGTATTACTGGTAATTCATGTATTATTATACTTACTGTGTAATAATAAGTAACTTTCCAAAAATAGCAGGTTTCCAAAAATAGAAAGTTTCCAAAAATAGAAAGTTTCCAAAAATAGAAAGTTACCAAAAATAGAAAGTTTCCAAAAATAGAAAGTTTCCAAAAATAGAAAGTTTCCAAAAATAGAAAGTTTCCTAAAATAGAAAGTTTCCAAAAATAGAATTCACTGCTTAAAATAGATCAGTTTCTAAAAATAGAAAGTTTCCAAAAATAGATCAGCTGCCTTAATTAAATAAGTTTCCATATATAGAAGGTTTCCATGATTAGATTAGCTTCCTGAAATAGATAGATTTCCATATATAGAAGGTTTCCATTAATAGATTAGTTGCCTTATTTAATTAAGTTTCTATAAATAGAAGTTTCCATAATTAGAATTAAGCTGGTTACATAAGCTAACATATAAGTCTAAGTGTTTATAAGCTTATTTCTTAAGTCATATGATATAGTGTATAGTTTAATTATTATTTCATGTATTTAATTAAACTATAGGTTAAGCATTTTAATTAAAGTATAACATGTTTTAATTAAAATGGAATAAATTACTTAGGTTAAAATGTGTATTATTATGTATTAATAATATAACCTAAGTCATGTCTAAATTAATTAATTATAGGCATGTTTTAAATAATTAATTAATTATAACTCATAACATAAAATACTTAGGTTAAATTAATATCATGCTAAATTAATAATTAAAAATAACCTAAGTCATGGTTTAATTAATATCTCATGTTATTAATTAATGTATATCCTAAGTTCATAATTCATAAAATTAACATGTAGCATAAATCATGATTTAACCAACGAACCATGAATCGGGCATGAACTCGACACCGTACCCCGAGCCAAACTCGGGGTACTTGTGCCCCCTTGCTGCCGTGGGTCCCACATGCACCAACCAAGACCAAAAATGGTCTTGGTGGTGGCGGCTAAAAGCAAACCGAACCCCCCCCTCGGGTTGGTTATACTAGGCGGCCAAAACAAACACCCTCTTATATCATCCTTTGATTTTAATTTACCCCAAAACATGTTAGATCAATGTTTAATTATCATGTTTTAATAAGAATATTAATAACATGTTCATGAAAATAATCAAAGATTTAAAAGAATTAAAAAGAAAGGTTTAGAATGATATACCAATACGTAGCTTGAAAGAGGGTGAATAAACACGGTTTATAGCAATGATTTTTGTGATCAAGATCAATCAACAACCACCTATGGTGGTCCTTAAGGTGGCGGCACAAACAGAGACCAAGGAGGAGGAGAGAAAACTTTTTTAGGTTAAATGCTTATTTTTCATGAAATGTAAAAATGAAAAGAAAAGTTACCATAACCCCCCTTTCATGTAAAAGTCAATGGGCTAAGCCCATTATGGTTATGTGTGACGTGGGTATGGGGCCCCACATGGGGTACCCGTACCTTTTCTCGTGTCCCGATGTTTCGTGTTCGTTCGTGGTTAAACGTGTTCGTGTTTAAAGCGTTTCTGTTTATTTTATCATGTAGTTTATCGTATTCTTAACGCTCGTAATTATATTATATGTATTTACGTAATTATTTTAGTTCGTGTTTTAAAATGGTGATCATGATTTAATTATGTTCACGTGAAATATCTATTAACTGTTTATCATGAGTTCGTACGTAATCGATACTTATCATGTCATACACGTATGCACTTGCTTGATTATTAGCACATGAATGTGATCAATACTAAATAGGGTAAGTTTTAATCTAGGACGTACGATCTTAAGGGCACTATTCATGGTAAAAGCATGCGGGTTTTACAGGAAGTCTAAGACACTTTCTTTTGTAGGTCAGCTTACTCTTCTAAAATCGGTTCTAGGTGCTTTGGGTGTCTACTACTTTTCTACCTTTAAAGCTCAAAAAAAGATTATTAGTAAGCTTGAAGGTATTCATCGTAAAATATTTTAGGGTGGGTCCTCAGATGACAAAAATATATCATGGATTTCATGGGACAAAACTATTTCTCCTCGTAACAAAGGGGGCTTGGGAATTGGTAGTCTTAAAGCAAGTAATCAGGCTTTATTAGCTAAATGGTGGTAGAGATTTCTTATCGAGGACAGACCCAAACACCCCTTAACCTTCCCACATCCACCCAATCCACATCATCTTCTACCCCACCTCAATATAGGTTGCAAAAATGCCAAAGGACTACTGGAGTGTTCTCCTCTAGTGGTCCTAGCCACGTAGCAGAGAGAACCACCACCACAAGTGTGGTTGGTGCTATGGATGAGGCTGGGACTATTGGTTCTGGCTTAGATGCAGGCCAAGACAGTCCTAACATCTTTAAGACCTCATCCATGCCCCATGACTCTAACTTGGGAGGTCGAATACCCATTTTAGAGGAGGAAGATTGGAACCATACACATTGATGGAATTGACGGCTGTCTGCATTAGCTTGCAAAAGCAAAATGCAGACTTGCTACAAATTGTCAGTACACAAGGCCTTGAACTCAAGCAATTGAGGGAGAGGATTGTCATTTTGGAGAATGCTAGCACTAAGCGCGGGATGGAGGAATCTTCCAAATGGGAGGATGAGCAGATTAACGTAAGTGATAAAGGCTCACATGATGGAGAATCTTTGGGTGTTGATGAAGCCCTCACTGAATTGAAGAAGCAACCAGGTTTTGACACATCTCTGGTTACTCCTACCAATTTAAACTTGTCTTTTACAGCTATGTTGGAGCAATTTACAAGAGGCGCTGAGACAAGTAATTTGGGCGTTGACAAGCAAAATTTGAACGCTGACACACCAAGTGCTGACAAGAGTAATTTGGGCGCTAACACAAGGAATTTGAGCGTTGACAGACCTGCAGATATGGTTGATGTATTCCAGTCATCAGCTATCATCAAAGAAGTGTCCGTCACAGGTATTACCATCATCCTTACCCATCATTTATCCATTAGATAAGGGTAAAGGAATCATGGTAGAAGTAGAAGTTCCAAAGGATGCAGCACAAGTAGAGTTTGATTCAAGGTTGGCTGCACAACTTGTGGAACAAGAGATGAAGAAGGTTGGTGAATCACCATTTGTTGTCACTTCTGAGGAACAAGAAGGAAGTGATGAAGAAAGTTCAGATTCAAGTGTGATGATAATTGAACAACCAGAAAGACTTGAATATGGTGATGACTTGACAAGGGAGAAGCTTAGAGAGTTGAAATTGCAAGTAGACTTTGATATACCAGAAGTAGTTCAGATGTACCATGCTTGGGAGAATAGGATAACAGAGAATCCAGATTTGACTATTTCAGACCAGATTTGGGGTTTGGAGATTCTTCTAAGAGTTCAAAGTGACTGCAAGGTAATTCTGAAACACAAGGCTAGAAATTTTTTCTCACTGCTGAAGAGGGATAGAAGAGAGCTTTATTACATGCTACTCAGATGTCATGGAACTGGATGGACCTTCAAGAAATTGCAGGGATTATCTTTTCAAGAATTGGAGTACAAGGCTTATCCCATTTGGGCAAAAGTGCAGGAAATGAACACTCTAAGACTTCTCTCAGATGAAAGGAAAGAAGAACTTGCAGAAGAGATGGAGATTCAGAAGGCAATGATTGTTCAAAGGCCTTTGAAGAAGGGAGTTCCATTTGAGTTTCCTAAAGCTCTAAATAAAATGGTTCCCAGTGAAGCTGTTCTTAGAAGGAGTATCAAGCTCTCACCCATAGAAGCTTCAAATATGGTACAAGTGTTACCTCTTGATGCTAGAAACCCTATCATAAGCTATGAAGAAGATGCAAGTGGGTTTTGGAAGATTGCAGGTATGGTAAAGAGGTACACACATTTACTACTCTTGTGTCTCTCTTTGCAAGTGTGGATAGAGAAGACTTGGTAGACCTTTGGAGGTTGTTGGAGGCCAAGTATGAGACTGAAGCTCCTACTTCAGTCAATGGAATAAAACTTTGGTCAACATTCAAGAGAATGTGTGGACCAAAATAAGAAGATCCTACTGTTTGGAAGGATCTTGAGGATGATATCAGTGGTCTTCAATGGCGTTTGTATTCAGCTGCCGGTGTGTACTACTTGAGCTCTACAAAGTTTGCTGAGTATCTTCTTGTAGATGGTCAGTATCCCATGTCCAAAGAAGTTTTGGGAAAAGATTAAGACAACACAGCTGGAGATTGACTATTCAAGTGACGTGGCCAAAGATTTGATTAGGCATGTTTATTACCAATATGATAAGATTTGTAAGATTCCTCCTAGTTCTTAATTTTTATTCAGAAACTTGATTACTAGAGTAGATATCAATTTTAGGGGAGGATTGTTGGGAATAAAATGTAGCCAGTCCACTTGAGCGCTGACAAGAGGAAAACAAGCGTTGATAAGAAGAAAACAAACGCTAACAGATCAAGCGTTGACAGGAAGAAGTCAAGCGTTGATAGGTTGAAGACAAGCACTGATAGAAAGATATGGTCTACGCGTATTATGTTTCTAGTTTGTTTCTAGTAAAGATAGGATCAACATTGTATTTTCTATAAATATCTTTACCTAGAATAGTTGATACGTAGACTCTTGTACAAGGCTTCTTATGTCTATAAAAGAAGACCTTTAGGTTATGTTTCATAATAAGTTTTCATACGTTAAACACTTTCATTGTAAGCAAGTTCGATTCAATCAAGAAAAAAAACAGTTTGCGATTCAATTTTTTTGGCACGTTTGATCTAGATATCTTATAACACTCGTGTTCTTTCATCTAATCTGTGATTAGGTTTTGATTTAACACTTTTTTATTTGATTATCTGGTTATTCGTCCATTAGTTTTGTCGTTAGGTTTGTTTCACTGTGTCGTCGTCTTTTTTTGTTTCTTTTTTCCCATCTGTCGGTTTTAGGTTATATATACATAGATTTGAGATAGACGTTGGTCTCGTTGCTGGTGATCGTGTTTATTGGGCTGCTCGTTTTTTTATTAGGGTTTTTTTAGGGTTTCGTGGTTGTGTTCGATTTAGGGTTTCTTATTTACTAGGCTGCATGGAGTCTTATGAGGCTGTCTTGCTTGCGAAGGAGGGTCTATTCATTCTAGGGTCTTCTGAAACCCTAGCGCATCCAATGATTCGACTACTAATGGTGATCGACTCAATAACACGGTGGATGTGATTAGTAGTGATAAGATGGATCCGAGAGAAAAGGTTGTATTACTTAGTAATATGCAGCCTTGTACGATTGATTTAATTGGTCAGGTTTTTGAGATGCCACTGCATACGGTGGCTGAAGTTATTGAGCTCAAGCACAATTTAGAGTTGATGAAATTTGCTGTCTGTTCGTTGATTTCCAGTGAACGATTGAAGGAGATATATTTTTGTTTGTGTGCGTATGAAGCTGAGTTTATGATCAAGGCGGGTGATTCGAATGATGCAAGTAATGATTGTGTACAGTCGATTGAGGATATTATCGTCGATTTTTCTAAAAAAATGGATACGCTTGCTTCTATTTGTAGTACTAGCGCAAATGATAAGGAGCAGTTCGCTGATAATGGTATTTTTCGTCAATTGGTGTCAGAAGATGTTTTTGAAGGTGTTAACGTCTCTATTCCTCGTAAAGTGGTTCAGAAGGCCAGTCATCATCTTGAACATACTCTTTATGGTTACTTTATTGGAAAGAGAGTGGCGTTCCCGATTGTGGATTATTTTGTTAGGAACAACTGGATGAAACATGGGTTGACACGGATCATGATGAACTCTAAGGGGTTTTTCTTTTTCAAATTCAAGTCACTTGCTGGTTTGGAAGCTGTTTTAGAAGAGGGCCCGTGGCTGATTCGTAATTCTCCGATCGTTCTCAAAAAATGGTCGTTGGATACTAGGTTGATTAAGGAAGAGTTGACTCGTATTCCTGTTTGGGTAAAATTACATGATGTACCTATTCAAGTCTTTGAAGAAGATGGAATTAGTTTGATTGCTTCTTTCATTGGAAAACATGTGATGCTAGATTCCTACACTAGCACTATGTGTAAGGAGTCATGGGGGCGGAGTAGTTTTGCCAGATGCCTAATTGAGGTTAATGTTGAGGCTGATTTTGTGGATGTTGTTACCATTGGTGTCCCTTCTCTTTCGGGGGAAGGTTTTACAAAGGAAACTATCCGTATTGAATATGAATGGAGACCTCCTAGATGTGTTAAGTGTAAGACTTTTGGTCACTCTCTTGATCAATGCTCTAAGAAGGTAGTTGTCTCTCCTATAGTTCTTCCTGCTAGTACTGGTCCATCTATTTCTAATGATGGTTTCCAAACGGTCACCAAAACAAAGAAAAAAATGACGAAATCTATAAAGGGTGGGAAGTTCACTGGTCCATCGGTTCAGCCGAATGTCAAATTTGTTCCTAAAGCTACAATTAGTAACCCGACGAAGGGAGTGACTAATGCGAAAATTGTTTCTTTGCCCAAGTTGAAGTCTATTGATAAGTCATCATCAGGTGCTGGGCTATCTACATCAAATTCTTACTCTGTGTTGGATCACGATGATGAAGATGACGAGGTTGAAATGGTGTATGATGAAACAACTAATTTATTCTCTAAAACAAATGCAGGTGGAAATTCCTTCACGGCAGCTGTTAGTTAGTTTGGTTCATTTCGTTTTGCGATGGGTGTTTTGTAAGTGTTTATGGCTTGTCATAAGCACTAGATCTAGATGTTTATCAAGCTGTTTAGCTTGAGGTTAATGTGGTACCTTAGCCACATTCCATTTGTACTTCACTGTTTTTTGGTTAATCTATTTACCGGGGAAACCCTTTACCAAAAAAAAAAATTCGTTCTATACATGGACCTATGTGAGGCCTCTTTGATAACTCTCGCGTTAATATACATCGGGTCCTTGGTATCACATATCAAAGCTAAAAGATGACTTAACTACCCATGGGATTGATTTACCATCGATTTTTAAACGGAAAGTTGGAAATGGCCAATCGTCTAGTTTTTGGCACGATAATTGGTTGGGTGGATCGCTACTTTTTGAAACGTTCTCGCTGTTGTATAGGATGGATACCAACATAAAATGCCATGTTTCTGATAGATGTCCGACTGTTATATTTAATTCAAGTTCTGAGTCCCTTTTCGGTTTTATTGCCTCGGGCTTTATACAACCACACGGTCTCCTCTTCCATCAGGCTTGCAAAAGGGAAGTTCGTCATGCTTCTGAAATGGTTGAATTAAGTGACATGGTAAGCTTAGTATCATAACTCCAACTCTCTGATATGGTAGACACTTGTACCTATACAACTAACAACTCGAGATTATTCTCGGTCAAGAGAGCATGTGTTCCTTTATCACTAATATTTCAAACTCTAAGTAGATCAGCCAATCAGCTGGAACAAGGAGCTTCCATCTAAAGTTAACATCCTCACTTGCCGTGTTTCAAATAGGAGATTGCCTACTAGAGTGAACATCGATCAAAGAGGCATAAACATAGACTGTATTAGATGCACAATATGTGATGTGGATTTAGAATAAGAAGACCACATATTTGTCTCTTGTGGGATTGCGGTTGAGATTCGGAAGAACATCTTGAATTGGTGGGGGATATCAATTGTGGCCATCAACAGCCTTAATGATGTTATCAATTTGGCATATCGAGTGCCTCTTGAGCTCAACCAATGTAGTTTCTTCGACGTGGTTGTTCAGACAACCATATGGTCCATTTGGAGATTTAGAAACAACATGGCCTTTTTCCAAAAACGACCGAACAAACTCCTCTTCAACGAGATAAAGATGCTCTCATACAACTGGATATTGAGTATATGTAAAAAAAAACATTTCTTAATTGGATCGAATGGTACAATAATCCTTGTAATGCATTTTTTTCCTTCTTTCTTGTAATTTTGTTCTAGCCCCTTGCTAGCTTTTATCTACAACCGCTGTTAAAAAAATTATGATATTTTGATGCCTATAAGTCTCATTGCTAATTATGTTGTTGAATATATTGGGATCTATCGACACCAAAATATTATGTTTTTTTTCGAATAGATTGTAGGTTGGTAGCTATTAGTTTGTGATTTCATAGTCAAGATGAGTTTTGATTTGGAGATCAAATCAAGGCCGTCTCATTAATTTCGGAGGCCCTATGCGATATTGCATTGTAGGTCCTTGTAAGAGCGACCTAAGAAGTTCACGGGAACTCGATAGATGATTGCCGCCTAGTGTTAATTTTTGTACGACTTTTTGATTTTTTTCAAAATAAACTCCATTCCAAAACTTTGTGTCACATAAACATCGCTTAATCTACTAGTCTTTATTAGCAAATCAAACATTTTAGCTCATTATTAATTACTTTACACTCGTAAAAATTATAGATATACATTTGATTTTTTTTAGAACGGCAAATGTTAGTGGTTAAATCCGTGCTCGAGCCCTTATATAATTTATTGAATGTTTGAACTTAACTTGTTTTCAAATTTAAATTGTATTATTTTAATATAATCTGCTAAGTCTTGGTAAAACTTTTGAAACATATTTTACATATAAACTCTCAAAGGTTAGATAATTTGTGTAATATTTTCTGTTATAACTTTAATACATCAAACGAAGAAAGAAAAAAACTTTGATATCAAAACAGTTGGTCAAGCCAAATCAACACGGTATATTGGGCTGTTTTTTGCTTTTCAAATATTGGGTTGTTTCTCTTTTCAAATGTACTAAACAAATTGTGAGCAAAAAAAAAATATACTAAACAAATTAGTACCCGCCGCCTTCAACCCATTAGTCTCAGTTACAAGGTAGGGCGGGGTGAGGAACGGTATAATAGCATAGCTTACTTGTCAAACTAGAAACTAAAAGGGTTAACTTAAATATTACCACATAAAAACAAGATTTTTGGTTAGTGTGTCATCTTCTCCAAATTAAATGAAAACACCTTTCTGTACCCACTTCCTCAAATACAAAAATTTGATCTGCTGTTTAGCTACTATGAGCAAAGTCATACGTTTTGAACATTTGTAAACGTATTTTTTCGTGACACGATGTTTTAACAAGACAGAAACATCATGTGAGTTTATATACCAACATCAAGATTAAGAAATTGGAGGCCCTTAGAAACTTGGGCCCTGTGTCATTGCACAGCCTGCACGTGCTTATAGCCGGCCCTGGATCAAATGTGTCTCACTACTTTCGACAAACTAGACTCATAGTCGGATCATCAATCTATCATAAACACACCTAAAAAATCACTAAATAATTCTTCTAATTGATTTTATACGATCCTCAGATTTGATATTTTACTATATATGTATTCCTTAATAATTTCGTTACATTATTTATGTATTAAATTGAATAGTATTTTATCTGGAATCTGATTAATTATTAATGTGGGATTAAAATATAAGTTTTCGGATTTATGAAAATGAGACATGACAACCTAACTTGCTGGTTCTCAAATGGGAGGTGATTTGCACACTCCTCAAATTGATTTGCACACTCAAAAATAGTGTGTCTTGACATATATACCCTTAAATCCCTTCGAATCATGTTTATTCATGCAAGGGTATAAATGTCAAAATACACTATTTTTGAGTGTGCAAATCAATTTGAGGAGTGTGCAAATCACCTCCCTTCTCAAATTAAGTATTGGCTCGTGCATGTTACTAATAATTTTCTCTGACAAGGAAGCCGTACCATGTCCCCAAAAGAATAGTATATTATTAAAAGAACTGGAAGAAACAAGGAATTATTAAGCCAGGCTAGCTACAAAGGCAAAAAACTACAAAGTGTATAAAAAGATGCACCTTTTATAGTGATGTTTGGTTACATGGTTTTTTAGTATGTTTGAAATCAGTAGAATAGCAAACAGTCAATTTTAGTTTGTTGTTTGAATTCTTATCAGAAACTTTGACAAGTAAATTACTTGTTTCCCAAACAAAAGAAGAACATCAATGTTTACTTGTTACTAGCTAGGAAGGAGCAAAATGGATTCTGACCCACATCACATGTTTGGATCCGACAATAATTCACGTGCAATATATAATACAACTTGTATAATAAAATATGATATTGGAAGGTCATGGCACACATACAACATTATTGGAATCAAAGTTTTGCATCTTATAAATAACAATCATCTTCATTTCAGTCTCTACAAACTTACTCTTGGATCATCCATCTCTAATTAGCAAAAAACCAGCTTTCGACATGGGTGCTTGTGTGTCTTCGGCAGGTGACTCGATACACAAATCGACTAATTATGCCTTTGTTATTTCTACCAAAGGCGAATTACGGCAATATCCAACTCCCATATTTGTTTCTGAGGTTCTTCAATTTGAGAAACCTTCTTTCTTTGTTTGCAACTCCGACAACTTATATCAAGACCAGGATATCCCTTCTTTGGATTCAGAAGACGAGCTTGATGCCGGTCAGATTTACTTTATTCTTCCGAAAACAATGCTTACTCGACTTCTAAGTGCCTCCGATATGGCTTCACTTGCTGTCAAAGCCAGTCTTGCTCTTGATTCGAATTCAAATTCCCATGTACCGAAGAAAAAGAATAACAAGGCTCGTATATCGCCAATGGTGTTATTGGAAACGAGTCAGATTAACGTTATAGTCGAGGAAGAGGAACACAAGCAGAATTATAAGAATGGAGGTTTACGAGTGTCGAAATCTAGATCAATAAGGAAGCTGCCAAGATCAAAGAAAGCGAGATTGGCTGCTCAATCCTTTAGGCTTAAGCTGTCTACAATCTATGAAAATGAAGGCTGTGATAATTAATTTACCACGCCCTTAGTATATAAATTCATGACATGAGTTTCCGGTTTCTACGCGAACCTGTCGTGATCTATATATGTACAGATTTTGAACTAGGCATGATAGATAAATTTTGGTTACATCGAGAATTGCTTGATGTTTCAATCCAGAAAAGAGTATTGTTAGAATGTACAAATCTTTTCTCCTTTCTTGTAGATATATGGAATTGATGAATCGGTAATCAAGAACATGATCAACTAATTAATGCGGTTAAATCTCTCTAGTATCACATGTCGTATGTATCAGATTAAATATCTTGTAAATACTCAAACAACTTTTTAATCGTTTGGTTCCAAGTTTAGCATCGATGGAGCTCTTTTTATTTGGACTAGTGCCTTGAATGGCCGGGTCGCCCTTCTTCGTTAGTGTTACACGTTCGCTCCTCGTCTAACTTAAAAATTTAAACGTAAAAGAAGCAAAGACGTACAACGTACACATTCGAAGCTGGTTTTGAGTTATTGAGCAGGCTAGCTGGTTTTGAAGTAATATATCCCTACAATTATAATGCAAGTTGTAAACCTGCGAACCACAAATCTCGACTGTGTGCCTTGTTGTATAACTTATTGACTGTCAATATTGCACGAACACAAGTATTTTAATTTGCATTAAATGTTACATTTGCATTTCACATGCCAAAGAGTTACTCTGTTAAATACGTACTTCATATAATATGCTAGACAAATCATAAAGGACGGTCGATACCAAACCAGACCAGGGCGTAAAATTCCCTCTGAATTGAAGGTCGGTTGATGCTAAAACTTAAAGGAAACTGTCATGTTAACATGTTAATATATTTGTACTCTTTCTGTGATAAATGAAATAAATCATCTGATATTCAAATTGTTACTATGATAGTACTAATTTCGACGATCTGAACATTTATTCAGACAACGATATTACCATGGCATGTAAGGCGAAACGATTATCACATAACTACATCTCCGACTCCACAATCACACGCAAAATCTTCTTAAGGCACCATCTTCATGATAACAATGTATTTTTTGGTCGCTATGAGCTTTACTGGTTATAAGAGTATCCGGGTGACGTATCACCATGGAAAACTCTCCACCGTTGCTCAAAGATGTTTGACTGAAATTGTGTGGGTTCGGCTTTAGGTATCCGTATCGATTGAGCTTTTCACAGCGACAAGTCGTTGGAGAAAGGTATCCCATCGACATGTCGTCGAAGAATTCTCGATATTGTTGATGGAGTTAGTAGCTAATGTTGTAGTGTATATGGAATTGATTGGTAATCAAGAATCATGATTAACTAATACGGTTAAATCTATCTAGTATCACTTGTCTAACATCGATCAAGCTATTTTTGATTTTGACTAATGCGTTGAACGGCCGAGTCGCCCATGTTTCTTCGTTATAAGATTAGACGCTCGCTTCACATCGATCATAAATTTTTAAACGTGAAAGAAGCAAAGACGTACAACGTACGCATTCGAACAATTTAATGGTAATGATTTATGAGTTATTAAGCAGGCTAGCTGGTTTTGAACTAATATACTACTTGTGCGTACAACGAGAAAGAAGGTGAAATTAAAGAAAGGAAATTAAACAAATGTAATGCAAGTTGCAAATTAAACCTGCGAACCATAAATCCCGACATCTCACGTGTGCCTTGTTTTATAACTTACTGTCAATTGCATGAACAAAATTAATTTAATTTGCATTAAATGTTACATTTGCATTTCACATGCCAAAGAGTGTATTCTGTTAAATACCTACTTCATATAATATGCTAGATTTATCTTATTTAAGTTAATTAATGCCTATATGCATGATTGAATGACTGAAGGACGGTCGATACCAAACTATCAGGGTGTAAAATTCCCTCTGAATCTCACATGCATTGTAGTAGCATATATAAAATAAATACTCTCTTGTAAAATTTGCTTACTCATACCATAATATTATTTGTTTTGTCTACACGCCATGGCTTTGTTTTGTGACTCTCATGTGAGGATTTTTCGACAAGTCGCCCAATGTAGTACTACTCTCACATGAATATGCTTAACAGCCAGTTTCGAAGAACTTTCATGTGCAGTAACTTACAAAACACGTTGTGTTATTGTAAGGTAAAATGAATCAAAAATCTCTCTAAACTACAGCCGATGTGAGAGTTGCCTAAGATGTCACACATGTAAAGACAGACTGCTTTACCTTACGATAGAAGTTTCGTGTGCAAGTATAAACCTCCCCAAGTAGAATTTGAAAGCGTGATTAATATATGAGGAAAATACAAATGAAACATTAGGTATTCTTTTTCCTAAGTATAAACCAGTGGGCATCGAATAAATAAAACATTATGTATTCTTTTTTCCATTTGAAAGCGAGATTAATTCTATAGCCTCTAAGGAAAATGGAAATAGACAAAATACCCACGTCATTGCTTCCATCTGCACCCCTTTTAACTTTTAGTGGGAATATCTGATTTTCTTTTTGAACAAATTATGTGTGGCGTATGCGATGATCGAACTAATATCACTTATTTATATATATATATATATATATATATATATATATATATATATATATATATATATATATATATATATATATATATATATATATATATATATATATATATATATATATATATATATATATATATATATATATATATATATATATATATATATATATAGGGTAGCGATCCAGTAAGAAGAGAAATAAAAATAAGAAGAATAAGAAGAACTCTGGACCACACATTTTAAATAAGAGTGAGAATTTTAAGGGGAGATGCAGGAGATTTTGTAGGTGCATCTGAAATGAGTGGCTGTGGTTTCTTCTCATCCTTCTCATTTTTGTTAATCTTCTTATTAGATCCTAACTCTATATATATATATATATATATATATATTGGTCAATAAATACTTTGTGTTGCTTGCTTTTATAGATTAGAGGATAAATTGTAAATTATGTCATTTTTCAACTATCTTTGATTCGTAAAAATAGACCTGAAAATTTCACTGCATGCAAATATCCTACTCCTATCTATTTGGCATTGCAAAAAACCTTCGAACCAATATCGACTATCCTCTAGTTAGATTGACCAAAATATGCAAAATGACTAATATACCTTCGTTTTCTAATAGTAACTATCTATGGACAATATTTACAACTTCCTCTCTGACTATTTTTTTTATATCCAGTCTCACTAACACATTCATCACCACCATCACCAATTAGACCACAACTATCACTCTCGCCCGCCATCACCATTTATCCATTATGAATATATGCATATGTACGAAAATGATATAGTAACATGAAAATCATTAATGATACAATAATATTTCAGAAAAAAAGTTGATCAAATAATACTGATTACTAATTATGAACCATCGAAAAATTTCATAATAGTCTTTCTCAGGGCCTAACATTGTGTTAAAGCCAGCTTTTTCCTGGTAAAAGGTATTTCCAATAAATATTATCACTCGGAAAAATAGTTAAGTACAAAAGGTACGGTTGACCAAAACGAAAAAAAGCCTAGTATGGTTCTAACAATTCGATGTATACCAAATAAAAAGAATATAAGATAATTAATAACTTGAAGTTCACATTAAGGTCGAATAATTAATAACTAAAACTTAATAGCTACTTAAGCATGACGTCATTGAAAAATAAGCATTCATTTGACCTCGAGCCTTACAATACTGCCTGTTGAAAGTATTGATCTTATCCGGTTTGCAGGAAAGTTTGTTTTGTTTGTTATTTGTGTGAGTGACTGAAATTGTAACTGCAAGAAAGATGAAGGGTCATTTGTGTCAAGTTAAGGAAAGCTGAAGGGCTACATTTTCCAAAGTGTGAAAGCTGTTGGAGTGGAGTATTTAAGCTGGTCAAACCCCAACAACTTGCACCATTATTCTCTCTCTTGTTTTACACATAATTTTGATTCACAGTTCTGGGTGATTCAGATCATCTTGATCTTTTTGTAATCTTGTTTTTCTGTTTAAATCTTGTAAAACTATTATCAATTAGATAATAGACCCATACCAGCTTTATTCTGTGGTGGGTTTTGTTTTAGTAAAAGTTGATTTGAGAATCATACTTGTGTTTTATAAATCTTAACATGGTATCAGAGACAGGTTTCATCACCTTGCTTCGATATTGTGATTTTCACACTAAAACGTTTTTTTGGTTTTCTGAAAATTGGAGGTTTTTAAAATTGAGAGGTTCTTGATTGATTAACTGGTGTTAATCAATTGGTTTTGTGGTTAATTCATCATCTTTGGCGTTCTTGATCATAGCCCTAATTTCTTGAAAAATTAGGGTTTGGTGATTTTTGGAGATCTATTCGATTGAGGCTCGATTGGAGTTGATCTTTGGTTGGTTTGTTCGATTGGCACTTTGGATTGGTTTTTTTTGGTGATTTGCCCTAATTGTTGGATTAGGGTTTGGTTCTGGGTTCTTGATTATTCTTTGATTAAGTGAATCAAAGAATAATTAAGGCAGCCTTCTACTGATTCTATAGGTCTGTAACACATGTTTTACTTTTAAAGTCTCTTTAACTGTTTCTTGATTGGTAGTTGTGATTATTGTTTTTTTCTGTTAGTAGTGTAATATTTTCTCTTGTGTCTTGTCAATCTTTAGCCCTTGACCTACCATCTTGAATGGTTTGGAAACCTCGGATCTTAACGAGGTTGATCTTGAATTCTTTACTGTTTCTGTTATTAGTTTGTTATTTTTGTGATTGCTTGTGTTTGTTTATGGTATGTCCGAGGAGGAATATGAGTATGGTAGTGATGGCCATAGTACAGATGCAACTGATGCATCTGTTACTAAGATTAGTCGTTTGGATCTTAGTGATCCTTTGCATCTTCATCCTAATATTTCTGCATCTTTAACTGTTGTGTCTGTTAAACTTAAGGGTACTGAGAATTATCAAGTGTAGTCTTGTGCTATGTTACTTGCTCTTGAGAGTAAAAATAGAACTGGTGTTATTGATGGATCTTGTAAAAGATCTAATGTTGATGAAGTTCTGGGTAGACAATGGGATAGAGTTAATGCTATTTTGCTTGGTTGGATTTTAAATTCCATCAATGAGGAGTTGTTCTTGGGTCAAATTTTTTCTAAAAGGGCTAAACATGTTTGAGATGAACTTATGGAAACTTATGATAAAGTGGATGGTTTTGTCACTTTTAATCTTCATCATAAAATTCATTCTTTGTGTCAAAATGGGTCTGTTTTGGCTGATTATTATCATAAACTTAATGCCCTTTGGAAACAATTTTATGCCCTTGTGCAACTTCCTAGGTGTACTTGTCATGTTGCTGAGGACTTTAAGAAACATAACCAATTAATGAAACTAATGCAATTTTTGATGGGACTTGATGATTCTTATATGCAAATGAGAAGTAGTATTCTCTCTAGAGATCCCTTACCTGATGTTAAAAGTGCTTATGCTATTATTTCTAGTGAGGAGTCTCACAGAGTTATGTCTGGCTCAGGGTCTTCCCAAAGGAGCTAGTCCTCTGTGTTTAACTCTAGTGCGAATAGAAGTAGTGTTCAAAGACCTCAAACTTCTAACTCTTCTAGACATGCTGGGTCTAATAGACCTACTAATGGGAATAAAAGGTCTAGTGGGGGACCTACCTTGGTATGTGAGAACTGTGCTTTTAATGGGCATACTGTTGATAGATGTTTCAAGATTATTGGTTATCCTCCTGATTTTGGAAAGAAAAACAATACTGGGTTTTCCAATAATAATCAAACATCTCAAAATTTCAATAAAAGATTTGTGAATATAACAATGCTGGTTCCAGCTCTACATCTTCTTTCTCTGATGAACAGTTGTCTAAAATCATTGCTTTGATTAAGGACAATTCTGGTGCTCAAGCCAATATGGCAGGTATTGTGGTAAATCAAAGTTATGTTTTTAACAAGAATTTTCATAAATTTTTCTGCTCTAATAGTCAGATTAAGTCAAGTCTTGTGGATCATGGTCTTATTGTTGATTCAGGTGCTAATCAACATATTACATATGATGATAAGTATTTGGTTAATGTGATTGATATTTCCAAACTTGGCATTAAAGTGTCTCATCCTAATGGAACTGAGGCATTTATTACCAAGGTTGGAAATATGGTCTTAAACAAAGACTTAACCTTATATGATGTGTTGGTTGTGCCTAAATATTGTGTTAGCCTTATGTCTGTGCATAAGATTGCTAAGGATAGCAAGTTTGTTGTGGCTTTTAATGAGTCTAGTTGTTATATTTTGTCTCAGTGTTTGAGGGAAATGAGGTTGTTGGGGACTGGTAAACAAAAGGATGGCTTATATTTTTTTGATAGAGGTACTGATTTTGAAAAACCTAATGTTACTTGTTTTTTGAGTAAAGATGTGTGGCATTGTAGGCTTGGTCATCCTTCAGACCAAGTTCTCAATGTTTTAAAAGAAGAATTGGTTTTTGAGAAAACTAAAGGTAAATTTGTTTGTGAAACTTGTCAAAAGGCTAAACAGACTAGAGAATCTTTTCCACTTAGTGATCATGTTTCTACTAGTCTAGGTGAACTGGGGTTCATTTAGACTTGTGGGTTCCTTACAAAGTTGTTAGTAAGGAAGGTTTTAGATATTTCTTAACTGTGGTTGATGATTTTTCTAGGGCTCTCTGGGTTTATTTGTTGAAAAATAAGGGTGAGGTGTTTGATTGTATAAAGGTTTTCTTTTACTTGATTAAGAATCAGTTTAATAAAACTATTAAAACTTTTAAAAGTGATAATGGTACTGTGGTACTGAGTTTTTTAATCATAAAATGGTTGAGTTTTGTGAGTTAAATGGGATTATACATCAAATATCTTGTCCTTACACTCCTCAACAAAATGGGATTGTTGAGAGGAAACATAGGCATCTTCTTAATGTGGCTAGATCCCCTATGTTTCAAGGGGTTGACTCTAAATTTGTGGTATGAGTGTGTTCTTACAGCTACTTACTTGATTAACAGGTTGCCAACCTTAGTGCTGAAAGGAAAAAGTCCTTTCCAAATTGTGTTTAATAAAAAACCTGGTTTAAAACATTTGAGAATGTTTAGATGTCTCTGTTTTGCTACTTTACTTATTAGTAATGACAAGTTTAGTAGTAGATCAGCGAAGTGTTTGTTTGTTGGATACTCTGGGACTAAGAAAGGGTATAAGTTGTTAAGTCTTGAAAAGGGTCAGTTTCTGTTTTCATGAGATGTTAAGTTTTTTGAAAATATTTTTCCCTTTAAGACTAATAGCAATGATACTCTTAGCAATGATAATCAGGGTCTGAATCTAGACAATTTCTTAGAATTTGTTATTGAAACAGATCCTGGTGTGCCCTATGATGATATTTTTTATGCCTCACCACATAGAGGTAGCAACTCTTCTCATAGTAATGAGCCTCTAGTTGACCCACTTGAGAGTGAGGAGGGGCATTCTCTGGTCTCTAATGAGCCTGATCATGAGAATGAGATGGCTGCTCTCTTTAATGAGCATGAATTTGAGGGCATTAATAATAATACACCTAATGCTATGAGTCCTGTTGTTAGAAGGTATGAAAGGGTTTCTGTTTTGCCAAGAACATATAATGACTATGTCTTAACCTTTAGAGTTAAGTTTGGACTTGAAAAATATGTTATTTATGCTAGACTTATGTCTGATAACTTTTGTTTTATTACTAAACTTAATAAAAGTGTTGAGCCTAAAACGTTTTGGGAAGCTAGTAAAAGTCAGCACTGGGTTGATGCAATGAATAAAGAGATGGATGCTTTAAATGAAAATAATACTTGGACTATTACTGACTTGCCTAAAGATAGGAAAGCTATTAATGGTAAGTGGGTTTATAGGATTAAGTATAAATCTAATGGAGAGGTTGAAAGATATAAAGCTAGATATGTGATTAAAGGATATAATCAAAAGGAAGGTATTGATTTTGATGAGACTTTTTCACCTGTTGTGAAAATTGTCACTGTTACGTATTTGATCAATTTAGTTGTGCAAAATAATTGGCCTTTATTCCAGCTTGATATTAATAATGCCTTCTTGTATGGAGATCTTGATCAAACCGTGTATATGTCTTTGCCTGATGGATATTTTGATAAAACTGATAAGAGGGTCTGTAAAATTAATAAGTCTTTATATGGTTTAAAACAAGCTCATAGGAAATGGAATGCCAAGTTAACTCAGGCTCTTATTGAACATGGTTTTATGCAAAGTAAAAGTGACTACTCCTTGTTCACCAAAAATGAATCTGTAGTTTTTTTTACATTACTTGTTTATGTTGATGATATTGTTGTTACTAGCAATAGTGGACCATATTGAAGAGGGAAAAGGTTTTTAAGAAGTAAATTTCAGATTAAAGATCTGGGCAAACTTAAATACTTTTCGGGCATTGAGGTCATTGATACAGATTATGGGTTGTGTCTTAATCAAAGAAAGTATTGCTTAGATTTGTTATCTGATTTTGGATTGCTTGCTTGTAAACCTTCTGCTACTCCACTTGAGAAAAATTTGACTATTTCTAGTGATCCTACTGATTCTTATTCTGTGCTTGATAATATTACTGAGTATCAAAAACTTATTGGCAAACTTATCTATCTTACACACACTAGGCTTGATATATCTTATGTTGTTCATTGCCTTAGCTAGTTTATGCATAAACCACTTAAGTCTTATCTTAAAATTGCTCTTAAAGTTTTAAGCTACTTAAAAGGTTTTCCTGGTAAAGGCATTCATATTGTTAGATGTACAAATGTTTCTCTTGGAAGCTTTTGTAGATGCAGATTGGGCTAAGTGTTTAGTAACTAGAAAGTTTGTTACTGGTTTTTGTTTACTCTGAAATGGGTCATTAGTATCTTGGAAAAGCAAAAAGCATAATACCATCTCTAAGTCTAGTGCTGAAGCTGAATATAGAGCTATGGCTTTAGCTACTTCAGAAATTGTTTGTGTCCTAATAATCTTCAAGGACTTAAACTTGGAACATTTTTTGCCAGTTAAGCTATTTTGTGATAGCCAAGCTGCTATTAAAATAGCTGCTAATCCTGTCTTTCATGAGAGAACAAAACATCTTGAGGTAGATCTTCATTTTGTAAGAGATAATATTTTGGCTGGTGTGATTAAGACTTGTAAAGTTAATACTGCAAATCAGACTGCAGATGTTCTTACTAAGGGTCTTGACAAGTTGCAGCATGATAAACTTGTTGGTCAGTTGGGATTGTATGACTGTTTCCAGGTTCAGATCAAGGAGGGGTGTTGAAAGTATTGATCTTATCCTGGTTTACAGGAAAGTTTGTTTTTTTTGTTATTTGTGTGCATGGACTAAAGTTGTAACTGCAAGAAAGATGAAGGGTCATTTGCGTCAAGTTAAGGAAAACTGAAGGGCTACATTTGCCAAAGTGTGAAAGCTGTTGGAGTTGAGTATTTAAGCTGGTGAAACCCCAGCAACTTGCACCATTATTCTCTCTCTTGTTTTACACATAGTTTCGATTCATATTTCTGGGTGATTGAGATCATCTTGATCTTTTTGTAATCTTCTTTTCTGTTTAAATCTTGTAATACTATTATCAATTAGATAATAGACCCATACCAGCTTTATTCTGTGATGTGTTTTGTTTTAGTAAAAGTTGATTTGAGAATCATACTTGTGTTTTATAAATCCTAACACTGTCGACATAATTTTAGTTATGGAGTTTGATACTTGTTCTATATGTGTCGTGGAAAGGGCTCAAGTGTGATAACGTATTTGTGATAAGGCCATAAACTAAAGTATATAGATTTCTTCAACATATCACAAAATTTAAAGACTCTTACTCAAGTTTTAGAGGAGCCATCACGCTTCCTAATCCTTTAAAAGCTCCGCCTTTGAATGGTGTGAAAAGATTGGAACCTAACCATGTAACTTTGGACTACATCACCATAGACTAAGCCGCTATCGGTTCATTGGAGTGACGCCTTCTAGTAGCTAGAGAGAATCATGTTACAAAAACTCGTAAAAATATCAAAGATAAGATAAATTTAGGGGCCTATGTTGAGCAACTTGCATGATACTATCTGATCATTTCAAGCAGAAAATTTAGTTTTTAATAAACACGTTCATGTATCATGTATGCATCTAATTTCTCATTGGAAGTTCGAAATTTATGTCTTGTAAATAAAACTATTACAACAAAGGACTTGTTCAATCTTAATTGTGATGGTGAGGGTGAATATAAAAAATTGATGAGATGGTTAAAAGTTTTGTTCCTAAAGTATAGTTAATAAAAAACAAAAGTATATTAGTCATTTCGCATGGTTTTGGTCTAGATAACGAGAGGATCATCAAAGATAATAGTTTGAGGGTTTTTTCTTTGCAATGCCACAAAGGCGTCAAATTTGAAACAGTGAAACTTTCAGGTTTATTTTTGTGAATCAGGGATAGTTGAGGGACATAATTTCCCACCCTGAATTGTATTAGTTTTAAGGTTGTCAGTTGCCATGTGGGAAATAAGACCCACATACGCTGACATGGAACTGACATGTTGTGGGGCCCATTTGCTGGCGTGGCAGTTAGCATGGCTTGCCACGTCACCTTTCATGTGGTGGGGGCTAACTACTGATATAGCATGCCACGTCAATTTCCACGTGGGAAATGGGACCCGCCTTTGCTGACGTGGCATGCCATGAAAATAATCACATAGTATTCAATTTACGTGTGCTTTATATATAAAAGCACATAAACTCTGATAGGCTTAAAATATATGGAAAATAATATACGTTAATAAGTAGATCAATAAGAAATTCTTCTTATGAAAGATGAATAACCTTACAAAAATCCATGTAGACGAATATATTCACGAGAAGTGATTCTCGGGTCGTTGTTAACGATGAAATTATGTATTCAGATTCACGTTCAAATTCTTACAATTGATTGGATTTCCGTTTTTAAGTCGTTTTCTAAAATCCTACTAGTGGAAATAAGACAAAAACGAATACTAAAAATACAAATTACGAAATCACGCAATGATCGAGACGAAAATTAAAGATTATTAATATTTTAAAATCTATTTTTTATATTTACTAAAACTGAAATAAATATAAAAACTAATTTTAAACTCTAAATGGGCCAAAAAGACAAATTGACTTAATGGCCAAAAAGTCTAATAAGCAAAATGTTTTTAAAACTAAAAATGTTTTTCGATAAAATTGCTTAAAATAACAACTTTTGCAAAAGAACTTATCACAGAAAATAAGCCCAAGTATCTAAACGAACCAAGCACTTTAAGAATAAGCTATTTAAGAAATAAGCCACAGAAACGTTTCAAACTTGACACACTTACTTAAAAATGTATAATAAAACTAGAGAAAGTAATCTGACTCAAAAAGAAATAAGCAATAAGCTAGGAATAAGGAAAAACGTAAAATCAAATAAGACAAAATAGTCATGTAACACGTTTTACACAACCTTAGACGATGGCACTCACTGACAATGTGTAAAAAGAAAATTAAATGAAATCTATCTAAGAGAAATGCTAATAAGTGCATTAAAATAAGTTGGAATAACGAAATAAGACAAACATGCTTATTATACAAATGGAAATAGAAACGTGTTAAAAGGTCTTGGCCTTGGGACAATCAAAATAACAAACCAAACATTAAGTTAACATAAACATGACCAACGCCAAAGATGTTAGCCTTTAGTCATGGTAAAAACATAATTAAACGTCATATGAATGGTAAAGGTAAACTAAACGATTAAGAACAATATTGAATACCAAAAACGTGATCAAAGTATGTAGATACAAGATTTTCCTGATGATAAGAACTTTTCTCGACCTTTGCTCTTCTTAGGATTCTAAGAGCTACTCTTGGAGGTTACTTTAGGGTTTCAACCGATTAGGACTTTCATCATACTAGTGGAATATGTACGAGGGGTTTTCTTGATATATGCATCTTGTACCGACATACATGCGTCGTATATATGGGCCACATACGGCGTATGTATCAAACATGGAGTGGGGCTCACGTTCTTTCTTTATATAACTCTCTGTATTTATCTTTAATCTCCAATACATCGTATTCGACCTCTGAATGCGGCGTATGTGGGATTTAGTCTGTAAGCTCCAAGTCTGGAAAACTTATATAATAATCTTTGTATTGATCCCAATACGGCGTATCGGGTCTTTAAATACGGCGTATGCATCTTGAATCAACGTGGTCAATCATAGTGTCATCTTGTGCAGATACGCCGTATGCTTTTGATGCATATGGTGTATGTCTTTAGAATTTAGTATTCTTCAAATAATCTTTAATTAAGCTCGAGTATACGCCTTAATTCACTGTTTACTCCGTAAAGACTACAAAACTAAATATATTCAATTACATACCAATATCTTGCAATAATAATATCAAATTGGAAAATTACATGGATTGAATGATGCAATAAATTTGTATTTATTTGATGTTATCATCTGCCGTCTTATCTAGCTAAGGTTGAAGCCATGACAGTTGTGGTCCTTTGGTTGGTCTTATTCTATCTAAGCCAATTTCAACTTCGACCATTGCTTTATACTATTTGTATGGAAATTAGACCCGGTCGACCCGGCCGAAAAAACGGGTCATATTGACCCGGGTTTCATATTTTCGAAACCCGGCTTGACCCGGCGGGTTTGGGGTGACCCGGGTCAACCCGGTTCTCAAGACCCGGCCGGGTTTCAAATTTTTCGGGTTTTTTTTGAATATTTTTTTTAAATTTACGTATTTGCGACGAAATTTTATTTTTACATATTATATTGGTTGGTAAACAATCTAAATTTTTAATATACGTAAGTTTTTGTAGTTTTTATAAGTATAATTTTGTTAATTATTAAAAATATATAAATTTTTTTTTTTTTAGAAAACCGGATTGACCCGAGTTGACCCGGACCCGGCGACTCGACCGGGTCAATCTAAGACCCGGGTTTTAAAACATTGGAAATTATTCTCTCACATTGGTACAGTGTTCTCTCACGGAGAACATTTCTACATTGTTCCCTCACATATATAAAGTAACTGGTATTATTAAGACCCATTTAGGACTTCAACAATTACATTTCACTACCATTCTCAGGTATTAATTGTTGTCGCTTAGGTGTTTATTTATAGAGAGGTGATTTGCACACTCTCAAAAATTATTGACACACTCAAATTATGTGTATTATGACATTTATACCCTTAATAATTATACATGCCACTAAGTAATTTAAGGGTATAAATGACAAAACATCTAACATTTTGAGTGTGTCAATAACTTTTGAGAGTGTGCAATAACCATACATTTTGCAATGCTATATAGATAAATATGATGATTGCTTTGGGGATTTAATTTTTCTGGCTCATTTATTGAAATAATTAATGAGGTTAAAGCTACAAAGTGTGGATGATAGAGGTATACGTATTGATGATGAATGTGAATGTGACCAAAATTTGAAAAGTTGATATGCCATTTAGGTTTGGCAGCTCGAAGGGTAATTGCTACATGAAAATGTGGCTTTTGCAAATGTGATTGCCACCATCGCTTATTAGCTTAAAATAAGCTCGTCGCCTGTTACATATCTAGCCTCTTTTTAAAAAGAAAAGGGCATGCATACCATTTATTTTCCTGGTCAAACCATACTGTGCTTACTTTTAAAGTAGGTTAAAAATACAACCTGAACGCCACAAGGGCCGAGACAAATTAGACAAGCTATTGTTGAAGAGATGGTGTTAATGAGAAAAAAAAGAGGTGATTTGCACACTTTTGGATTGATTGACACATTTCAAAATGTGATGTTTTGACATTTATACTCTTGTAAGGATGAATATGAATAAAAGTGATATAAGAGTATATATGTCAAGACACCATATTTTAAAATGTCTCAATCAATCCAAGGAGTATTCAAATCACTTCTAATAAAAAAAAGCATGTATTAGAGACACGTTAAGTAATTTTCACTTACATTCGCCTTGGAAATGTAATTTCTCAAACCTTGATAAATTCAACATTTAAAACTTTTTAACTAGTGTATTTCAAAAAACAAAAAGTCACAAAACATTTGAGAAATAAAATTTATTATATAAAAAATTTTAAAAATGTTAAAAGCACATGATAATATTTTGGTGCCGATAGGTCATATTTAGCGAAAAAGTTGTTGAATACATTGTAGGTTGGTAGCTATCAGTTTATGACTTCATAGTCAAGATGAGTTTTGATTTGGAGATCAAATGTGTCTCACTACTTTCGACTAACTAGAGTCATATATAGCTATCACTTTGTGGTTACTTTAGGGTTTTATCTTATTAGGGCTTCCATCATACTTGTGGAATTTGTTCGGGGTTTTTTCTTGATATATGCATCCTGTACCGACATACATACGACGTATATATGGGCCACATACGGCGTATGTATTAAACATCGATTTGGGGCCACGTTCTTTCTTTATATACCTCTCAGTATTTATCTTTAATCTTCCATACGGCATGTTCGTCATCTGGATGAGGCGTATGTGGGATTTAGTCTGTAAGCTCCAAGTCTTAACAACTTCTAGAATAATCTTTGTATCAATCACAGTACGATGCATTGGGTCTTCAAATACGACGTACGCATATTAAATCAACATGGTCAATCATGGTGTCATCTTGCGTAGATACGTCGTATGCTTTGATGCATATGGCGTATGTCTTGAGAATTTAGTATTTTTCCAATAATCATCAATTAAGCTTCCATTATGCACCTTAACTCACCATTAACTCCATAAAGATTACAAAACTAAATATATTCAGTTACATACCAATATCTTGCAATAATAATATCAAACGAGCAAATTGCTTAGAATAAATGATGCAATAAATATATGTTTTTATTTGATGTCATCATATGCCCTTCTTATCCAGCTAAGGTTGCAGTCATGACGGTTGTGACCCTTTGGTTGGTCTTATTTTATATGATCCAAATTCAACTTAGACCATCGCTTTATACTATTTATAAAAAAAAAATTCTCTCGCATTGGTACAGGGTTCTCTCATAGAGAACATTTCTACATTTTTCCCTCACACACGTTTTTTATTCTTTGGTACGGGGTTTTGGTATGACGTATTATTAAAACCCGCTTAGGGCTTCGACAACTACATTCCACGACTAATAAAATCGTGAACTATTACGACCTCTTGTTAGTGGTCAAGAACTGAAACGAATGAAACCGATGTTTGATTTGGACAATGATATTTGTTTGTGGAGTATTTTGGGAATACTGGAGTTAGATTCGTCGGGTTTATTAAGACGTGAACTTGAGAGATTAAAGATTGGCGATGGGAGATGCGTTTTGTGTGAGAGATTGGTATGGATGTCAAATGGAGGAGATGAATCATTTCTCTAAGATGAGGACGAAAGAAAAAAATAGAGGCGGACGAAACTATGTGATGAGATTAGGTTAATATGTGAGAATAATTAGGGTTAAGTGGAGTCTTATACTCCCAACTATAGGGGTTGGACTTACATGAGTTTGGCCATAAAATTGAACCGGAGATTGGAATAGCTTATTACATTTCGGGCGTCATAATCTCAATTCAAAATTTGTTGGATTTGGTTATACTATTTGCTGCTAATCTATCTGAAATATTATGGGTCGGGTGTTTAAGAAAGGCAATGTTAGTCAGAGTATGATTTTGGCGGATTATAAGAATACAGTGATTATGGGTTTATTCCGAATAAAAAAACCCTCTTTTTGAAACACTTTTAGTATAATCTTCATACCTATGAAAATTAAACAATAACTTTCGTCGAAATCTGCCGGTGCATGACATCGTCGGAATCTGCTGGCGAAAAATATCGCTGAAATCTGCACATGAAACTGTTGTACATGAAAATTAGAGAAAAAATTTATTAAATAGAAACATAGGTGGAATGTTAATAAGAAATAAAAAATCTAGATGGAATATACAATATAATTATTTATTTAGGTGGAAAATCAACAGGTCATAATACCTATATTTGAAAATATTAGCCGGTTATATTGACTATATTAGTAATATACTAAAGTGGTTGCCTAGATGTGTAAAATACAGAAAGTACATTTCTAATATATGGATTTAACCCAGATAAATATGATGCTTGGTTTGGAAGTTTATTTTTTTGGGCTCATTTGTTGAAATAACTTCAGGTCACAACACTTAGAAGTACATACTACACCTAGCGGTACCTCATCTACAAGTACTGCTAAGTCAAAATCTGCAAAGTTTGTTGATCCATTAGAAGATATTTTACAAGCTATGGACGATGAAGACATGTATGCTAGTCCAGCTGAAGGAATCTTCTCCAAATCTTCCTATGATGAGTAGGGTGCAGTAACTGATTTCAACAATTTGGAAACTGAAATTCCAGTCAGTTCTATTCCCACTCATAGAGTCAACAACAAACATCCTACTACACAGATCATTGGAAATCCCAAGTCTGTTGTGCAAACTAGAAGACAACTTCAATCCAATACTAAAACTCCTGCACTTGTGAGTTATGTCAAACAACAGCAGAGAACTAATCATAAGGAAACTCAGCATTGTTTGTTTGCCTGTTTCTTATCACAAGTAGAGCCCAAAAATATTTCTCAGGCTCTTGATGAAGAAAGTTGGGTAGATGCCATGCAAGAAGAATTAACACAATTTTAGCTACAAAAGGTTTGGATTCTTGTAGATCTTCCCTCGGGTTAGAGAGTAATTGGTACTAGATGGGTTTTCAGGAACAAGAAGGATGAAAGAGGATTGGTTGTGAGAAACAAGGAAAGGCTTGTTGCTCAAGGCTATAGACAGGAAGAAGGGATAAACTATGATGAGGTTTTTGCACCAGTGGGCAAGGATAGAAGCCATTAGGTTATTTTTTGCCTTTGCATCATATATGGGTTTTATAGTCTAACAAATGGATATGAAAAGTGCCTTTCTTTATGGTACTATTTCAGAGGAGGTATATGTTTCACAACCTCCAGGTTTTGTAGATCCTAAGTTCCCCAACAAAGTCTACAAGGTTATCAAAGCACTTTATGATCTGCATCAAGCTCCAAGGGCTTGCTATGTAACTTTATCCAATTTTCTGTTAGAACATGGATATAGGAGAGGGACCATTGACAAAACTCTATTCATCAAGAATAATGCTAAGGATATTATTCTAGTACAAGTCTATGTTGATGACATCATTTTTGGTTCTACCAAGAAATCATGGTGTGAAGAGTTTGAGGCTTTGATGAAAGCAAGATTTCAGATAAGTTCTATGGGAGAACTTACTTTCTTTTTGGGACTACAAGTCAAACAAAGGAAAGATGGGATACTTATCAGCCAAGATAAGTATGTTGCTGGAATCTTGAAGAAATTTTCATGTATGGATACAAGGAGTACAAGCACACCTTTTGAAGCTAAGAAATCTTTGTCAAAAGATGAACATGGTGAAAATGTTGATATTCATCTATACAGGTCAATGATTGGTTTATTGATGTATCTTACTGCTTCAAGGCTAGATATTATGTTTGTTGTGTGTGCCTGTTCAAGGTTCCAAGTTAATCCAAAGGTGTCACATCTACATGCTGTGAAAAGGATTTTTAAGTATCTTAAAAGTGAACCTATTTTAGGATTATGGTATCCTAGAGATTCAACCTTTGAATTGGAAGCTTACTCAGATAGTGATTATGCTGAAGCTAATCATGACAGGAAATCAACAACAGGCGGTTGACAATTCCTAGGCATAAGACTCATATCATGGCAGTGTAAGAAGCAAACCATTGTTGCTACTTCTACAACTGAAGCTGAATATGTAGCTGCTGCTCACTGCTGTGGACAAGTACTTTGGATTCAAAATCAGTTGTTAGATTATGGGTTCAACTTCATGAACACCAAGATTTACATTGATAATGAAAGTACTATATGCATTGTCAAGAATCCAGTATTTCACTCGAAGACCAAGCATATTGAAATCAGACATCATTTCATAAGAGATGCCTATGACAAGAAGCTTATTCAAGTCTTGAAGATTCATACAGACAACAATATTGCTAATTTATTGACCAAGGCATATGATACAAAGAGATTTGAATTCTTGGTAACACATTATGATATGCTCAACAAATAGATTGTTGCATATGTTGAGGGGAGGTAACAACTGTACAATTTTTATGCTAATTTTTTTATTGTATATTATATGTTTTGTGTTTTTGATGTGATTGCAGGTTGATAGAATAAGATAAAAAGGTTATTATGATAGTGGAATGCATGAACTGGTCACAATTGTGAGCTACCGTTATTGATCCAAGTACCGCTAGCACAAGTCCAAGTACCGAGTATGTTCCATGTACCGCTACATGTCCGTTGTACCGTTAAGGGTCTCTTTTGTAAATTTGGCGGTTTCTTCGCACTTGGTTTTGTTATTTAATTAAATACTTACTCTAATTACACAATTGATTCAAATAATCTTCTATTTTTATCTCTTAATTATATAACCTTCTCTCTAATTTTTCGTTCATCAAAAATACTAATGAGTACTTTACAAGTGATCTCTAAGCATAATTTGGTTCTGAATCTTGCTCTGAATGATGACTCTCTTGGTTTCCATGAGATTCCTAGATTCTTATCTCGAAGTCATGTTCGTTTCGCACTCACTATAAGTCCGATCGTCTCTGTTTTAATTGTTGAACAATTTTGGAACACTGCTGTGTTAGGTACTCGGTTTGATCAACCTTGCATTAAGGCTAGGGTAAATCATAGAAATATATATGTAACTGAGGTACTGCTAAAGGCTAGTTTGAGATTAAATGATGAAAATGAACTTATTATGCTTAATAATACAGAGATACATGATGGCCTTACAGCCATGGGCTATGAGGGTGGTAGGGACAGTCTTACTTTCTTTAAAGCTTTGTTTTCACCTCAATGGAAATTGTTTTTTCATGCCATTATTCAATGTTTGAGCTATAAAAGTACTTCTTTTGATCAAATTCCTACTGCATTGGCATCAGCTGGTATTTGTCTAGCAAATAACAAGGTTTTTAATTTTTCAAGATTAATTTTTGTAGGCATGAATAGGAATTTGGAAGGAACTAAAAAGTTTTAATGTATCCTAGATTCATTCAGACTTTAGTTAGTGACCAAATCCCTAACCTACCAGAGTTAACGGATACATGGGATGTTCTTACATTCACAAAGAGAACTTTCTCTTTCTTGACCAAACAAGACAATCCCTTTACAGGAACTGTTACACCATTGTTTGCTCACATCTTAGCCCAACCTGACAACCAATAAGGTGAGGAACCTAGCAATGCTAGTGCTTCTCAACAAACTCCTTCTAACCAGAGTTCTCATTCCTCAGAAGATTCTCAATCTTCTTCTCACAATATTGGTTCTCCACCAAATACTGATGAGATGATCCATACACATGTTGCTTCCATTGCTGCTAGTGGTTCACCACCAGCACAGGCACCAGAGGTAGTGGATGTTGCAAATTTAACTGCTTTGTGTGCTAGTTTGTTCCAACAGGTACAGGTGTTGCAAAAGGAAAAACTTGTTCAAGACAAGAAAATTGTTGAATTAGAAGCTAGCCTAATCAAGTTGAGGAATAAATTATCACCTTGGATGAGGCAGAATAGGTCTATTTAGAAGGCTGCACTTAAAAAGCAAAGGTTTAGAAACCACAAGAAAAGGCAACTGAATACAACCAAACAGGGGAGGAATTATGAAGAACAATTACCTTCTTCTGATAATCAAACAAGGGTCTCTAGAAATGACATCAACTTTGAGTTGGATGATGATGTCATTGGGAATTTTGAAGATGGAACTGGTTTAGAGACTGGTGTGGATGAACCTACAAACATGGAGTTTCAACAGGAAGAACCACAGCTTACTCATGAGGAACCACAAGTTGAAGAAATGATGGTAACTCAGCCAGCATTACAACCTCAATTACCACAACTGCAAGTAAATTGGAGTACTTTCTATGAGAAGCTGGAGGAGATTAATGTTCAATTTCCTGTATCTTTAACTCCACCACCACAAAGACAAATTTGGTTTCACAAGAAACAGTCTTTGCAAGTACTCTCAAGATCAAGAGTGAGCAATGAATCAGACAAGACTGAAGAGGTGCAAGTTGAAAGGTAAATTTCAGTGGAAGAAAGGGTATCTGGAGATACACAATTGATTAAAGAAACAAGTGTGTCTAATACTGGTGACGTAAACTTTGTTAAAGATCCAAGTACTGCTAAGCCAACAAAGCCGACTGCAAGTACTGCTGACATTGTTGAAGACCCAAGTACTGCTAAGCCAACTAAGCCGACTGCAAGTACCGCTGGTGATCATCCTTCACTGGAAAGTCAAACTCCTTTTGGAGAGGGTGAGACTTTAGCCCAAATACTGCTTGACTTAAGCGAAAAGAATTCAGATGAGAAAGCAAAACGAGCAGAGGTAGAAAAGAAGACACAACAAGAAGTTCTTGCCAAAAATGATCAAACTAAAGGTAAGAAAGTTCAAGCTTCACACCCTACTAAAGGTATAGTTATTCAACAGTAAGCTGATAAGGAAAGACCTTCCAACCTGAAGAAGAAGTTACCTAAGATTAATCTAAAGGATAAGGGGAAGAAGCAAATACTATCAGAATGTGAAAATGAAAGTGATTCAGATGAAGATATTAGCAAAGTCATGTACAGATTTAATCAACTAGACCATGATGAGAAATATGCTCTCAGAATGAAAGCTCAAATTCGTGAAGAAGACTTGCAAGAGGAACTTGAAGCAAAACAACATTTGCTAGAAGCTAAGAGAATCCAGCAAGAATGGAACATACAAGAGTATGACAGGATTCAAGTTTAATTACATGGAAGTGGGCTTCTTGTAGACTCATTGTTAGCTGAAGAGAGAAATGCTTATGATGAAGAAGAGAAATCAAAACTGACTGATGATCTGGTAAGGGAGCAACAAAGATTCTTTGCTGAAAAGAGAAGAAGAGAAAAGATTAAGCCTCCAACTACCATGCAAAGTAGGAATCAAATGATGACATTTCTCAAGAAAGTTAAGCACTTCACTCATACTCAGCTAGTCAAGAAGAATTTTGAAGAAATTAGGACTTTGTATGAACAACATAAAAGAGCTGAATTGAATTTTGTTGAGATTGGATCTTAAGTAGATAGGATAGCTGTTGAAAAAGCTAGAAGACATTTGCAACAACAAAGGCAATTTGGAAGTGCTCCTAGAATTGAGCCAAGTACTGTTGAACCTACAACTACGTCTCCACCTATCAAGACCACATATGTGAGGAAAAGTAGAAAGGAGAAGTTAAGTTCAAAGGAGGAAGAGACTGCTCAAAGAATGAATGAAGGAGATAAAGCTCAAGATGTTGACAAGACTGAAAATGTACAAGCAGTATATACACAGTCAACCGTACATACTGAAGGAACGGTACATACAAACTTGGAAGAAGGTTCAATATAACTTGAAGGAACCTCCAAGGGTGTTAAGAGGAAAAGATCAACTAAGAGGAAGCAGAAAGCCAAAAAGGCTAAGTCAACAACAGAAGATAGTGATGATGATGAGAGCTTGAAAAAGTACTTGAAGATAGTAAAATTTGAAGATCAATGTATTGATACAGAGATTTTTGAAAAGAGGTCATCTATTGCTAGATGGATATACTTTATGGATCAAGGACTAGAAGCTCATGGAATTCAGAGAACTAATGGCACAACAAAAATATTCAGACTTTTGGAAGATATTCTTCATATTCTTGACGGACAAGATATTCAGGATCTTTTTAGGTTAGTTCAAGAAGCCAGTGCAGGTAAAACTGAGGTATCACTATTATATAATGAATTGCTCTTCATGTATGAACCACACAACTGTGATCAAGAAATGTTGAAGGAATTAGAGAATCAGGTTCCTAGTTACTAGAGATATTATATGTCATGTGGATTGCATATTTTGGATATAAATGATGTTACTTACTATATGCTACAAGAGAAGAGTTATCCATTTGGACGAAGATTGTTGGAAAGAATGTTGGGACAACAATTGGAAGTCACTAAAGAATCTATTGATGCTTTGGAGTTGATCAGAATGGTTAAACAACTAATCAAGGATTTGAAAGATGAGGAAGAAGCTGAGAAAGAGCCTTAAGTGTTTGACTTTCAGTCACACTTCACAAATGGTTCTCAGTTCACCATATCTAACACACATAAGAACTAGCTAGTCCATAAGAAAACGGTTTGTGGTAAAGACTTCTCAAATCCGTTGAAAGCTGGTAGTTTGCTAAAAACTATATGGTTCTGACACACCTTGTTTCGAGAGAAAGAGTTGGCTAGTCCTAGACAAACGGTACTAGGTGAAGACTTAATCAAATCCGTTGATGGTTGACAATTTACCAAAAATTGTAGGGTTATCAGTACACCTTATTCTTTATGAATAAAGTATTGTCTATTCCATAGTGTACGGCTAACTGGTAAAGAATATATCAAATCCGTTGATAGCTGGTGATTTGCTAAAAATCATGAAGCCAAAACAGATTGGTTTTTGTTGTTAACTGTTTTATTTCAGGTATAAAGATTGCAAGCAAAGAAGTATTCAAGAAAAGATACTTAGAAAGTTTTGTCTCATCAAATCAAGACTGAAGTTCATGATTCAGAGCTCATAGATTTAACTCAAGAAGACAATTATTGTTGCTGCAAAGAAAATTGAATGTTTACAAGACACAAGAAGATCATAAGTTGAAGACAAAGATGATGTTCATGATGCTTGAAGATTATCTTATCAGAAGGAGATCTACATTGAAGTGTTTGGCTACATTCAGTTGGATACAAATACAAATTTACATGTTCAATCCAAGGATGAAGAAAAGACTGAAGACAAGTATTCTAAATACATCCAATACAAAGAGAAACAAGAAGACAACAAGTTATCATTCTTGTTTAGGGAAGGATTGTTGGGAATTATTTGTTAAGTGTCAAGTACCGTTAGTGTTATTGAAGTACTATTAGTATCTTTCAAGTACCATTAGTGTTAACGTGGTACATAGTAAGTAATGCTACTTATAAAGTAAGTACTGCTATATTGATTAGGACGAATATATCTTTATATAAGATATGTCATAGTTATAGTTAGAATTTATCTTTTTGTGATATACTTAAATAGTTAGAATATTGATAATATATCGTTTGTGATATAGTTATCTTTATAGAATATTCTAAGGTTTCTAAGGTTCCTTACTCTATAAAAGGAACATAGGTACAATGTCATTCATGTACCTCATTCAAGTCGATTAATAAGAGAATCGAATAGTTAAACGTAATTCTGTTCTTATGTGCTTTATAAGTTAGATTCCGCATAACTTATTTAGCTTGATAAAGAGTTCTCAAAGTGTTTTAGTTTGATTACAAACTACTATACTAGTTCTTAACAAAATATAGATCTAATCAAAGGGATCAACAATCCACAAGCCCACTTAGCGTCTGCTGTCCCAATTCAGCCTACCCAACAGCAAGTTCAACAGACCCATAATGCAGTCCAACAAGGGTATATGGTTCCATAGGCTCATCTGAGGGGAAGTATGTTTTATCTAGGGACTTATGCATATACAGTTCCATCATTGTTGCCTTCTCAAGCCACTATGCTCCCACAAGCTTTTTTCAAACGATGACCTTTCAAGAGCCTTCTTGGAACATGGATACCGGAGCATCTTCTCATCTTGCTGAAAACACAGGCATGCTCACCTTCATCAAATTCTTGTTACACCTAATATAATCAAAAACTTGATTTATGTTCGTCAATTTACTCGTGATAATAATGTGTCTGTTGATTTTGATGCTTATGGTTTTTCTGTGAAGAACTACCAGACCCGTCGGCTCCTTCTCTATTGTGACAGTACCGGTGACCTCTATCCTGTGACTCATCAACCATCCAACACCAACAATTCTGCTTTGCTTGCTTTGAGTCCAACTACATGGCATCAACGCCTTGGTCATCCGGGTGAAGATGTGCTTCTTCGTTTAGAGTCTAATCATTTTATTACATCCAATAAATCAAAGTCGTCCGCTTTGTGTCATGCATGTCAACTAGGAAAACATACTAAGCTTCCTTTTTCTAGTTCTGAGTCGAATGTTGCGTCTGTTTTTGATATTATTCACTCTGATTTGTGGACTTCCCCCATTTCGAGTGAAAGTGGTATTAAATATTATGCTATCATTTTGGACCATTCTCACATTATGTTTGGGTGTATCCTTTGCTTCACAAATCTGATTTATTTGATACATTTCTTACATTTCGTGCATATGTGAACAGACAATTTAATGTAGATATTAAGGCTTTGCAATGTGGCCATGGAGGTGAGTATGACAACAATCGGTTTCACGCCCTTTTTCGCCAACATGGCATACAGTTTCGGTTTTCTTGTCCCAAAACCTCCCAGCAAAATGGAAAATCAAAACGTATGCTACGCACCCTTAATAATATCACCCGCACCTTACTTTTTCAAGCACACATACCTCCATCCTACTGGGTGGAAGCCCTTAACATGGTCGCTCACCTTTTAAATATCCTCCCATCGACCACCATTAATAATGAGATACCCTTCGCTAAGCTTTACAATAAAAAAAACCTACGTATGATCATTTACGGTTGTTTGGATGCCTTTGTTATCTACACATTTTCTTTGATCACAAGCTTCACCTCGATCCACCGCATGTGTATTTCTTGGATACTTGGCTTTACATTGCGGGTATCGTTGCCTTGACCTTTCCACTAATAAAATTATAATTTCTCGCCATGTTAACATTAATGAAGATCATTTCCCTTTTGCTTCTATGACACCTGACACACCACCTTCCTATGATTTCTTGCAACATCCCCAATACACCTCCCCTTCACCTTCACCATCACCTTCACATGACCAGCCACTACCTTCCCCTATACCATCTATCTTGGCCCAAGTCCAACCACGCTTTCCAACGAACCCTCCTCTTGACCCTCCACCCTCACCTCAGGCCCAAACTCCACAAACAACCCAACCTACTACACTAATAGCCTCCCAACAACAACCCCAAACACCAGCTTCGGCCCACCAGCCCACACCACCTTTAGTCCACCAATCAAGTGGATCGGGTCTGACACACAACCCTACTATAAATTCCCAAACCCCTTCAACGCATGGTGTGGCTCATGAATACCCCGACATCACATATTTGCATCCTATGGTCACACGTGCAAAAGCCGAAATATCAAAACCCCTCGTACGTATGAATTTTCATGTCTCTACTACCTCACCCCTTCCCCGCTCTCACATATATTCTCTCCGTGACCCTAATTGGAATAAGGATATGGTAGATCAATATAATGCTTTGATTTCTAACGGAACGCGGGCTCTTGTGCCACGTCCAGCTAATGTTAATGTTGTTTGTTCTATGTGGATTTTCAGACATAAGTTTAATGCGGATGGTTCCTTAAGCAGGTACAAAGCTAGGTTAGTTTCAAACGGTTGTAGTCAACAACAGGGGATTGATTGTGATGAGACTTTTAGTCCATTAGTTAAACCGGCTACGATTCAGACTGTTTTGAGCCTTGCAGTTTCACAGGAGTGGCCTATTTACCAGCTGGATGTGAAGAATGCGTTTCTTTATGGCCATTTATCTGAAATAGTGTATATGCATCATCCCCCAGGCTTTGTTGATCCTAATAATCCTGATTATGTTTGTCATTTGCAACGTTCACTATATGGGCTTAAACAAGCCCCTCGGGCATGGTTTCAACGTTTTGCTAGCTTTGTTACACGCATCAGATTTCAGCACAGCAAAACGGATATGTCCTTGTTTGTGTTTCATCGTCGATCTGACATTGCCTATCTTTTGTTATATGTTGATGATATTGTTCTCACGGCTTCTTCTGTAACTTTTTTACAGAAGATTATTACCTTACTTCATAGTGAGTTTGCTATGACTGATCTTGGCTCTCTCAATTATTTTCTTGGTATATCTGCACAGCGATCGCCTTCTGGATTGTTGTTGTCGCAGTCTAAATTTGCATAGGAAATTCTTGAATGAGCCAACATGCAACATTACAACCCATGTCGAACTCCTGTGTATACTGAGTCCAAGCTTGGGTCTACTGGTGACCATGTTAGTGACCCTACATTTTATCGCAGCCTTGTAGGTGCCCTTCAGTATCAGACCTTTACACGCCCAGATATATCATATGATGTACAACAAGTTTGTCTTTACATGCATGATCCTCGTGAACCACATTTTACTGCTTTGAAGCGCATTTTACGCTATGTTCGTGGTACACTTGATCATGGTCTCCAGCTTCATGTTTCAGCCCCTATTCAGCTTACTGCCTATACAGATGCAGATTGGGCGGGTTGCCCTGTCACTCGTCGGTCCACTTCTGGGTATTGTGTGTTCCTTGGTGACAACCTTTGTCTTGGTCTGCTAAACGGCAGGTCACTTTGTCTCGCTCTAGTGCTGAGGCTGAATACCGTGGTGTCGCCAATGTTGTTGCTGAGACTGCATGGCTTCGAAATTTACTTCTTGAACTATAGTCTCCTATTACCACTGCTACTCTTGTCTACTGTGATAATGTTAGTGTTGTGTACTTATCGACTAATCCTGTTCAGTATCAACGTACTAAGCATTTTGAGATTGATATTTACTTTGTCCGAGACTATGTTGCTTCCGGTCAGGTTCGTGTGCTTCATGTTCCATCCCGATTTCAGTATGCAGATATCTTCACCAAGGGTCTTCCAAGTGCTTTGTTCCTTGAGTTTTGTTTCAGTTTAAACGTTCGAATACCTCCCGTTCCAACTGCGGGGAGTATTAACGTATCATCATTTATCAGGCCCATGGCCATTGTGTCTTTTGTATTGTCAGGCCATAGGCCCATCCAAACTATGCATGTATTTATACTCGAAAATTTGCGGAATGACAGTATGCAAAATTAACCTAAACAATAATAAACAAACCTAGAAAATCACTAGACTCATAGTCGGATCATCAATCTATCATAAACACACCTAAAAATCACTAAATAATTCTTCTAATCGATTTTATACGATCCTCAGATTTGATATTTTACTATATATGTATTCCTTAATAATTTCATTACATTATTTATGTATTAAATTGAATAGTATTTAGTCGGGAATCTGATTAACTAGTGAATATGAGATTAAAATATAAGTTTTCGGATTTATAAAAATGAGACATGACAACCTAACTTGCTGGTTCTCAAATTAAGTATTGGCTCGTGCATGTTACTAATAATTTTCTCTAACAAGGAAGCCGTGCTATGTCCCCAAAAGAATAGTATATTATTAAAAGAAATGGAAGAAACAAGGAATTATTAAGCCAGGCTAGCTAACAAAGGCAAAAAACTACAAAGTGTATAAAAAGATGCACCTTTTATAGTGATGTTTGGTTACATGGTTTTTTAGTATGTTTGAAATCAGTAGAATAGCAAACAGTAAATTTTAGTTTGTTGTTTGAATTCTTAACAGAAAGTTTGACAAGTAAATTACTTGTTTCCCAAACAAAAGAAGAACATCAATGTTTACTTGTTACTAGCTAGGAAGGAGCAAAATGGAATTTGACCCACATTACATGTTTGGATCCGACAATAATTCACGTGCATACAAAACACTTTAAATAATACAACTTGTATAATAAAATATGATATTGGAAGGTTCTCATTTTCCACTAATTAAATCCCCACGTCATGACACACATACAACATAATTGGAATCAAAGTTTTGCATCTTATAAATAACAATCATCTTCATTTCATTTCCACAAATTCACTCATTTCCAATTCAGTCTCTACAAACTCTTTACATAAATCACAAAATAAGACATGGGTGCTTGTGTGTCTTCAGCAGGTGACTCGATACACAAATCGACTAATTATGCCTTTGTTATTTCTACCAAAGGCGAATTACGACAATATCCAACTCCCATATTTGTTTCTGAGGTTCTTCAATATGAGAAACCTTCTTTCTTTGTTTGCAATTCCGACAACTTGTATCAAGACCAAGATATCCCTTCTTTGGATTCAGAAGCCGAGCTTGATGCCGGTCATATTTACTTTATTCTTCCGAAAACAATGCTTGCTCATCGTCTTAGTGCCTCCGATATGGCTTCACTTGCTGTCAAAGCCAGTCTTGCTCTTGATTCCAATTCAAATTCCCATGCACCGAAGAAAAAGAATAACAAGGCTCGTATATCACCTATGGTGTTGATGGAAACGAGTCAGATTAATGTTGTAGTCGAGGAAGAGGAACACAAGCAGAATTATAAGAATGGAGGTTTACGAGTGTCGAAATCAAGATCAATAAGGAAGATGGCAAGATCAAAGAAAGCAAGATTGGCTGCTCGATCCTTTAGGCATAAGTTGTCTACAATATACGAAGATAATTAATTTAGTACTCCTAGTATAATTCATGACATGAGTTTTTGGTTTCTGCGTGAACCTGTCGTGATCTACATATGTATGTATGTATGTATGTACAGATTTTGAGCAATAGGCATAATATGTAGATTTGAGATGGCACCACTCCTTCTTTAACTCACTGATATAAATGTAAACTCTACTACTTTATATGTGAAATTGATTACAGAGAAGTACAACTTTTGCTATATCAGATTAGGCATATATATAGCCTTACATAGGAACATAAAGCAGCTAAGAAAATGGTAATCTATCCTAAAGAAGCGGTACATACATTGACCCACATTCTCAAACGTGTAGAGTGTAAACTTCCATGAGAAGCGGTCAAACAAAATACCTAGTCTTACTATCAACTAAACCTAACTAATAACAAAGTTCCAGCCATGCATGCCTAACCATGCATTGCATACGTACGTAAACTCGACTTGTAACCGATTAAACCCAACAATCACCCCCTTAATCGGTTATTCATGGCACCCCGTTCACGTCCTGAACACCTTCTTTCGAAACATCTCTTTTCTCGACTTTTCTCAAACACCCAATATCCCTTCGAGACAAAAAAACACGGTCTTTGCTGCGTTTTTTCTTCTCTCTTGTGAGAAGAACTTTGTTCGGTCTTTCTGTGAATCTTCGGTTCTATGATTCAACAATATTCGGTCTTCGGTCTTTGGCCTTCACGGTCATTGACCTTCGGTCTTCGGTATTTGAATCAACAGTATCTTTCGGTCTTCAACTGTTTGAAACTTCGGTCTTTCTTTCTTTCTCGGTCTCACACTTTCTTATTCAAGTCACGGCACCTGACTTTCTTTCTCTTTCTCAAGACACCTGACTTTACTTTCTTCTTTCTTTACGGCATCGAACTTTCTACGACACCTGACTTTCTTTCTTTCTTTCTTGTGGCCTGCTTTCTTTCTTGCGAAGCGACACCGGCCTCTTTCATTCTTTCTTGTGACGCCTCTTCTTCCTTTCATTCTTTCTTGCAAGAAAATCTTGCTACTTTCATGTCGACTACTTTCTTGTCGACTACTTTCTTGTCCGACTCTTTCTGTCTGACACTTTCTGTCGACTCATTCTGTCGACTTTCTTTGTTCTGTCTGATTACAATGGGTTGCAACCAGACCCTCTTTCTGCTTCTGCCCTGCAGCGAAGGGCTGCACCCTTCTCTTGAAACGACTCTCAAACCTGCCCTTTGATCGAACTCCGCTCTGATACCAAATGTAGATTTGAGATGGCACCACTCCTTCTTCAACTTACTGATATAAATGTAAACTCTACTACTTTATATGTGAAATTGATTACAGAGAAATACAACTTTTGCTATATCAGATTAGGCATATATATAGCCTTACATAAGAACATAAAGCAGCTAAGAAAATGATAATCTATCCTAAAGAAGCGGTACATACATTGACCCACATTCTCAAACATGTAGAGTGTAAACTTCCATGAGAAGCGGTCAAAGAAAATACCAAGTCTTACTATCAACTAAACCTAACTAATACTAAAGTTCCAGCCATGCATGCCTAACCATGCATTGCATACGTACGTAAACTCGACTTGTAACCGATTAAACCCAACATAATAGATACTAATTTTTTGTTACATCGAGAATTGTTTGATGTTTCAATCCGAAAAGAAGTTTAATGCTCTCCTGTTAACTATATAGAAAGTCACTACATGTAATTTAAAATAGAGGTTAGGGTAATTTATGTTAATTGCTTGATAGTTTAAGGCCATAGTTTGATTATTATTTTTTTTCACAGCAGATAAAAAGATATCTATTGAATCAAGCAACAAACTAAAAAATGACAGATCCACAAGACACATTCACAAAAACTTTCAAAGGTTCACTTTTCCAAGCATACCGCTTAGAACAAAAGTTCCTGTGTCTCGATGACTAATCCAATAAAAAGAAATTGATTTAATGCCTCTTCTAAAAGAGTGTCTTTTTTTGGAGGCATCAAGTCAAAGCACAACCTGTTCCTATATCTCCAAATAACCCAAATCACAGTTTGTATACATGACAGCATCGAAACACAATTTTTGTGACTTGAAAGAAAAGTCGAGTGACTTGAAAGAAAGTCGAGTCACCCCATGAGATTACATCGGACAAGATTTTTGGCATATCCCCACCAATCAATATTAATAACCATATACTTTGAGAAACATGGCATGATAAAAAAGCTGTTGTGCAGTTTTAATAGAAGTATTACAAACAGGGCAAAGAATTGAATCGAGTTCAATACCACGAATATCCAGATTGAACCGAGTAGGTAGCCTATCATTTATCAATATCCAAGAATGAATATTGGTTTTAATCTGTATGATTTTTCTTCCATCTTGTTTTATTTTAGAATGGGGTTAGAATCTAGTTGTCTAAGTTCATTCACGTATTCATAACCTCTCGGATTAGCCTTTGTCAAGCCCAAAACAATCTTGTTTTCCCATCTATATATATAAAGTTTGTTATATAAAAGCCAAAACATTATAAAAACTTAAAAGCACAGGATGGTATTTTCACAACTACACGTGTCGGTAGGTCTCATTCAGCTATGTAGTCGTTGTTTACATTGTAGGTTGGCAACTATCGGTTTGTGACTTCATACTCAAAATGAGTTTTGAGTTGGAGATCAAATGTGTCTCTCTACTTTCGACTAACTGGACTGATAATCGGATCTTCAATCTATCATCATAAACACACCTAAAAAATTCACTAATTAATTAGTGTTATTTTTTAGAACGACAAATGTTAGTGGTTAGTGGGTCGAGTCGTGCAATGACATCCAAGCGAAAGAATGTTTTCTTCGAACCCTCGCTTAGTTATGTTAGACTCCTTATCCGCTTCGCCTGAAAGGCATTTGGCAGGTATTGACCCAAAACCTCCAAGAAACCTCCCCAAAAGAACTATTTAGTGGAACCTTGGTGACCAAGTGAGTTAAGTCACTTGGTTCACTAATTAATTATTCTAATCGATATTATACCATCCCTATGAACCCATTTTCTATTTGAGGAATGATACATCCACAAACATTTTACAAAATCAAATCCATATAATGAGTTGACACATGCAATGAACCAATCACAAAACATAATAATTTCTCTTTTTACTCTTTTACCCTCCACATTTTATTGACAAATCATTTTGTGGATTGTATTTTGTATACTTTTTGTAGATCTAGCAAAATTCTTTCTATTTTATTATATATGTACTCCTAATAACTTCGTTACATATTTATATATTAAATTGGACAATATTTTGTCGGGAATCTGATTAATTATTGAATGCAGGATTAAAATATAGGTTTTCTTTGAGATTCATAAAAATGAGACATGACAACCTAGCTTGTTGGTTCTCAAATTAAGTATTGGCTCATGCATGTTATTAATAAGTTTCTTTAACAAGGAAGCCGTGCCATGTCCCCATAGAATAGTATATTATTAAAAGGAATTATTAACTCATGGAATTATTGATCATCACTTTTTAAAACACAAAGGCAGTTAGTTTTTTGGGAGGTAATACTCTTTTAGAAATACGTTTTAACGTATATTAGAAGTATCGGTCACTCCACAATATTATTTATGTTGGGAGGTAATAATCAACAATCTTGATATATTCTCTAAAACGTGTAATATTTCGACACTATATGCCTCGGGTATCACGAAATACCTAACTAAATAAGACAAAGAATAACACTTAGTCTCTAAGGCACGAGAGATCTAAGCAATACACAGAAAGTTGTGATGTTTGTTCTATTCTGAAAAAAGATCAATTCTGTGTTTATCAACACTAAAACCAATTGTGAGTTACAAGAACTGGCTATAAAGGGTTGCGAGGAAAAACACAACTGTTACCAACTCGTTATAGGCGATATTGGTAAAAATAGTTTAGGTCAGTGTGGTCTCAACAAGGGGCTTTGCCCCTTGACCTCGTAAGGGGGCGCTGCCCCCTTAACCTACGTATATGTTCGTGGTGGCATCAAGTTAGCTAAAACAAACGTGCACTCTGCACCCTTCTAACACGTTTATAAGCTATACTTGATTAAGCTTTTAATCTCAAGTATATAACATTTACACAAAATAACAAAGACAAAACCTACAAAAAATCTATAAGAAGATGCACCGTTTATAGTATGTTTGTAATCAGTAGAATACTCAAGTAAATTACTTGTTTCCCAAACAAAGGAAGAACATCAATGTTTACTTGTTACAGCTTACTAGGAAGGAAGGAGCAAAATGGATGTTGACCCACACATCACATGTTTCTATCCGACAATAATAATTCATGTGCATCATATCATATGCAAATCACTTTAAATAATCATGCAAAAAAATTGATCTTGGTAGCTTCCCATTAAAACCGCGTCATAGCACACATACAACACCTACTAATTTGGAATCAAAGTTTCCATCTTATAAATAGCAAAAAAGCAGCTTTCGACATGGGTGCTTGTGTGTCTTCGGCAGGTGACTCGATACACAAATCAACTAATTATGCCTTTGTTATTTCTACCAAAGGCGAATTACGGCAATATCCAACTCCCATATTTGTTTCTGAGGTTCTTCAATATGAGAAACCTTCTTTCTTTGTTTGCAACTCCGACAACTTGTATCAAGACCAAGATATCCCTTCTTTGGATTCAGAAGACGAGCTTGATGCCGGTCAGATTTACTTTATTCTTCCGAAAACAATGCTTGCTCATCGTCTTAGTGCCTCTGATATGGCTTCACTAGCTGTCAAAGCCAGTCTTGCTCTTGATTCCAATTCAGATTCGAATTCAAAATCTCATGTAACGAAGAAAAAGAATAACAAGGCTCGTATATCGCCTATGGTGTTGATGGAAACAAGTCAGATTAATGTTGTAGTCGAGGAAGAGGAACACAAGCAGAACTATAAGAATGGAGGTTTACGAGTGTCGAAATCAAGATCAATAAGGAAGCTGCCAAGATCAAAGAAAGCGAGATTGGCTGCTCGGTCCTTTAGGCTTAAGTTGTCTACAGTCTATGAAAATGAAGGCTGTGATAATTAATTTACTAAGCCCGTAGTATATAATTCATGACATGAGTTTTTGATGTCTAGGTGAACCTGTCGTGATCTATATATGTACAGATTTAGAACTAGGCATGATAGATAATTTTTGGTTACATCGAGAATTGCTTGATGTTTCAATCCAAAAAGAGTACTGTTAGAATGTACAAAGTTGTTAAATGCTCTCTTGTTAATCATATTCATATCAATCCAGAACTATAATGATTGATGAATTTTCGTATTTCCTTTGTTCTGTTAATTTTCTTCTTACCGTCACACAAGCTCAAACCACACAAAGCCCTTCTTTTGAGGTCGGCGTAAATGCGTAATCACTTCTTAGGTATTCTTTTGTCCAAATCGGATAAAAGTCACTAAAGAGGTCTTTTTTTGCATGAACTCGTTTACCATTCTACGTATGTGATACCTAGTGAAGCCCCAAGGCTGAGACAATGCATATGACAATCTGATTCGTCATTTTCTGAAACATCGTCCAGATTGGTTTCGTCATAGCCATCATCTCCATTGTTAGTCATCTTTGCTATGCCTGTGCCCGTTTTCTTTAATTAACCTTGCTGAAATGAGTTTGTTTTAGCAAATCAAGAACATGATCAACTAATGCGGTTAAATCTCTCTAATATCACATGTCGTATGTATTAGATTAAATATCCTACTACAATTCCATAATTCTTTTTCTTTTTCATATCTTGTTAATACTGAGGGACGAAGCCACTGAAAGTTTATGGACATAAAATTAAATAGTCGTGTGATAGGATCGAACTCGGGATTACGGGATTGCACACAATACGTAAAGGATTAATTAATTTTAATAAATATATTTATTAAATTAAACCAAAGCTTATTTAACGATCTTTAATAATTAAAAGTTAAGTGTAAACGAGCGTTATGGAATTAAATAGAAGAGAAAACAAGAAACGAAAAGTTCCGTAAACCCCTTTGGCGTTCTATAGCCGTCAGCTATAAGGGGAAAAAGGAAGGGGGATTTGTTCCTAATCTTTATTAGGACTTGGAGAACAAGTTATGTAATCCTATAAATACCTCATCAAGCCTTCATAATTTTTGTCCCTCCCCTCCTCTCTTCTCCTTGCGATCGCAAACCAACACCCTCATAGGGTTTCGGTCGGTTTTCGATTTAGCTATAATTCACAAGTATTGAAGTTCCTGTTTATTAGTGCTAGCCTCACGATTGATCTGTTGCATTACCTGTGTACAAGAGCGTAATATAGTTTTACTATAAACTATATCTTGGTGTTCTTCATATAAACCTTAATTCGTGATTCGTCGGTGTTCTTGAAGAATTGCTCTAGCTAAAAGGTATGTAACCCTAACTCGATTAATTATGAATGTGTTATTAATTATGATCTTGTTAAATCGCTTCCGCTATGTGTGCTTTGATTTTGTTTAGGGTTTTGCGTAATTGTTATGAGCTTCATAATCCTTCAGTGGTATCATAGAGCCGTTTTAACATGTTATAATTATCGAGATCTAAAGATTGTTTTTTAACTAATAATTGTTTTGAGTTAAACTACATGTTTTTTTTGAAAAGGAAATTTAGGGTTTTGGTTTTGTTTTTTTTTAAATCCGATTTAAAAAAAATGTCGGTTTGTTTGTTTTTTTAGCCGATTATAAATAAAAAAATAGTTTTTTTTAAACCCTAAAATTGCATGTTTTCATCTTTAGATAATTACATGATTAATTGTTATGTCATGTATTTAAGGTTACGATCCATAGTGATTTAATTAATTTGTTAAGTGATCTGGGTGGAACTTTGATGAATTGCATGATTAATTGTTATGTTATGTGAATTCATGTTTCGATCCGTAGAGATTTAATTGTTAAGTTATGTGGAAGATCCGTGATGAACATGCATGCTTTTTCATGGATCATATGATTTGATGTGGTAATTGCTACGTGTTTTGCTACATGCATTATTTGATTCACTAAATCTAAAATTAGGGAAGAGTTTTATATGAATATAAAAAACCTAGATTTGATATTATTTATTGAATAAATCGTATGCATGTGGCTATTTTATTTATTTATTGCACATATAAATTGTTATTATGTGTTTATGATTTAGTTGTTTTTGTACCTACTTGTTTTCATACGTTTTATATTGATTGTATGTTGTAAACAAGGATAATTTTTTCCAAGAAAAATTAATATGGACTAAATCATATAAAAATTAATGAATTGTTTTGAGATCTAATTGACATATGATTTGCGTTGATTGGAATTGCAATAATAACTTAACGGCCTACTCAACTTTAACAAACTATAAAGTGGGTACAACGCACCGCTCGTCATGAACCCGGTTAAGGAAGGAGGTGTTATGCCATTAGTCGCTGACCGAATTCCCGGCTTGCCTGTGCGTCAAAGTTGGAGTTACCTACGGTTATTATTTACATAATTCCTTAAGGTTGATTTAACCGCAAATTCACATCCGAAACACAATGAGTGCTCTAGCCGAGTTCTAGGAGATGTACGTTGTGAATAGTTGTGGGTGAAATTTTTAATTGGTTTAACCAATACCTCGACTTGCAATATATATGGCGAAAATTTAGTCTCACCAAAAGGTTTACTAAAAGTTTTTATTAAACTAATGCTATGGAGATGTATGCATGCTTCTCCATGCATGATTTTGACATCGAAATTTATACCCTAAATTTAAAATCATATGCCATCTAATTGACGAACACTTGAAGTTACAATTTTCGTCATATGAGATTCTGGACGATGTTGTAATGGAGAGAAAACTTCATGACTGAATAAGAATGCACATGAAAGTTTTACGTTCTTTAGATTAGTCGACTTAATTGAGTTACTTAGTGAGATCTGGAAACTTAAGGCATAAAGAAGGGATGAAACATGTTTACAATGTAAAATGACTTTTGGCAATGTAAATCCCTTAAATATCTAGAAATTGCAAATTTGTTTGTCAATCATTGTTCGACAAGTTACCATCTTGAATACTTTCATTGCTAGCAGATCAACTGATGTGATGAAATTATGTCATTTTGGATTCTAGTTTTCAAGGAAAATACTATGGTTATCATTACCGAGGTAATTGTATTTTATTGAATGGTATTATCGAAAATACTAAGATTGAATTTTGTAAATTCTTTTGCAATGTATTAATGCAACGTTACAACGTAAAAGGGGTTTTATTCATTTATTGATCTACAAACCGTATGGTTGAGGATAAAGTCAATTTATAATGAAAAGATAAACCTAAACTCTTTTCATGAATGAAGAAAGAGTTATAATAATTTTAGAAATGTCAAAATTCAAAATACATAACTCATAGCAAACTTTAATAGTTAAGAAAAATGCATATTTTGAGTTATTAAATGTTACCGCTAATTGGTTATAAGGCAAACTAGCTTATTTGTCTTGTAGTTGTGCTTTGACCATTTATAGGCACTACATACCATTGTGGGGTTGGTAGACCTATTAAGGAAGAAATTGCATGTCAAGTCTTTCAAGTTTAAAACAATTGATGGATAAGTCGTCATTTACGAAGTAGAGTACACTCTTTAATACTACGAGTAATTGTTACGAATGTGTTTTTCATAAGTGTAAGAAAGTAACACAAATTAGTTTCACCGATTATGAAACATTTTCAATGTTGTCAAATTCAGTGGGAGAATTGTGTTGTATTACTAAATTCGAGTCTATTAAAACATTCTCTAATTTAGTGGGAGTTACAAGCTTTGTCGTCTTGGTAATAACCCATGTTATCTTTAGTATGTCCTAAGATAATTACTTTCGAATTGTTAACACTATTATCTTCAAATGATATTCATGTATTGATTCTTGTTCATTAAATGGTTCTACATCTACTTCTAAAAGCTAATATATGTGACACAATCATATTTTGTATAGACGAACATTAGATGTGATGTTTATCTAATATATGAGATTGTTCCGTGCACAAGTGGGAGAAATGAACATTGTGTGATTGTTTTGTAGTTTCTTAAAATAGATAATTCCTGGAATGACATAAGATACATAGAGTAATCTTATACTACTAAACTAAAATATTTGTATGTTCTTGGAATTACATAAATAGACATAGTAGTGAATTAACTTGAAAAGCTTGTTGAAACCTAGTGGTGTTCATGATTACTTTAGTTATACATGTTTATGATTTATTGTATAAAGTCACAAACATAAAGTCTTGGAAGATGTATAATATAAAGTAAGACATTAATGTATTGTCTCTATTTCGATAAGACATATACATGAAGTCATGGTCAAATGACTTAAAACGTTTGATGGAATTATAACTTTTATGTTTTCAAGACATGGAAATGAAGTGACTTTGTATTATAAGTACTTGAGTTATAAAGCATGCAAAATGGTTAGAAAATCTATACTACCATTAAGATGATTTAGTTGGTATATAGGTAAACCGAAATATATATATTTATCTTAATATTGTTAAGATTAACTTACAATATTTCCCTAAATGAAATACATCATTGTTATGTTATGTTCATTAGGGGAATCAAACTCTCAATATGATGGTGATGTTTGATTCAAGATAACTATATCTTCCTTTATTCCAAAAAGATATCAAGGTTTGAAAGTTGAGTATGACTTGAGCTAAGAAGATTAATAAGATACCATTATATATGGAATGTGATGAATCACGTTATATCTTAAATGAAGTTCGGATTTTGCTAAACTACTTATGAAGTGGATTGTTTAGAAAATAAAGAGTATGAAACTACCATTGTGTTTTGTGATGTCTCATATAGATAACATTGGAGTGTTGATCTATTTGCTATGTATTTAAAGAGTAATTTTAAGTTACTAAAAGCAAGTGGGAGTTTTGATTTTGAAAGATAAAATTATAAGATACATAATCTTCTGAAATACACTAGTAATTATCATGAGGTAGGCTTGTAAATTCTAACTCTCAAGATAAAGGAATTTAAGTCATAGGTCCGTAAGGATATCTTGGATATGTGATTAATATGCTGAGAAATATGAGTTACAAATGATTGTTATGATATGTTACCAAATATTGAATTGGGTAAATTACTCATACTATGAACGTAATAGATGTTGTCCAATAAGATAAGCAATTGTAGATTTGTTTTATCTTAAATAGTTTGACTAGAAATTGGAGATGAGTTTCGTCAAAGGAAGAAAAACACCAATTGTTGTGGTTTAATCTTTGTGTCGAAATTATATGGACAAAATTGTACACATATTTAATGTATGTATTATGAATAGATTATTAATCACACTTAAGTAATTAATTATGATTGATTATTCTTTCCTAAACACATTAAATGTATAAAGATTTTGATAGTCATATTTTAAATTGAAAAATTTGGATATGTATGAACTATTTCTTGAATGACTACTTAAGTAATCGAAATGAGTTTATTACTTCAAAATAAATCTTTGGAAAAGTAAAAAATGCAATTATCCATGAATGGATAAAAGCATGCATCTAGGAGATTATTCTTATGTTTCATTTGAAATCCAAGATTGTATTTAAATTTAAATAAGATGATTTCTGAGTATTCCTAAAAGCTAGTGAGAGTATTATGGTTATTTTCTTAAATTATATGTGTCAAATATACATGTAAGAAAGTAAGATTACATTCAAATTAACTGTTGATTTGGTTTAAATTTGAGATCAAACTTTACTTTGAAGATTTTTAAAATAAGATGTACATAACCTTGGAACAAATAATATTTGTTTGTTCATGCGGTGGAAATACAACATAATATGCCATGTAGTAAATTTATATGGATATTTAGAACATGAGAAATTCTCATGTGTGTCGTGTGGTATTTATATCATGCTTAAAATGCATGATAACTTGAATATATTGATCTATTTAAAAGTTATTAAATAACTTGTGTAATGAATATTCTGAAGGAATATGTTTGGAAATAGAATAACATCCTAAATCTTGGATCGGCTTCCATATTCTATGGATGAGTAATTTGTAATAGTTGTGCAAATTATCATAGCAAACAAACTTGGAGGTTTTGTTGGAATCAAACATTACATAGTAGATATTAAAGGTAACGTATTCATATCTTTTATGACAAGTTGTCAAACTTGAAAAGATATAACTGATGTAACACTCAATATTAGTCATGGTATCCTTGGAGGTGACATATTGATTAAAGTTGTATTATACATTAAAGAATTAGAATACTTTGAACTTCAAATGTGTTTTGGAAGTTTAAGAAATTGGTAATCAAGCATGTTTCACAATTTTGCTATGTGGCAATATCAAACTATTTGAATGCGCATGTACAAGAGTTTCAATGAATTGAATTCTTGAAGAAAGTATTCTCAAAATTCCAATAGGTCAAGATTGGTTATTTTATGCTTTGCCAAACCAGTGTGAGTGTCATTGTTAGAGGCATAATGCATCGACCATATTTTCATGCATTGGTCTATTTAGTATTTGGATAAAGGATGTTTAAGACATCATTGAATTGATGAAATAAAGATTGAGTTTCGTTTACTTTTCTGTTATTTAATTTTGTATCCTATTTTATATGTTTTAATCCATGAATATTATGATATTTCTAAATGTCCGTTGTCGATTAATAATATGGGAATATTATTAAACTAAGACAATTCAAAATAGACAGAGTATACTTGAAAGTATATTGGTCAATTTTGGATGATATTTGATGAATCAAATATTAGACTTATCCCAACTATATTATTTTACTTTATGGATCTTTGTCATCAAGTAAATCATAAATAGTTATCCTTAGACCTCAGATACCAGGAAACTGTCGTGGATCTAGTGCATTTCTGTGAAATAATCTAACGCTAAACGTAACTGGTAGCTATAAGGGTTATTTTCAGAAGTGTTGCAAAATTCATAAGTTTTGCTTGTAGTCAATATGGTATTTGTTTCCTTCAAATTATTTTGAAGTATAATACAGTTGGGCCCCTCGGGGGAGTAGTAAGATATTTGTGCGGCCACACCCAAATTTGTTTTCGTGATCTTGCTATATCCGTAAACGAGAAACAGAATGGTTAATGTAAGGAATGAGTGAGATCCATATCCTATTAACGTTGTATTTGAAATGAAAGGATAATAATAATGATGTATATATCATTAAAAGGTTTTGTTCAGGAAACCTTACTCGAGTTGTACTAGTGACATTGTTAGTGTAACTAGACGCTAATCAATGTGATCACGATATTCGAATTTTGTCCAAGTGGGAGCTGAAATTTTATGGACATAAAATTAAATAGTCGTGTGATAGGATCGAATTCGGGATTACGGGATTGCACACAATACGTAAAGGATTAATTAATTTTAGTAAGTATATTTATTATATTTATTAAATTAAACCGAAGCTTATTTAACGATCGTTAATAATTAAAAGTTAAGTGTAAACGAGCGTTATGGAAATAAATAGAAGAGAAAACAAGAAACGGAAAGTTCCGGAAACCCCTTTGGGGTTCTATAGCCGTCGACTATAAGGGAAAAAAGGAAGAGGATTTGTTTCCTAATCTTTATTAGGACTTGGAGAACAAGTTATGTAATCCTATAAATACCCCATCAAGCCTTCATAATTTTTGTCCATCCCCTACTCTCTTCTCCCTTGCGATCGCAAACCAACACCCTCATAGGGTTTCGGTCGGTTTTTGATTTAGCTATAATACACAAGTATTGAAGCTCCGGTTTATTAGTGCTAGCCTCACGATTGATCCGTTGCATTACGTGTGTATAAGAGCGTAATATAGTTTCATTATAAACTATATCTTGGTGTTCTTCATATAAATCTTAATTCGTGATTCGTCGGTCTTCTTGAAGAATTGCTCTAGCTAAAAGGTATGTAACCCTAACTCGATTAATTATGAATGTGTTATTAATTATGATCTTGTTAAATCGCTTCCGCTATGTGTGCTTTGATGTTGTTTAGGGTTTTGCGTAATTGTTATGAGCTTAATAATCCTTCAGCCGGGACAAAATTGCCCGTGTGCATAAATTTTTTTAACCGTAATATAACAGATGTAAAAAATGAATTAAAACGAAGGGTAGAAACACGTTCCGATTGACTGAGTGCATTTAAGATGCATTTAGAAAAAATCGATGTTTTCTTCATAAGTTAAACACTACACATAAAAAATTTAAAGGGGTCACGGGCATCCGCGGGAACCCCTAGCTCCGTCCCTGTTAATACTCATAAACAACTTTTTAATCGTTTGGTTCCAAGTTTAGCATGGATTGAGCTCTTTTTTATTTGGACTAGTGCATTGAATGGCCGGGTCGCCCATGTTTCTTCGTTAGTGTTGCACGTTCGCTCCTGGTCTAACTTAAAATTTTAAACGTAAAAGAAGCAAAGACATACAATGTACAACGTACACATTCGAACAGGCTAGCTGGTTTTGAAGTAATATATCCCATCAAGTGTAATGCAAGTTGTAAACCTGCGAACCATAAATCCCGAAATCTCACGTGTGCCTTCTTTTATAACTTATTGACTGTCAATATTGCACGAACACAACTATTTTAACTTGCATTAAATGTTACATTTGCATTTCACATGCTAAAGAGTTATTCTGTTAAATACGTACTTCATATAATATGCTTAGAATTAATATATGACAAATCATAAAGGATAATGTCCCCATGGTTACAAAAATCTTACATGCATTTTCGTCTTCTAAGTTTTCACCACTAACATGTTAATATTTCTATATTTATTCAGCTGTATCTGTATACGATGTTTCTCTTTCTGTGATAAATCATCTGATATACAAATTGTTACTATGATAGTACTAATTCCGACGATCTGAACATTTATAGACAACAATATTATCCGTTTTGTCAGCAGACACAACTTTTCTATGTGGCTCTCATTTGAGAATTTTCCGGTAAGTCACTCAAGCTAGTACTACTCTCATGATATAAGCACGCTAAGCTATATTGGAAGGTTCCCAACCCCCCGTCATGGCATCAAAGTTTTGCATCCTATAAATAACAATCATCTTAATTTCATTTCCACAAATTCACTCATTTCCTATTCAGTCTCTACAAACTCTTGCATAATCAATCTCTAGTAAGATAAATCAAGACATGGGTGCTTGTGTGTCTTCAGCAGGTGACTCGATACACAAATCGACTAATCGTGCCTTTGTTATTTCTACAAAAGGCGAATTACAACAATATCCATCTCCCATATTTGTCTGTGAGGTTCTTCAATATGAGAAACCTTCTTTCTTTGTTTGCAACTCCGACAACTTATATCAAGACCAAGATATCCCTTCTTTGGATTTAGAAGACGAGCTTGATGCTGGCCAGATATACTTTGTTCTTCCGAAAACAATCCTTGATATTTTCTTTTACTATATTGCTATAAGTATTACGTATACATAAATACGAACAATCAATACACATATCTCCATAAGTATTGTTTTGCAATTAGTGGCGTTCCCATGCTTTTCACATGTATCGATCAGAGAGTATTAAGGCACAATAGATAAATACTACGAACTATTTGATCTAGAGAGAGAACTCACTGTGTGGGGAGGGGAAGGGGGGGTTATAAGGAGAGTGTATTTCACATTCGAAAGGAGAAGGCTCTTAAGTGCTTCGCAGCGCCTCGTTCCTCCGCTCCCTTGTGATTCTTTTGAAGGTGATAGTAGCGAGTGGTGTGCCACCCAAGTAGTATTACGTATATATTTTTTGTAACTTTTTAATATCGGACCTCGATTGGGGTAATCCCTCCCCTTTCAAAGTCATCAAGGGCAATCCCCTTATTTTTAATGTAGAGATTTTACTAGTTGAAAAAGTTCGTTTTCTCGGGGTCTCTTCGAATTGATTTCCGGTTAATTGTGTGAGATTAGTTGTTCTTGGTGAAACAAATATTTTTGGTTTTGGAAAATAAATGAGCAAGACTTAATAATAAACGACGAGAATTAAAACAAGTTAAACTGTAAACGGTGCGATATTTAAAACTTTAAAAGTAAATGACGAAAAATGAAAGGACGTAAAATTAAAACTTAACATAAAGTAAATGATGCAAATAAAAACTTAATCTAAAAGAAAAGTGAATAAAAATTCAAATAAATAAAAAGGCGGGAAGAATCAAACTTGAAATTAAAAGAAGAAAACTTAAAAATAAAAACAGAAAGAACCTTGATTCGGAAGTTTAAAACTTCCGAATGAACAGGCTGATCCGGAACTTTTAATGTTCCGGATGAAGCTTGCTTCATTCGGAACTTTTGACTTTCGGATGAAGGAACATTCATTCGGAACTTTGGAACTTCCGGATGAAGGAGCATTCATTCGGAACTTTGGAACTTCCGGATGAAGGAGCATTCATTCGGAACTTTTGACTTCCGGATAAAGCTTCCTTCATTCGGAACTTTTAACTTCCGAATGAAGCACTTGGTCCGGAATTTTAGACTTCCGAATGAAGGATTCTTGATCCGGAACTTCTGGGAAAGAACAGTAACTTCAGAAACTAACAACCCGAAGAACAGGGGAATGTACAGTAACACGATTTCATCCACAAATTAATCAAAATCAAACGAAAGATTAAACCAAAACAACCAATAAGCAACAACTAACAATAATCAATCAAAACAAATCATCAAAACTAACAAACATAACCAAATCAATCAAAACCCACTTGATCAAAATCATAAAAACTCAAGAACATGAACAATGATGAATAAGAACAAATCAAACAAGAAAGGAAGAAGATGATAAATGAAAAGCTTAATTAAAAAGTAAGGATTCAATAACAAAAGCTTAAACACAAATTAATCTAGAGAGAGAAAGCATAAGTTTAGAGAGAGAAAACTACCTACTCCTAATCTAATCCTAAAAACTAAAACTAAAACTAACCCCCCCTCTCACATGATGTGAGGGTGGTATTTATAGGAGAGGGGAGTGGTTGGTGGCTTCCTCTTTCTTTCTTTCTTGGTCCTCGGTCTTTCAGTCTTCTTAAATTCTTCGACTTTTAAGACTTCGTCTCGGGATTTCTATGAACTCGTCTTGTAATTTTCTTCATAAATTAGACCTGAGTTCTTCGACTTTATTAAACTTTCGTCTTTGGACTTTTTCTTCGATAAATCTTCAGAATTGGTCTTGGACTTCCGTTCTTTTTTCCACTTTTGATCTTTCGACTTCGTCTTTTGTCTTTTTCTTTAATAAAAGCCCGTGAAAATCGTGTTTTCTCCACTTTTCCCCTTCTCGACCCTGAAACACAATAAAAACACAAACCACGCATAATTCCGCCATTTACGACATAAAATATACGTTTAGGTCCCGTTTTAATGTAATTAAGTGGTAGAAAAGATGGGTGTTTTCACACCTATCAAATCCCCTACACTTAAACATTGCAATGTCCTCATGCAATGCTTAGTGATAAAGCAAGGTTTACACTTTCCATCATAATCAACCTACCTTGTCCTTTATTAAACAACTAAGGAAAATCAAAAAGATAGAAAATAACAAGATGCAATCCAAGAAGAAACATGGTAAAGAAATCTAAGACTTACATTAGGGCTTGTGTGTCATGAATGTTTATCACCCTCAAGTTTCACGTTCCCCATGCCAAGCTTAAAAACAAGATCATTGTTAGTACAAGTTAGCATAACAAACATTTACTCATGCGGTTCAATTAATCACTTAAACCCCCTTATTCCTATGGGTATCTCTTATATTTTATTGATGTCTTGAATGATCACGAGGATGCATTGTTGACTTATTCCGATAATTTATTAAGGCTGAAAGAAAAGTAGGACAATTTGATCAATAGTTAGCTAAAGGACAAAATCTCTTAAAACTGCTTCTTGGGATATCAAAAAGTTCATATCTTGGCATAACTTGGTTCACGATTTGAGACCTTTCTCGGGCCGATATTTGGCATGTACTTCATACTTCATATCTTGAGAGACGTGCTTGAGATAATGGTCTTCTCATCGTTCATAGAGTTTCTTCACTTGGAGACTTTTGAGAGGTACTCCAACTTTGTTGACCACGACTTCATGATTATTTCGTCAATCTCTATTTGGGATTATGAGATACAACGATCCGCCTCCTTTTCGGACTTGGATCTATTTATCCTCATACCTTGTTAGGGTCTTTTCGGATAGACTTCTCCATCATCTTTATGGGAGTTGATTGCTTTTCGTCGTAAGTCTTGATCCTTCATAATGACTTTGGGAAAAATGATTTTCACATCACTTTGGATCTTCAGCAATAAAATTGAATCCTCATGCCTTGTTAGGGCCTTTTCGGACTCGCCAATCTTCGCGCCCCGCTTCATAAGTTATGCCTTGGCTATGAACTCTCGTCATTACCGAGCAACTTTTAAACGATCTTGGGCTAGAAGCTAAGTAACTTTTCAAATCGTACGACCTTACTTATTGCAGATAATTTATTAGCAAGTGATGGGAGAAAAAGATCATAATTAACTCACATAAGTTAATGAGAGAATACCAAACTTGTAGCCAACTCTATCATTTCTCGTTCTCCACAATTTAAAATCTCAAGGAATGAGACTCGTGGATGCTTAGCCCAATAAACCAATTAAGGTCTACATGGTTAAGGATACTAGCTAGAGTGAACTTGGATAAGTAAACTCGGGTTGAGTCAAAATATTCACAACGGGCCTAATATATCTAAGATATCTAAACTTGCTAAAACCATTTTATTAAAATAAGAGAAAAATAGCAAAAATAATGGGAACTACAACTAGGCCAAAATAGATTAAAATTTTGAAAAATGTCGAAAAATTGATTTTCCGGTTAAAATGAGGACAAATACAAGGAAAAGGCCACTTAACTTCGATAGAAGTCCCCCCTACACTTAATATAAACATTTTAAGCATGTGGCGGTAAACTCCCCTACACTTAGGACATTGTGCATTTTGTTTAAATCTCGTTAAGGGAAAGACAACTAAAGAGATTCCTATTTTAATATTGAGAAATATAAAATAGTGAATCGAAAAGAGTTTAGGATAGAACCGGGAAGAAGGGAACACGGAATCACGGTTGGTCAAAAGTCATCAAGAGTGTGTCTTTGAAGCTCTAATCCCTGCACATGATAAGAAAGAAGGCAAGAAACACCACGGGGCTCCCCCTACACTTATGATGAAAATAGATAGATAATTGGGTTGCCTCCCAAAAAGCGTTTGTTTTTGTTGACCGAGTCACGAGCCTGACTCGTCCCCGAATTAAATGGTCCATGGGGAAGCCTCGAATGTGATACCGGGATCAAAGACCTTGTCCTCGTTCCCGGTTGACATCAACAAAGGAGAGGCGGGGGGATAAGTCTTGAAAGGGAGAAAAACCCTTTCAACATACGAATTGTATGTGAATTTAAGATCCACGGGAGGTGGGTTGGGTATAGTGAGCACATTGTCCTCCCCCAAAGACAATGGAAGCTGAGCAAACGGCAAAGTCGTGATGGTATCAATCATAGCATAATCAATGTCACCTCCCGGGTCAAAGCACTCATCCTCATTTCCTAGTATAAAACGAGTAGAGTAAAAGTGATACATCACCCGCTTGGGTGTGCACGTGGGAGGATGAGGTGGCAATATAATATGAGAGGTATGAGAACAATTACCGTCCACCTGCGTCCCTTTTTCAGAAGATTCACATCTTTTCACCTCTGGGATAGAAGGTGTAGTGTCATCGTGTAATAAATCCTCTAGAAAAAGTATATCTCCTTCCACATCAGAATACCCGGATATGTATTCCATGGGTGTATCAATATCAAGAAACTCATCGATCTCAGGAATGTGAAAACCATCATCACTAAGGAGTGAAGTATTTTGCTTTAGAAATTCCTCCTCGTCGAAAATAACCTCAATATCGTCATCACTCTCCTCATTATTTATAGGGCCAATGATATGCTCAGGGATATGGGTACTCGTCTGATCTTGCTGCTGTAAGAATGACTCCATACAAGTTCGCAGCGTGTGTAAAAGCTCTTTTGATTGCGCTTGAAAAGCTGTAGCAAGATCGACAATTGGTTCTTGGTAACTCATCCCGTGACGAGGCTGATGATCGAGTGAGTGCGGTGGGGGCTCAAGATTGTGAAAACCGGAATTATAGCACGGTTGTGGCTCATAGTTGTTCATCGGTGGAGAATAATTAGAAACCGGGGTTGGTTCATAATAATCCATAGGTGAAGAAAACTGAGGACACGGATTTGGCTCATAACAATTCAGTAGTTGACAATAATAGGTATCGTGAGGACCCCCACAGTTGTTGCAAACCGGGTAAGGAGAAAAAGCAGGTGCATCTTGTGGATAGCTATTTTCATTGTTATAATTGTACCCCGGTTCTTGCCCGTGACCATACGGGTATTGAACCGGGCACGAAACATGCCAATGAGAATCGCTTCCACAATAGATGCACGGGGGAACAGGAGGTGGGTTCAAAAAGAGTGAATTAGTCGAGTTGCACAAGGGACAAAATCCGAATTGTGTGTAGTCGATATCGTTTCCGCACCGCTCACATGTACACCATTGACAAGAGTTGTTCCCAGATAATTGTTTCCCACACCTGACGCAATGGACATAAAAATCCATAAAGAAAGATAGATAAGCAAGAAGAATATTTTTGGTGCAAAACTTTGAAAAAGAAATGCTTTTTATGATTTTTCAAATGTTTTTGGATTTTTGAAAATTTTTGACAAGAAAAATAACGTTCACAAGTGAACGGATCCCAAAATCCAACACTTCACTCACAAAAAACCTTCGATCTTCACGAAAAGAGCCGGCAGCGGCGCCATTTTAATGTAGAGATTTTACTAGTTGAAAAAGTTCGTTTTTTCGGGGTCTCTTCGAATTGATTTCCGGTTAATTGTGTGAGATTAGTTGTTCTTGGTGAAACAAATATTTTTGGTTTTGGAAAATAAATGAGCAAGACTTAATAATAAACGACGAGAATTAAAACAAGTTAAACTGTAAACGGTGCGATATTTAAAACCTTAAAAGTAAATGACGAAAAATGAAAGGACGTAAAATTAAAACTTAACATAAAGTAAATGATGCAAATAAAAACTTAAACTAAAAGAAAAGTGAATAAAAATTCAAATAAATAAAAAGGCGGGAAGAATCAAACTTGAAATTAAAAGAAGAAAACTTAAAAATAAAAACAGAAAGAACCTTGATTCGGAAGTTTAAAACTTCCGAATGAACAGGCTGATCCGGAACTTTTAATGTTCCGGATGAAGCTTGCTTCATTCGGAACTTTTGACTTTCGGATGAAGGAACATTCATTCGGAACTTTTGAACTTCCGGATGAAGGAGCATTCATTCGGAACTTTGGAACTTCCGGATGAAGGAGCATTCATTCGGAACTTTTGACTTCCGGATAAAGCTTCCTTCATTCGGAACTTTTAACTTCCGAATGAAGCACTTGGTCCGGAACTTTAGACTTCCGAATGAAGGATTCTTGATCCGGAACTTCTGGGAAAGAACAGTAACTTCAGAAACTAACAACCCGAAGAACAGGGGAATGTATAGTAACACGATTTCATCCACAAATTAATCAAACTCAAACGAAAGATTAAACCAAAACAACCAATAAGCATCAACTAACAATAATCAATCAAAACAAATCATCAAAACTAACAAACATAACCAAATCAATCAAAACCCACTTGATCAAAATCATAAAAACTCAAGAACATGAACAATGATGAATAAGAACAAATCAAACAAGAAAGGAAGAAGATGATAAATGAAAAGCTTAATTAAAAAGTAAGGATTCAATAACAAAATCTTAAACACAAATTAATCTAGAGAGAGAAAGCATAAGTTTAGAGAGAGAAAACTACCTACTCCTATTCTAATCCTAAAAACTAAAACTAAAACTAACCCCCCCCCCCCTCTCACATGATGTGAGGGTGGTATTTATAGGAGAGAGGAGTGGTTGGTGGCTTCCTCTTTCTTTCTTTCTTGGTCCTCGGTCTTTCAGTCTTCTTAAATTCTTCGACTTTTAAGACTTCGTCTCGGGATTTCTATGAACTCGTCTTGTAATTTTCTTCATAAATTAGACCTGAGTTCTTCGACTTTATTAAACTTTCGTCTTTGGACTTTTTCTTCGATAAATCTTCAGAATTGGTCTTGGACTTCCGTTCTTTTTTCCACTTTTGATCTTTCGACTTCGTCTTTTGTCTTTTTCTTCAATAAAAGCCCGTGAAAGCCGTGTTTTCTCCACTTTTCCCCTTCTCGACCCTGAAACACAATAAAAACACAAACCACGCATAATTCCGCCATTTACGACATAAAATATACGTTTAGGTCCCGTTTTAATGTAATTAAGTGGTAGAAAAGATGGGTGTTTTCACACCTATCACCCTGGTTTTTAGTTGCACGCGCACGCGCGCGCGTGCACACTTACCATGTGGTGTACCTCGTCCTTTTAAGAAGAAAGCGAACAAAAATACCGTCACAAATCAAGCCGATCTCGAGAATCGAGCTTTTGATACGGATTTAGCCATGGATAATCGACCGATGATCGAGATCTTGCAATCCCACGTTGAGGTAAATGATGACGCGATTGTGGTGCCGGATATTGGAGGGAATAATTTTGAACTTAAAACGGGCTTTATTCAAATGGTTTTCTTCAGATGGTCAGCTAGAATTAGTATAGTAACAATTTGAACACAAACTAGTTAATTTTATTTATTATAGGCAGAGATATCGTATATAAATACAGCTGAATAAATAGGTTAGTGATGAACACTTAGAACAAGAAGATGCATGTGAGATTTGACTAATCATGGGAAATGTTTCTTTTAAGTTTTAGCATCAACAGACCTTCAATTCACATGGAATTTTACACCCTAATAGTTTAGTATCGACCGTCTTTCATATATTCAATCAATCAATCATATGCATACTATACTATCTAATTTGTTATATATTATTTTCTCCGTCCCATAATAAGTGTCCACTTTAAATAATTTTTTCTTTGTTATTTAAAATTGACCATAAATATCTTTATTTGTGTTACATATTACTTTATATAAATTATATCATTTGAAATACTTTTTAAAACCAAATCTATTTGTTTAACTTTTATAAAGTACTATAAAACATAAGTATAAATATTTATGATCAAAATTTAATAACAAAGACTTAAAATATTATATTGTGGGCACTTAATATAGGACGGTGATAGTACTTTTTTGTTTTAATATTATTGCCACGTTTTTTTATTGGAATGTCTCATTTTAATTATTCATAATTAAAAATAGAAAAAAAAAGTTTGATAAAGTTACTATATTAGAAAGTTAGATGTAGTAACATTGTAGCACCAAAAAAAGTAATCACCTAAGCGTCATATTAGCTTAACAATAAAATAACAAAATCTCCTCTAATCATAATACCAACTAACACCACTCACCTCCTTATTTTCATAAAACCCCATCAACAACTATTACATTTATTAAACAAACTATGCATTTCATTCATAACTAAAAATAAAAATTGCAATACTTAGAAAAACACAATTAAAAAAACATGTGAATTTATTAAAAAAATACACGCCGGACGATTAGTCTTCTTCTTTTTGAGCTTACTCGACTTCACGCCAAATATGGTTCATAAGGTTTTGTTGGTGACTACGATACGTATCTTTGTCTCGTAATTCTTTTGCTTGACGACGTTAGGTTTCACATCGATTGATCCCTGTTCTTGGCATTGACCTTGCGGGATTAGAATACACATGCTTTCGGTCAACAACCGACATCTGTTGATCTTCTAAATCAGGCTATGCATTATGATACATGCATACATGATTCTACGTAATATGTTGACTTCGTATAGACGGACCGATTGTTTAATAAGTCCTCAACGTCCTTGGAGAACACTGAAAGCACGTTCGACATCTTTTCGTGCACTTTCTCGACGCTGTTTAAAGTCCGTATGCTTCAGATCAGTTGGAACCGTGAATGACTTGACGAAACTTACCCACACTGGATAAATTCCATCGACCAAGTAATACCCATTACGATACTCAACTCCGTTAACCACATACGAAACCACATGAGCTAAGTCATCTAACATGCCGTCGAATAACGGAGATTATTCGCACTGGTTATCCCATAAAACGCATGCCAAATCTATAAACCATGTGAAGCTATAGCTTCAAGCATTATAATAGGGTATTTTTTTATCACCCCTACCATATTGACCATGCCATTAAACTCGACAATTTTTCAATTTCCAGTGCATAAAAGCAATACCTCCAAACATTCTTGAAATACCATGAACATTGTTATGCTTTTGTTGTATCTTTACAACGTCTTCAAATGTTGGCTTTCTTAAATACTTCACCATATACAATTCAATGATGCACATATTAAAGAAACTTAGAGCATATCGTGCAGTAAGCTCACTTATTTGTAAATATCCATCTAGCATGTCGGGTGTGTTACCGTATGCAAATTGACGTATAACCGTCGTGCACTTCATAAGAGAACTTATACTCATTCGACCCGTACAATCGAGTCAAGATGAAGGGAAATGAAAATGTGATGATCAGTCGTATAAGCTACAATAATTTAGAAAAAGTTTACGACTCATACGTAATTTTCTTTGAAAATAATATAAAGGATACTTACAATGATCATCAACATAATTGACTCATAGAAAAGCCGAAAAATGAAAATAGCATTCAACCATAGAGGGGGATGGGGGATAAAGTGAATTCTTTTTAAAGAAAACTCCCAAATGTCAGACCTAACGGTGTGGGCTAAAAACACTCGGTGGTATAGTAACACCAAGAAACGTCGGCCAACGTCGTTGTGGGATTTACTACACCGTGCTCTTTTATTTTTTCTTGAAATTATAATTACAAATTTATAAAAAATTAAATTAATTAGTTAAGGGTAAAACTGTTATTATGTTAAAAAAATAATCTCGTGATGAATGTACTTTTATTAAACTGTACTTTTTCCGAACACAATAAATTTGAAACAAAAAATTATTATGTATGAGCATTAACTAGATGAATATCTGCGTATAGCGGTGGAATGTCTAGCGACGGATAATCGACGTAATAACTCATTTTGTAGTAAATATTTCTTGAAATCCAAAGTAAATGTTTCTTGAAATCCAAAGTGAATTTTTTTAAATAAAAATGGAAACGTTCATAACATTCCATGAGTTCTTAACATGTAGACCGATTCATGAATCTGGCATTAGGATAATTTTGAAACTGCACCTCTTTTAATTTTCAGAATGAGTCGTATGATGAAAGTTTTAAGATTTACATTGAAGTTGTAATATTTTTCTTGTTTAGATGAATTTTAAAAATTTTTAACTTTTTGACAATTAGGATAAATATTTTATAAGATATATAAATTTTGTCTTTTTAATATGGCCCACATTTTTAACCATTATATATTTTCAAATTTCAACCATAACATTTTTATAAGATAAAGATTAGATACATCTAACATATTTAACATAATACACTCTTTGGCTGTGAAATGCAAATGTGACATTTAAAGCAAACTAAAATAATAGTCCATAATTATAAAACAAGGCACACGTGAGATGTCGGGATTTATGGTTCGCAGGTTTGCAACTTAATTGCATTATATACACTTGTTAAATTTCCTTGCTTTGATACACTCTTTCTCGTTATTTTAATCGATTTTATGGCAATTTCTACGAACCGATTTGTTAGTTTATAATATAGGTATTCCTAATATTTTCTATACGTTATTTATACATTAAGATATACACTATTTTGTCTGGATTCAGATCAATCATTGAATGCGGATTAAAAAATAAGCTTTCTTTAAGATATAAAAATAAGACATGACAACCTATCTTTTTAAGTATTGGTTCCCTATTTAAGTATTGACTCATGCATGTTAATTTTCTCTTACAACGAAACTGCACCATGTCCCAAAGAATAATATGTTAACATAAAATATTTAGCGAATCACTTTAATAAAGTCATATACGGGCATTTCTATATTTATTATTACAAACATCAATCATTCACTAATCTCCAAAGATATTGACATATAATTCTTAAAAGAGTAAAATACATCGTTCGTTCTTATGGTTTGTATTAACAGACGTATCTAGTTCGTTGACAAAAAAATAGCATTATTTAGTCTTAGCTTACAAACGTTCTTAGACGTTGGTCCCCCCACTTTAACTGAACCCTAAACCAATTGTTGACTTATTTTGACGCATCCGTATTCTTGTCAAACAACTCCCTCTTTGTATCTTACTCATCACCACCCACCACATCCATCTACCATCGTATCTTCGGTCACAACCCCACCTTAATCATACTGTCATCAAACATATGAATCAAAAATTAGCAAAGGACATAACTCTAACATCAAAACTAATTTATATCAAATAAATCTAAATCCATTTCACCTACAATACGTATATGAGCCACTCTGTCTAATTCACACACTCAACCACACTTTATAGTCCCACGCACACATACAACCACTTCACCAAACGTACCAAATACCCATCCACAATCTTTTCCTGTTTGTTGTTGATGTTTTTGTTAGAAGTTGTTGTTCGGAGATGTGGGTTGAATTTTTTCTTCTTGTTGTTGATGTTGGATAGCGATGACGATTTAAGATTTTACACTGTGCTAAAAAAAGTTGTGTTCCTCAAGTTAGCTAATAAAAAAAAGTGTTTCCATATTTGCTATTATTCAACGTTTTCTTTTACTTTGTTTCGAATATTTCTCTTTTTTCGTCGTTGTAGTTTAAAGTTAATACTCGTGTAATGATGTCTTTATCAACTAATTTGTTATTCGCTTTTGATGATGTTTGAAGAATTGCTTCTCCTTGCTCTTGAATTTTTTTGTCAATCATGGTTTTATGCTAGTTTAACGTTGTTAAATATTTATTTAATTTACTAATTCAATTGGAGTTTTTACGATTTTGACACTTGAATTGTGAGAAGTATTAGAGAATAGATATGATGCTCTCACTCCTACCAATTTGTAGCATGGATTATGATCCAAGCAACCCATTTGAATGCCACTTGGAGCCGTTGTACGTATATGATGTTGGCATTCACGAACGGATCCAAGACCAAATACGACCGGGTGCACATAAGTTTTTGAACGGTAATACTAAAAACACATTTCGATTGACCGGGTGCGTTTAATATGCATGAAAAGTCGATGTTTTTCTCATGAAATAACACTACTCTGAAAAAAATCATAAGATTTTTGGATACCTGCGAAAACCCTTATTTCCGTCCTTGTTGACATATTAGACTCCGCATCATCAAAAGGAATGGAAGGAACAAGGAATTAACAAGCTAAACTTATAGATTTATTGATCATCACTTCCATAGTAGAAGAATACGTAAGTGTGTGTTGAAAGGTGTAGGCGTAAACGGTCAATTTTGTTGTTTGAATTCTTAACAGAAAGTTTGACAAGTAAATTATAATTGTTTCCCAAATAAAAGAAGAACATCAATATTTACTTGTTAGAGCAAAAGGTGTCACGGGCGGAGGGGCTCGTCGGTTCGACGTGGCGTTCTTTCCGGTACTCGTCGTGACACCGACCCCCCCTCGCCGCTCCCCCTTCGCCAGGCTTCAACGAGAGGAAAAAGAGAAAAAAAATGGGCCCCACCTGTTTTCAAACCATTGCTAAACGGTAACTTTTAAAAAAAAATTTAAAATTTATTTATTTTCCTTTATATACATACACTACATTCTAAACAAATTTACACCTACAATCACAAAAAAATGTCAAACTTCCCAAATGATTATCCTCACCTCTCTTACTCGCAACTTCTTAACCAAAGCACGGATCCGAATCAATCGTCGTCCTCTTCTCCGGCGACGCAGTCCGGCCAAGGCCCCGGTCAATTCGCAGCCCTCCCACCATTTTCGCAACAATACTTTCCAAACTTGTCACCCCAACAAATCTACTATAATCAACTACTTGCTTTGCAACAATCTCAATATAATCCATCTCAGTTTAATCCATCTCAAAGTCAACAAGTCTCTGAAACACAATTCAAAATACCAGCACCACAACCTGCACCACAAAAAGAAGGTTACCGTTCGTAAAGGAAAACGGGGATAAATTTTTTTTATCACAGTTGATTTCTCCGCAGACGAAGACGAAATCGATGACGAAGCCGATGTTGTGGTGGAGTCGACACCCCAACGGTGGTCGCCTGCTGAGGAGGTCATACTGGCCGAGTGTTGGGTCGGCGTTTCAGAAGACAAAGATCGCGGGACTGATCAAACTGAAGAGTATTTTTGGAACACGATTTATGACGATTTCAATCGTCGTAACGCAAATCGTCGTACCAAAAATATGCTGACCGGGAAATGGACAAGGATGCACCCCGATGTTCAAAAGTTTCACGCTATCTTCAAAAGTCTTAACAAGAAAAGCGGTCAAAACGAAGATGACGTGATTTATGCTGCAAAACTTGAATTTGCGGCTTGTAACAACGGGAGAAAATTTACGCTTGACCATGCATGGAGGGTGCTTAAAAACTACTCAAAATGGAACGCACCCGAGGGTCTTGACGAAAATGATCATACCTCCGTATTCAGTCCAGATCCTTGAGCTCGACCAGCCGGCAAACAGAGACCCGCCAAGAAGACCCGATCAGAAACAACTGGCAGCAGCACGGGTAGTGGTTCGACCACTTCGAAGGAAGAAATAAACGAGGCTTTACTCCTCAAAATAAATGCCGGTAAAGACACGTACCACTCGAGGAGAGCTAGAGCCGGTGCCGAGAAAGTTAAAGCCGATGCTGAATTGGAGTTCAAAGAGATGGAGTTTCTGTCGATCAGAACCGACGATTTGCCTGGACCGAACAAGTCGATTATCAAAAGAAAACATGCAAAAATCGCGGCGAAATATGCACTCGATCTTGATTAGGATGTTTTTTTTTCGTATTGTATTTTTTTTCGTATTGTATTTTTTCCCTTATTGTTTTTTTCCGTTTTTTTTTAAATATTTGTATTTTTATTTGAATTATTTGTAATTTTTAATTTTATGAAATGAATTTTTATTTTGTGTGAAAAACGAAAAAAGAAATAAAATGGTGAGTGGTGGGACCCAAGTAAAGAAGAGAAAGACTAGTTGTGAGCGAGGGGGTGTTTAGTTGATTTTTTACTTTTGTTAATTGAGATAATATAACGCTAAATTGGCACAAGTGAAGAGGGTATGCTTAGTTTGATACTTTTTACTCTTACTACTAGCTAGGAAGGAGCAAAATGGATTCTGACCCACATCACATGTTTGGATCCGACAATAATTCACGTGCAATAATAAATAAATCCCCACGTTTTCCACACATACAACATTATTGGAATCAAAGTTTTGCATCTTATAAATAACAATCATCTTCATTTCATTTCCACAAATTCACTCATTTCCAATTTAGTCTCTACAAACTTACTCTTGGATCATCCATCTCTAATTAGCAAAAAAGCAGCTTTCGACATGGGTGCTTGTGTGTCTTCGGCAGGTGACTCGATACACAAATCAACTAATTATGCCTTTGTTATTTCAACCAAAGGCGAATTACGACAATATCCAACTCCCATATTTGTCTCTGAGGTTCTTCAATTTGAAAAACCTTCTTTCTTTGTTTGCAACTCCGACAACTTGTATCAAGACCAAGATATTCCTTCTTTGGATTTAGAAGACGAGCTTGATGCCGGTCAGATTTACTTTATTTTTCCGAAAGCAATGCTTGCTCATCGTCTTAGTCCCTCCGATATGGCTTCGCTAGCTGTCAAAGCCAGTCTTGCTCTTGATTCCAATTCAAATTCCCATGTAACGAAGAAAAAAAATAACAAGGCTCGTATATCGCCTATGGTGTTATTGGAAACGAGTCAGATTAATGTTATTGGTAATATCTCCTTTCAGATTGATAATTTGGCTCTGCAGATTCTTGATTTGCTCACCTTGGGTTCTCATCAAAGCTTCAACATCTTGATTCATGGGTGGGGCTTGTTGAGCGGGTGGGTGATAAGGATTAGAAGCTCTAGGTGGGATTTGGTTGCTTCTAGTATAGTTGTTGTTGGGGTTTTGGTTTTGAGGAGAAAAACCGGGTGAAAGATAGTTGTTTGACCAGTAACTCAGCAAATTTCTATCCCCTTGAGGTCGAGCTTGGTAATTTTTCGGTGAATAATTACCATAAGCTGCATACACATTTTCCGGACTTCCTTGAGTAGAAGGACAATCAGTGTATGGGTGATGACCGCCGCATGTTTCATAAGAAGGTGCAACCGCTTTAACTTGTTGTTGTTGGTTTGAAGCGAGAAGCAAGATACTTTTGTTCATTTCAGTCATCATGCGGGTGAATTCGGTCATATCGGGGTTTGTTGAAGTCGAAGAAACATTGACTCTCGGGTTGTTCCTTGAAGAAGCAGAGGAATCCCAGTTTTTGTGGTGAGTAGTCATGTTCTCAATTAACTCTCTACACTCATCGGGTCTCCTTTTCATGAATGTGCCACCGGCGGCTGCATTAATCGTATCACGATCACGAAAAGTCAAACCGTTGTAGAAAGTATCAATTAAGATCACAGGGAGCATGTTGTGGTTTGGACATCTATCGATCAAGACATTATATCTTTCCCAAGCATCAAAAAGAGATTCATCGGGATCTTGCATGAAACCGCTGATTTGATTGCGAAGGCTCGTGACCATGGATGGTGGAAAGTGGCGCGACAAAAAGCGTTGAGTCATGTCATCCCAAGTATGAATTGAATTCTTTGGAAGACGATCAAACCATTTCTCGGCGTGATGTGATAAAGTATGTGGAAAGAGTTGTAGGCGAAGAACATCCATTGTGGCACCGGGCAACTTCATGCTTTGGGTGATTGTAATGAACTTGTCGAGGTGTTTGTTGGCATCATCATCAGGCATTCCTCTAAAAGGATTTGTTTGCACTTGCTGAATCATGTGGTGCTTCAACGAAAACTCCGGAGCCGTGATTTGCATCGGCGCAATCGGTCCTCCTCGTCCAAACATGGTAGGTTGACAAAGCTCCTCCATTGTCCGAAGATCGGGCTGTGGAAGAACATTGTTGTTATTATTGTTGAGGTGCGGTGGATTATTGTTGTTATTAACACCTGCCATACTTAAATCTTCTTGAGTCTCGGGCTCTTGATAATTAGAAGATCTAGTACGCATACACCTGAAAATACAAAAGAAAATAATACCAAACACAAAGACAATATATATACACAATAAAGATAAAATCTTTTTGGATTTTTGAAAATTTTAATTTTTATGGATTTTTAACATTTTTTTTAATTTTTATGGTTTTTTTTGAATTTTTTAAGCAAGAAAGTAACGCTCACAAGTGAACGGATCCCAAAAAGCAACGCGTCTCTCACAGAAAACCGTTAATCTTTACGAAAAGAGCCGGCAGCGGCGCCATTTGATAACTAGCTTTTACCCAGTTAAAAATATCGTTGAACCAATCTATTCGAATTAAAAAAGGAGTTTAGTGTGCGACTCAGTCGTTCTTTGGTGAAACAAAGTTGTGTCGTTGTAGTAATTAAAAAGTGCGAGACGTAAATGAAAATGACGTTAAAGTAAATCTAAATCTAATTAAAACGTAAATGGTGCAATATTAAAAACTTTGAAAAGTAAATAACGAGAAAATAAATGACGGGAATTTAAAGCGTGACAAAAATTAAAGTTTGACAAAGTATTAAAATGAGAACTTAAAAAATTAAACAAGATAAAATAGAAAAAACAATCCTGATCGGAATGTATTCCGATCGGAACACAATCGGATTAATAAACCTACCTTCCAATCGGAATGTTGATCGGAATACACTTACCTTTCAGATCGGAATGTTGATCGGAATTCCCAATCGGAATTGCTGTCACCAATAGCCAAATCGGAATAACCAAACAAGAACCCCAGATCGGAATATATAATCGGAATAAGATCGGAATGTGGTAGGAACCCCTTTGGTCGGAATGCTTTCACCACCTGACCTGATCGGAATAACCAAACACACGCCTCTGATCGGAATACCAATTTACACCCCAGATCGGAATGTCAAAGCCCTTTTCCGACCAAGCGAAGGAGTGCTGGTCGGAATAATAAACCCTTTTCCGATTACGTAGGTCAGAATACAGTAGAAATGACATAAAATAAGCAAGACAAATAAGCTATTAATCAAATAAGCACTAGACTAAAAACCTAGGCAAACACGTATAAGAAAAAGCTAATAAGCTAGAATTTAAAGACTTTTAAAAACACGAAAAGAAAAAAAAGGTTCACAAAAACAAACTTTTATATAAAAATAACTTTTATAAAAACTTTAGAAATCTTAAAATAAACACAAATAAGCTATAAAAATCAATAATCCAAGACAATCAAGAGCATAAAAACATAACCTTTAATCAAATGAACACAATAATAAACACATAAACATAAAGATCAAGCAAAACAAGAAAGGTAGATGAGAGATTTAAACAAGAAAAGTTAAGATTGACAAGAATTAAAAGAAAACTTACTTGAAACTAAAGGTATTTAAGGTGCAAGACAAGTATTTAAATGACATGTAATTAAAGTGCAAGGAAAATAAAATGGAAGAACTAATTGTCACTATTAGCTAACAAGTGTAAAATGAAATGATCCTAAACTATATATAGGGAAGATTAAGGAGTGCTTAGGAAGCTTCCTTCCTCTTTCCTCTTTTCCTTAATTGCACACTTAAGTCCTTCTCTTCTTAATCTTTTGTTAATCTTGGACTTTAATGACTTTTGGCTCGGGATTTCTTTAAACTCGTCTTTAATTTTCTTCATAAATAAGACTCGAGTTCTTCGGCTTTAGTAAACTTCCGTCTTTTGACTTTTTCTTCGATAAATCTTCAGAATTAGTCTTGGACTTCCGTTCTTTTTGCACTCTTGACTTCTTGACTTTGTCTTTCGTCTTTTTCCTCGATAAAAGCCCGTGTTTTCTCCACTTTTCACCTTTTCGTCCTAAATCACAACAAAAACACAAACCACGCATTATTCCGACATAAATGACATAAAATACACGTTTTGGCTCGGTTATTATTGTAATTAAGTGGTAAAAAGGATGGGTGTTTACACACCTATCACTTAACATCCTAGCTTTTAGAATCTATAAGACACTTTATACAGTTTTAAGAATTGAGTGAGAAATAAGCCCCTAAAAGTCTCTGTAATAAGCTTAAGTTTCTGTGATAAGTCAATTTCATTTATGGCTTATTCCTTCCATAAAAGTCCATATTTTCTTTCACAATTCAGCTTAACAAGTCATAAAAATAAGTTTAGACTTTGGTCAAAGTTGGTCAACTTTTGTCAACGCTGGTCAACATAAGCTTATTTTGGTTTATTGGCTTTTCTGGCTTATTTCTTAGGTGGATTTCAAATTTTCTTGGATAGGTGCTGTTTATTTGAGCGCTTAATAAGATTTTGGCAATTTCAGGCCTTATGCTTTTTCCAATAAGCCCATCTCTTAAAAGTAGCTTCTTCCAAAAGTGCTTATTGGAGATTTGGTTCATTTCAGCTTATTTCATTAAACATGGCTAGGTCCTTTTGAATTTGCAATCTTTTGAAACAGATTTTAGCTTAATTGGTTGAGTACATCTCAATATATTGCTTAATCTTCATTAAGCCTGATTTTTGCTTAAAAACTTTTGTTAATTGCATTCTGGTCCCTGGGAATTGTTAAGAGTGCTAGTCTGTTTTAATGGGTTTAAACTTTCTAGGTTTTGCTAGTTAGTCCCCGATCTTGTTAAGGTTATTAGACTTTAGTTACAAGTTTGTTAATTTTGTTAAGAGTCAACCCTTCCATTTTCTACATTTACATATTCAGTCCCTCTACTTTCCATACTTTACATTCTTGGCATTTTTACATATTGTGCATTACTTGGTTGTACATTTAGCATTATAATTGGTATGTGCACTATGTTTTTAGCGTAGTACGGATACGTAGACGATACTATTTTTTACTTTTTACGGGTTTGTGATAATTAGACCTAGATACCATAACTTTCACTAATCAAACACCAAAAACAATTAGTTGACTTGATTTCTCTCGATCATTCAATGCATAAAGTTATCGAGAAAAACTAACTCAAAAAAATAAATATTATTGCTTGAAAAGATAGATATAAGTACAACCTTTATTCTCTGTCCTACTTTATAGAAATAACTATGTACTGTTTATCACGTGGGACATTCACCTACCCACAAGATAAATAACACGTTTGTACTTGTGCATTTGTAACCCCTAATTGTGTTGCCTATAAAAGAAACACACCTGGGAGAGAATTACTCACCTCTTGTATTAGAAGATTGAACTCTTCCAAGAGCCGATTCTCTCCCAACATCAACCTAACCATACGGCGAAATACTGATGAACGTTAAGGTTGAGGCTTAAGCTCATAACTTAGGTTTGTACTTTAAGAATAGGAGATCACCATAATATTGTCATTCAACCACTTTGTTATTCCACAAACAAAATGTGTCATAGATTCTTTATTGAGTTTTAATAAAATCTCTATACGTTGAAGATTAATTTGGTATTGTTGTTTTAATTGTTTAATTTGTTACTGCTTTATTAAAACAACTCACTTGAATCCAGTATGCAAGATATTAATGAAGGTTGATAAGTAATATTGAGTTAAAAGGAACAAAAAACAGAATACGTGGGTCACTAAAGTGCATATAGTGGCACGATTCGTGGGCCAATAAATGATTAATACACTTGTGTTTAATGATTACAGTTAGCATAGGTTTTGTTGTTGCAAAACTAATACAACTGTTGTAGAAACAGGAATCATTACAATTTTTTATGAAGGAACACTTCCTTTGCTACGATCATCATTTGTTGTTTATCTATTTATAAAAACATCAGTTTAGTCTTTCATCAATGTCTTTGTATCTATGGAGATTAGTGTATGATTGATGTTTGTAATAATAAATAATATTACTGATCAATGATTACTGTATGATCTTTTATAAAGTAATTTTGTTACATACTCCATGTTAATATCATGGAAAAAATTGTACATGATTAACAAAATATTCTTTGGAGACATAGTGCAGCTTCCTTATGAGAGATAATAATGTACGAGGCAATAGTTGATTTTGAAACTACCCTAGGTTGTCATGTCTCAGTTTTATATTTTAATCCGACAAAATACTAGCCAATTTAATATATAAATCGGTTGATGGGGATTATAAAATCGATTAGAATAACTAATTAGTGATTCTTTTTTTAGATTTCGGGTCTTGATATGAAAGATTACCAGATAAATTTTTGAATCATGTAAACACTTTTTTAATACAATATTTCGATATTATTCGGTGCTTTGGGTTACACTTTTGAATAATATTATTGAGACATGAAAACCTAGGTTAGTTTCAAAATTAACTATTGCCTCGTGCATTATTATGTCTCATAAGGAAGCCGCACTATGTCTCCAAAGAATATTTTGTTAATCATGTACATTTTTTCCATGATATTAACATGGAGTATGTAACAAAATTACTTTATAAAAGGTCATACACTAATCATTGATCAGTAATATTATTTATTATTACAAACATCAATCATACACTAATCTCCATATAGATACAAAGACATTAACGGTTATTAGTGTCTTTGTTAGACTGTGTATCGGGAGGTCGAAATAATGGGAGGTTTAAATATTGGCCGTTGTATACAGGGATGGAGTAAGAAAGTTTGGCTTGAGGTTATATTTTAATATTTTCTATAAACTACACATGGATTTATTGATCATCAAGAGGAATGGAAGGAACAAGAAATTATTAAGCCAGGCTAGCTAACTCATGGATTTATGGATCATCACTTCTTAAACCAAAAAGGCAAAAACTACAAAGTGTATGGTTTATTAGCATGTTTGAAATCAGCAGAATAGCTAAGTATGTTGAAATGTATGAACATTAGTAACCAGTCAATTGTATTCTTTCAGTTCCCAACAAGTTTGACAAGTAAAATTACTTGTTTTCCAAACAAAGGAAGAACATCAATGTTTACTTGTTGCTAGCTAGGAAGGAAAGAGCAAAATGGATGTTGACCCACATCACATGTTTGATCCGACATTAATAATTCATGTGCAAATCACTTTAAATAATCATGCAACTAGTATAAAATTGATATTGGAAGGTTCCTATTTTCCAATAAAACCGCGTCATAGCACCTATTAATTTGGAATCAAAGTTTTCCATCTTATAAATAACAATCATCTTCATTTCATTTCCACAAACTCACTCTTGGATCATCAATCTCTAAATAACACAAAACCAACTTTCGACATGGGTGCTTGTGTGTCTTCGGCAGGTGACTCGATACACAAATCGACTAATCATGCCTTTGTTATTTCTACCAAAGGTGAATTACGACAATATCCAACTCCCGTATTTGTCTCTGAGGTTCTTCAATATGAGAAACCTTCTTTCTTTGTTTGCAACTCCGACAACTTGTTTCAAGACCAAGATATCCCTTCTTTGGATTTAGAAGACGAGCTTGATGCCGGTCAGATTTACTTTATTCTTCCGAAAACAATGCTTGCTCATCGTCTTAGTGCCTCTGATATGGCTTCACTAGCTGTCAAAGCCAGTCTTGCTCTTGATTCCAATTCAGATTCGAATTCAAAATCTCATGTAACGAAGAAAAAGAATAACAAGGCTCGTATATCGCCTATGGTGTTGATGGAAACAAGTCAGATTAATGTTGTAGTCGAGGAAGAGGAACACAAGCAGAACTATAAGAATGGAGGTTTACGAGTGTCGAAATCAAGATCAATAAGGAAGCTGCCAAGATCAAAGAAAGCGAGATTGGCTGCTCGGTCCTTTAGGCTTAAGTTGTCTACAGTCTATGAAAATGAAGGCTGTGATAATTAATTTACTAAGCCCGTAGTATATAATTCATGACATGAGTTTTTGATGTCTAGGTGAACCTGTCGTGATCTATATATGTACAGATTTAGAACTAGGCATGATAGATAATTTTTGGTTACATCGAGAATTGCTTGATGTTTCAATCCAAAAAGAGTACTGTTAGAATGTACAAAGTTGTTAAATGCTCTCTTGTTAATCATATTCATATCAATCCAGAATTATAATGATTGATGAATTTTCGTATTTCCTTTGTTCTGTTAATTTTCTTCTTACCGTCACACAAGCTCAAACCACACAAAGCCCTTCTTTTGAGGTCGGCGTAAATGCGTAATCACTTCTTAGGTATTCTTTTGTCCAAATCGGATAAAAGTCACTAAAGAGGTCTTTTTTTGCATGAACTCGTTTACCATTCTACGTATGTGATACCTAGTGAAGCCCCAAGGCTGAGACAATGCATATGACAATCTGATTCGTCATTTTCTGAAACATCGTCCAGATTGGTTTCGTCATAGCCATCATCTCCATTGTTAGTCATCTTTGCTATGCCTGTGCCCGTTTTCTTTAATTAACCTTGCTGAAATGAGTTTGTTTTAGCAAATCAAGAACATGATCAACTAATGCGGTTAAATCTCTCTAATATCACATGTCGTATGTATTAGATTAAATATCCTACTACAATTCCATAATTCTTTTTCTTTTTCATATCTTGTTAATACTGAGGGACGAAGCCACTGAAAGTTTACGGACATAAAATTAAATAGTCGTGTGATAGGATCGAACTCGGGATTACGGGATTGCACACAATACGTAAAGGATTAATTAATTTTAATAAGTATATTTATTAAATTAAACCAAAGCTTATTTAACGATCTTTAATAATTAAAAGTTAAGTGTAAACGAGCGTTATGGAATTAAATAGAAGAGAAAACAAGAAACGGAAAGTTCCGTAAACCCCTTTGGCGTTCTATAGCCGTCAGCTATAAGGGGAAAAAGGAAGGGGGATTTGTTCCTAATCTTTATTAGGACTTGGAGAACAAGTTATGTAATCCTATAAATACCTCATCAAGCCTTCATAATTTTTGTCCCTCCCCTCCTCTCTTCTCCTTGCGATCGCAAACCAACACCCTCATAGGGTTTCGGTCGGTTTTCGATTTAGCTATAATTCACAAGTATTGAAGTTCCTGTTTATTAGTGCTAGCCTCACGATTGATCTGTTGCATTACCTGTGTACAAGAGCGTAATATAGTTTTACTATAAACTGTATCTTGGTGTTCTTCATATAAACCTTAATTCGTGATTCGTCGGTGTTCTTGAAGAATTGCTCTAGCTAAAAGGTATGTAACCCTAAGTCGATTAATTATGAATGTGTTATTAATTATGATCTTGTTAAATCGCTTCCGCTATGTGTGCTTTGATTTTGTTTAGGGTTTTGCGTAATTGTTATGAGCTTCATAATCCTTCAGTGGTATCATAGAGCCGTTTTAACATGTTATAATTATCGAGATCTAAAGATTGTTTTTTAACTAATAATTGTTTTGAGTTAAACTACATGTTTTTTTTTGAAAAGGAAATTTAGGGTTTTGGTTTTATTTTTTTTTAAATCCGATTTAAAAAAAATGTCGGTTTGTTTGTTTTTTTAGCCGATTATAAATAAAAAAATAGTTTTTTTTTTAAACCCTAAAATTGCATGTTTTCATCTTTAGATAATTACATGATTAATTGTTATGTCATGTATTTAAGGTTACGATCCATAGTGATTTAATTAATTTGTTAAGTGATCTGGGTGGAACTTTGATGAATTGCATGATTAATTGTTATGTTATGTGAATTCATGTTTCGATCCGTAGAGATTTAATTGTTAAGTTATGTGGAAGATCCGTGATGAACATGCATGTTTTTTCATGGATCATATGATTTGATGTGGTAATTGCTACGTGTTTTGCTACATGCATTATTTGATTCACTAAATCTAAAATTAGGGAAGAGTTTTATATGAATATAAAAAACCTAGATTTGATATTATTTATTGAATAAATCGTATGCATGTGGCTATTTTATTTATTTATTGCACATATAAATTGTTATTATGTGTTTATGATTTAGTTGTTTTTGTACCTACTTGTTTTCATACGTTTTATATTGATTGTATGTTGTAAACAAGGATAATTTTTTCCAAGAAAAATTAATATGGACTAAATCATATAAAAATTAATGAATTGTTTTGAGATCTAATTGACATATGATTTGCGTTGATTGGAATTGCAATAATAACTTAACGGCCTACTCAACTTTAACAAACTATAAAGTGGGTACAACGCACCGCTCGTCATGAACCCGATTAAGGAAGGAGGTGTTATGCCATTAGTCGCTGACCGAATTCCCGGCTTGCCTGTGCGTCAAAGTTGGAGTTACCTACGGTTATTATTTACATAATTCCTTAAGGTTGATTTAACCGCAAATTCACATCCGAAACACAATGAGTGCTCTAGCCGAGTTCTAGGAGATGTACGTTGTGAATAGTTGTGGGTGAAATTTTTAATTGGTTTAACCAATACCTCGACTTGCAATATATATGGCGAAAATTTAGTCTCACCAAAAGGTTTACTAAAAGTTTTTATTAAACTAATGCTATGGAGATGTATGCATGCTTCTCCATGCATGATTTTGACATCGAAATTTATACCCTAAATTTAAAATCATATGCCATCTAATTGACGAACACTTGAAGTTACAATTTTCGTCATATGAGATTCTGGACGATGTTGTAATGGAGAGAAAACTTCATGACTGAATAAGAATGCACATGAAAGTTTTACGTTCTTTAGATTAGTCGACTTAATTGAGTTACTTAGTGAGATCTGGAAACTTAAGGCATAAAGAAGGGATGAAACATGTTTACAATGTAAAATGACTTTTGGCAATGTAAATCCCTTAAATATCTAGAAATTGCAAATTTGTTTGTCAATCATTGTTCGACAAGTTACCATCTTGAATACTTTCATTGCTAGCAGATCAACTGATGTGATGAAATTATGTCATTTTGGATTCTAGTTTTCAAGGAAAATACTATGGTTATCATTACCGAGGTAATTGTATTTTATTGAATGGTATTATCGAAAATACTAAGATTGAATTTTGTAAATTCTTTTGCAATGTATTAATGCAACGTTACAACGTAAAAGGGGTTTTATTCATTTATTGATCTACAAACCGTATGGTTGAGGATAAAGTCAATTTATAATGAAAAGATAAACCTAAACTCTTTTCATGAATGAAGAAAGAGTTATAAGAATTTTAGAAATGTCAAAATTCAAAATACATAACTCATAGCAAACTTTAATAGTTAAGAAAAATGCATATTTTGAGTTATTAAATGTTACCGCTAATTGGTTATAAGGCAAACTAGCTTATTTGTCTTGTAGTTGTGCTTTGACCATTTATAGGCACTACATACCATTGTGGGGTTGGTAGACCTATTAAGGAAGAAATTGCATGTCAAGTCTTTCAAGTTTAAAACAATTGATGGATAAGTCGTCATTTACGAAGTAGAGTACACTCTTTAATACTACGAGTAATTGTTACGAATGTGTTTTTCATAAGTGTAAGAAAGTAACACAAATTAGTTTCACCGATTATGAAACATTTTCAATGTTGTCAAATTCAGTGGGAGAATTGTGTTGTATTACTAAATTCGAGTCTATTAAAACATTCTCTAATTTAGTGGGAGTTACAAGCTTTGTCGTCTTGGTAATAACCCATGTTATCTTTAGTATGTCCTAAGATAATTACTTTCGAATTGTTAACACTATTATCTTCAAATGATATTCATGTATTGATTCTTGTTCATTAAATGGTTCTACATCTACTTCTAAAAGCTAATATATGTGACACAATCATATTTTGTATAGACGAACATTAGATGTGATGTTTATCTAATATATGAGATTGTTCCGTGCACAAGTGGGAGAAATGAACATTGTGTGATTGTTTTGTAGTTTCTTAAAATAGATAATTCCTGGAATGACATAAGATACATAGAGTAATCTTATACTACTAAACTAAAATATTTGTATGTTCTTGGAATTACATAAATAGACATAGTAGTGAATTAACTTGAAAAGCTTGTTGAAACCTAGTGGTGTTCATGATTACTTTAGTTATACATGTTTATGATTTATTGTATAAAGTCACAAACATAAAGTCTTGGAAGATGTATAATATAAAGTAAGACATTAATGTATTGTCTCTATTTCGATAAGACATATACATGAAGTCATGGTCAAATGACTTAAAACGTTTGATGGAATTATAACTTTTATGTTTTCAAGACATGGAAATGAAGTGACTTTGTATTATAAGTACTTGAGTTATAAAGCATGCAAAATGGTTAGAAAATCTATACTACCATTAAGATGATTTAGTTGGTATATAGGTAAACCGAAATATATATATTTATCTTAATATTGTTAAGATTAACTTACAATATTTCCCTAAATGAAATACATCATTGTTATGTTATGTTCATTAGGGGAATCAAACTCTCAATATGATGGTGATGTTTGATTCAAGATAACTATATCTTCCTTTATTCCAAAAAGATATCAAGGTTTGAAAGTTGAGTATGACTTGAGCTAAGAAGATTAATAAGATACCATTATATATGGAATGTGATGAATCACGTTATATCTTAAATGAAGTTCGGATTTTGCTAAACTACTTATGAAGTGGATTGTTTAGAAAATAAAGAGTATGAAACTGCCATTGTGTTTTGTGATGTCCCATATAGATAACATTGGAGTGTTGATCTATTTGCTATGTATTTAAAGAGTAATTTTAAGTTACTAAAAGCAAGTGGGAGTTTTGATTTTGAAAGATAAAATTATAAGATACATAATCTTCTGAAATACACTAGTAATTATCATGAGGTAGGCTTGTAAATTCTAACTCTCAAGATAAAGGAATTTAAGTCATAGGTCCGTAAGGATATCTTGGATATGTGATTAATATGCTGAGAAATATGAGTTACAAATGATTGTTATGATATGTTACCGAATATTGAATTGGGTAAATTACTCATACTATGAACGTAATAGATGTTGTCCAATAAGATAAGCAATTGTAGATTTGTTTTATCTTAAATAGTTTGACTAGAAATTGGAGATGAGTTTCGTCAAAGGAAGAAAAACACCAATTGTTGTGGTTTAATCTTTGTGTCGAAATTATATGGACAAAATTGTACACATATTTAATGTATGTATTATGAATAGATTATTAATCACACTTAAGTAATTAATTATGATTGATTATTCTTTCCTAAACACATTAAATGTATAAAGATTTTGATAGTCATATTTTAAATTGAAAAATTTGGATATGTATGAACTATTTCTTGAATGACTACTTAAGTAATCGAAATGAGTTTATTACTTCAAAATAAATCTTTGGAAAAGTAAAAAATGCAATTATCCATGAATGGATAAAAGCATGCATCTAGGAGATTATTCTTATGTTTCATTTGAAATCCAAGATTGTATTTAAATTTAAATAAGATGATTTCTGAGTATTCCTAAAAGCTAGTGAGAGTATTATGGTTATTTTCTTAAATTATATGTGTCAAATATACATGTAAGAAAGTAAGATTACATTCAAATTAACTGTTGATTTGGTTTAAATTTGAGATCAAACTTTACTTTGAAGATTTTTAAAATAAGATGTACATAACCTTGGAACAAATAATATTTGTTTGTTCATGCGGTGGAAATACAACATAATATGCCATGTAGTAAATTTATATGGATATTTAGAACATGAGAAATTCTCATGTGTGTCGTGTGGTATTTATATCATGCTTAAAATGCATGATAACTTGAATATATTGATCTATTTAAAAGTTATTAAATAACTTGTGTAATGAATATTCTGAAGGAATATGTTTGGAAATAGAATAACATCCTAAATCTTGGATCGGCTTCCATATTCTATGGATGAGTAATTTGTAATAGTTGTGCAAATTATCATAGCAAACAAACTTGGAGGTTTTGTTGGAATCAAACATTACATAGTAGATATTAAAGGTAACGTATTCATATCTTTTATGACAAGTTGTCAAACTTGAAAAGATATAACTGATGTAACACTCAATATTAGTCATGGTATCCTTGGAGGTGACATATTGATTAAAGTTGTATTATACATTAAAGAATTAGAATACTTTGAACTTCAAATGTGTTTTGGAAGTTTAAGAAATTGGTAATCAAGCATGTTTCACAATTTTGCTATGTGGCAATATCAAACTATTTGAATGCGCATGTACAAGAGTTTTAATGAATTGAATTCTTGAAGAAAGTATTCTCAAAATTCCAATAGGTCAAGATTGGTTATTTTATGCTTTGCCAAACCAGTGTGAGTGTCATTGTTAGAGGCATAATGCATCGACCATATTTTCATGCATTGGTCTATTTAGTATTTGGATAAAGGATGTTTAAGACATCATTGAATTGATGAAATAAAGATTGAGTTTCGTTTACTTTTCTGTTATTTAATTTTGTATCCTATTTTACATGTTTTAATCCATGAATATTATGATATTTCTAAATGTCCGTTGTCGATTAATAATATGGGAATATTATTAAACTAAGACAATTCAAAATAGACAGAGTATACTTGAAAGTATATTGGTCAATTTTGGATGATATTTGATGAATCAAATATTAGACTTATCCCAACTATATTATTTTACTTTATGGATCTTTGTCATCAAGTAAATCATAAATAGTTATCCTTAGACCTCAGATACCAGGAAACTGTCGTGGATCTAGTGCATTTCTGTGAAATAATCTAACGCTAAACGTAACTGGTAGCTATAAGGGTTATTTTCAGAAGTGTTGCAAAATTCATAAGTTTTGCTTGTAGTCAATATGGTATTTGTTTCCTTCAAATTATTTTGAAGTATAATACAGTTGGGCCCCTCGGGGGAGTAGTAAGATATTTGTGCGGCCACACCCAAATTTGTTTTCGTGATCTTGCTATATCCGTAAACGAGAAACAGAATGGTTAATGTAAGGAATGAGTGAGATCCATATCCTATTAACGTTGTATTTGAAATGAAAGGATAATAATAATGATGTATATATCATTAAAAGGTTTTGTTCAGGAAACCTTACTCGAGTTGTACTAGTGACATTGTTAGTGTAACTAGACGCTAATCAATGTGATCACGATATTCGAATTTTGTCCAAGTGGGAGCTGAAATTTTATGGACATAAAATTAAATAGTCGTGTGATAGGATCGAATTCGGGATTACGGGATTGCACACAATACGTAAAGGATTAATTAATTTTAGTAAGTATATTTATTATATTTATTAAATTAAACTGAAGCTTATTTAACGATCGTTAATAATTAAAAGTTAAGTGTAAACGAGCGTTATGGAAATAAATAGAAGAGAAAACAAGAAACGGAAAGTTCCGGAAACCCCTTTGGGGTTCTATAGCCGTCGACTATAAGGGAAAAAAGGAAGAGGATTTGTTTCCTAATCTTTATTAGGACTTGGAGAACAAGTTATGTAATCCTATAAATACCCCATCAAGCCTTCATAATTTTTGTCCATCCCCTACTCTCTTCTCCCTTGCGATCGCAAACCAACACCCTCATAGGGTTTCGGTCGGTTTTTGATTTAGCTATAATTCACAAGTATTGAAGCTCCGGTTTATTAGTGCTAGCCTCACGATTGATCCGTTGCATTACGTGTGTATAAGAGCGTAATATAGTTTCATTATAAACTATATCTTGGTGTTCTTCATATAAATCTTAATTCGTGATTCGTCGATCTTCTTGAAGAATTGCTCTAGCTAAAAGGTATGTAACCCTAACTCGATTAATTATGAATGTGTTATTAATTATGATCTTGTTAAATCGCTTCCGCTATGTGTGCTTTGATGTTGTTTAGGGTTTTGCGTAATTGTTATGAGCTTCATAATCCTTCAGTCGGGACAAAATTGCCCGTGTGCATAAATTTTTTTAACCGTAATATAACAGATGTAAAAAATGAATTAAAACGAAGGGTGGAAACACGTTCCGATTGACTGAGTGCATTTAAGATGCATTTAGAAAAAATCGATGTTTTCTTCATAAGTTAAACACTACACATAAAAAATCTAAAGGGGTCACGGGCATCCGCGGGAACCCCTAGCTCCGTCCCTGTTAATACTCATAAACAACTTTTTAATCGTTTGGTTCCAAGTTTAGCATGGATTGAGCTCTTTTTTATTTGGACTAGTGCATTGAATGGCCGGGTCGCCCATGTTTCTTCGTTAGTGTTGCACGTTCGCTCCTGGTCTAACTTAAAATTTTAAACGTAAAAGAAGCAAAGACATACAATGTACAACGTACACATTCGAACATGCTAGCTGGTTTTGAAGTAATATATCCCATCAAGTGTAATGCAAGTTGTAAACCTGCGAACCATAAATCCCGACATCTCACGTGTGCCTTCTTTTATAACTTATTGACTGTCAATATTGCACGAACACAACTATTTTAACTTGCATTAAATGTTACATTTGCATTTCACATGCTAAAGAGTTATTCTGTTAAATACGTACTTCATATAATATGCTTAGAATTAATATATGACAAATCATAAAGGATAATGTCCCCATGGTTACAAAAATCTTACATGCATTTTCGTCTTCTAAGTTTTCACCACTAACATGTTAATATTTCTATATTTATTCAGCTGTATCTGTATACGATGTTTCTCTTTCTGTGATAAATCATCTAATATACAAATTGTTACTATGATAGTACTAATTCCGACGATCTGAACATTTATAGACAACAATATTATCCGTTTTGTCAGCAGACACAACTTTTCTATGTGGCTCTCATTTGAGAATTTTCCGGTAAGTCACTCAAGCTAGTACTACTCTCATGATATAAGCACGCTAAGCTATATTGGAAGGTTCCCAACCCCCCGTCATGGCATCAAAGTTTTGCATCCTATAAATAACAATCATCTTAATTTCATTTCCACAAATTCACTCATTTCCAATTCAGTCTCTACAAACTCTTGCATAATCAATCTCTAGTAAGATAAATCAAGACATGGGTGCTTGTGTGTCTTCAGCAGGTGACTCGATACACAAATCGACTAATCGTGCCTTTGTTATTTCTACAAAAGGCGAATTACAACAATATCCATCTCCCATATTTGTCTGTGAGGTTCTTCAATATGAGAAACCTTCTTTCTTTGTTTGCAACTCCGACAACTTATATCAAGACCAAGATATCCCTTCTTTGGATTTAGAAGACGAGCTTGATGCTGGCCAGATATACTTTGTTCTTCTGAAAACAATCCTTGATATTTTCTTTTACTATATTGCTATAAGTATTACGTATACATAAATACGAACAATCAATACACATATCTCCATAAGTATTGTTTTGCAATTAGTGGCGTTCCCATGCTTTTCACATGTATCGATCAGAGAGTATTAAGGCACAATAGATAAATACTACGAACTATTTGATCTAGAGAGAGAACTCACTGTGTGGGGAGGGGAAGGGGGGGTTATAAGGAGAGTGTATTTCACATTCGAAAGGAGAAGGCTCTTAAGTGCTTCGCAGCGCCTCGTTCCTCCGCTCCCTTGTGATTCTTTTGAAGGTGATAGTAGCGAGTGGTGTGCCACCCAAGTAGTATTACGTATATATTTTTTGTAACTTTTTAATATCGGACCTCGATTGGGGTAATCCCTCCCCTTTCAAAGTCATCAAGGGCAATCCCCTTATTTTTAACGTAGAGATTTTACTAGTTGAAAAAGTTCGTTTTCTCGGGGTCTCTTCGAATTGATTTCCGGTTAATTGTGTGAGATTAGTTGTTCTTGGTGAAACAAATATTTTTGGTTTTGGAAAATAAATGAGCAAGACTTAATAATAAACGACGAGAATTAAAACAAGTTAAACTGTAAACGGTGCGATATTTAAAACTTTAAAAGTAAATGACGAAAAATGAAAGGACGTAAAATTAAAACTTAACATAAAGTAAATGATGCAAATAAAAACTTAAACTAAAAGAAAAGTGAATAAAAATTCAAATAAATAAAAAGGCGGGAAGAATCAAACTTGAAATTAAAAGAAGAAAACTTAAAAATAAAAACAGAAAGAACCTTGATTCGGAAGTTTAAAACTTCCGAATGAACAGGCTGATCCGGAACTTTTAATGTTCCGGATGAAGCTTGCTTCATTCGGAACTTTTGACTTCCGGATGAAGGAACATTCATTCGGAACTTTGGAACTTCCGGATGAAGGAGCATTCATTCGGAACTTTGGAACTTCCGGATGAAGGAGCATTCATTCGGAACTTTTGACTTCCGGATAAAGCTTCCTTCATTCGGAACTTTTAACTTCCGAATGAAGCACTTGGTCCGGAATTTTAGACTTCCGAATGAAGGATTCTTGATCCGGAACTTCTGGGAAAGAACAGTAACTTCAGAAACTAACAACCCGAAGAACAGGGGAATGAACAGTAACACGATTTCATCCACAAATTAATCAAAATCAAACGAAAGATTAAACCAAAACAACCAATAAGCAACAACTAACAATAATCAATCAAAACAAATCATCAAAACTAACAAACATAACCAAATCAATCAAAACCCACTTGATCAAAATCATAAAAACTCAAGAACATGAACAATGATGAATAAGAACAAATCAAACAAGAAAGGAAGAAGATGATAAATGAAAAGCTTAATTAAAAAGTAAGGATTCAATAACAAAAGCTTAAACACAAATTAATCTAGAGAGAGAAAGCATAAGTTTAGAGAGAGAAAACTACCTACTCCTAATCTAATCCTAAAAACTAAAACTAAAACTAACCCCCCCTCTCACATGATGTGAGGGTGGTATTTATAGGAGAGGGGAGTGGTTGGTGGCTTCCTCTTTCTTTCTTTCTTGGTCCTCGGTCTTTCAGTCTTCTTAAATTCTTCGACTTTTAAGACTTCGTCTCGGGATTTCTATGAACTCGTCTTGTAATTTTCTTCATAAATTAGACCTGAGTTCTTCGACTTTATTAAACTTTCGTCTTTGGACTTTTTCTCCGATAAATCTTCAGAATTGGTCTTGGACTTCCGTTCTTTTTTCCACTTTTGATCTTTCGACTTCGTCTTTTGTCTTTTTCTTTAATAAAAGCCCGTGAAAACCGTGTTTTCTCCACTTTTCCCCTTCTCGACCCTGAAACACAATAAAAACACAAACCACGCATAATTCCGCCATTTACGACATAAAATATACGTTTAGGTCCCGTTTTAATGTAATTAAGTGGTAGAAAAGATGGGTGTTTTCACACCTATCAAATCCCCTACACTTAAACATTGCAATGTCCTCATGCAATGCTTAGTGATAAAGCAAGGTTTACACTTTCCATCATAATCAACCTACCTTGTCCTTTATTAAACAACTAAGGAAAATAAAAAAGATAGAAAATAACAAGATGCAATCCAGGAAGAAACATGGTAAAGAAATCTAAGACTTACATTAGGGCTTGTGTGTCATGAATGTTTATCACCCTCAAGTTTCACGTTCCCCATGCCAAGCTTAAAAACAAGATCATTGTTAGTACAAGTTAGCATAACAAACATTTACTCATGCGGTTCAATTAATCACTTAAACCCCCTTATTCCTATGGGTATCTCTTATATTTTATTGATGTCTTGAATGATCACGAGGATGCATTGTTGACTTATTCCGATAATTTATTAAGGCTGAAAGAAAAGTAGGACAATTTGATCAATAGTTAGCTAAAGGACAAAATCTCTTAAAACTGCTTCTTGGGATATCAAAAAGTTCATATCTTGGCATAACTTGGTTCACGATTTGAGACCTTTCTCGGGCCGATATTTGGCATGTACTTCATACTTCATATCTTGAGAGACGTGCTTGAGATAATGGTCTTCTCATCGTTCATAGAGTTTCTTCACTTGGAGACTTTTGAGAGGTACTCCAACTTTGTTGACCACGACTTCATGATTATTTCGTCAATCTCTATTTGGGATTATGAGATACAACGATCCGCCTCCTTTTCGGACTTGGATCTATTTATCCTCATACCTTGTTAGGGTCTTTTCGGATAGACTTCTCCATCATCTTTATGGGAGTTGATTTCTTTTCGTCGTAAGTCTTGATCCTTCATAATGACTTTGGGAAAAATGATTTTCACATCACTTTGGATCTTCAGCAATAAAATTGAATCCTCATGCCTTGTTAGGGCCTTTTCGGACTCGCCAATCTTCGCGCCCCGCTTCATAAGTTATGCCTTGGCTATGAACTCTCGTCATTACCGAGCAACTTTTAAACGATCTTGGGCTAGAAGCTAAGTAACTTTTCAAATCGTACGACCTTACTTATTGCAGATAATTTATTAGCAAGTGATGGGAGAAAAAGATCATAATTAACTCACATAAGTTAATGAGAGAATACCAAAATTGTAGCCAACTCTATCATTTCTCGTTCTCCACAATTTAAAATCTCAAGGAATGAGACTCGTGGATGCTTAGCCCAATAAACCAATTAAGGTCTACATGGTTAAGGATACTAGCTAGAGTGAACTTGGATAAATAAACTCGGGTTGAGTCAAAATATGCACAACGGGCCTAATATATCTAAGATATCTAAACTTGCTAAAACCATTTTATTAAAATAAGAGAAAAATAGCAAAAATAATGGGAACTACAACTAGGCCAAAATAGATTAAAATTTTGAAAAATGTCGAAAAATTGATTTTCCGGTTAAAATGAGGACAAATACAAGGAAAAGGCCACTTAACTTCGATAGAAGTCCCCCTACACTTAATATAAACATTTTAAGCATGTGGGGGTAAACTCCCCTACACTTAGGACATTGTGCATTTTGTTTAAATCTCGTTAAGGGAAAGACAACTAAAGAGATTCCTATTTTAATATTGAGAAATATAAAATAGTGAATCGAAAAGAGTTTAGGATAGAACCGGGAAGAAGGGAACACGGAATCACGGTTGGTCAAAAGTCATCAAGAGTGTGTCTTTGAAGCTCTAATCCCTGCACATGATAAGAAAGAAGGCAAGAAACACCACGGGGCTCCCCCTACACTTATGATGAAAATAGATAGATAATTGGGTTGCCTCCCAAAAAGCGTTTGTTTTTGTTGACCGAGTCACGAGCCTGACTCGTCCCCGAATTAAATGGTCCATGGGGAAGCCTCGAATGTGATACCGGGATCAAAGACCTTGTCCTCGTTCCCGGTTGACATCAACAAAGGAGAGGCGGGGGGATAAGTCTTGAAAGGGAGAAAAACCCTTTCAACATACGAATTGTATGTGAATTTAAGATCCACGGGAGGTGGGTTGGGTATAGTGAGCACATTGTCCTCCCCCAAAGACAATGGAAGCTGAGCAAACGGCAAAGTCGTGATGGTATCAATCATAGCATAATCAATGTCACCTCCCGGGTCAAAGCACTCATCCTCATTTCCTGGTATAAAACGAGTAGAGTAAAAGTGATACATCACCCGCTTGGGTGTGCACGTGGGAGGATGAGGTGGCAATATAATATGAGAGGTATGAGAACAATTACCGTCCACCTGCGTCCCTTTTTCAGAAGATTCACTTCTTTTCACCTCTGGGATAGAAGGTGTAGTGTCATCGTGTAATAAATCCTCTAGAAAAAGTATATCTCCTTCCACATCAGAATACCCGGATATGTATTCCATGGGTGTATCAATATCAAGAAACTCATCGATCTCAGGAATGTGAAAACCATCATCACTAAGGAGTGAAGTATTTTGCTTTAGAAATTCCTCCTCGTCGAAAATAACCTCAATATCGTCATCACTCTCCTCATTATTTATAGGGCCAATGATATGCTCAGGGATATGGGTACTCGTCTGATCTTGCTGCTGTAAGAATGACTCCATACAAGTTCGCAGCGTGTGTAAAAGCTCTTTTGATTGCGCTTGAAAAGCTGTAGCAAGATCGACAATTGGTTCTTGGTAACTCATCCCGTGACGAGGCTGATGATCGAGTGAGTGCGGTGGGGGCTCAAGATTGTGAAAACCGGAATTATAGCACGGTTGTGGCTCATAGTTGTTCATCGGTGGAGAATAATTAGAAACCGGGGTTGGTTCATAATAATCCATAGGTGAAGAAAACTGAGGACACGGATTTGGCTCATAACAATTCAGTAGTTGACAATAATAGGTATCGTGAGGACCCCCACAGTTGTTGCAAACCGGGTAAGGAGAAAAAGCAGGTGCATCTTGTGGATAGCTATTTTCATTGTTATAATTGTACCCCGGTTCTTGCCCGTGACCATACGGGTATTGAACCGGGCACGAAACATGCCAATGAGAATCGCTTCCACAATAGATGCACGGGGGAACAGGAGGTGGGTTCAAAAAGAGTGAATTAGTCGAGTTGCACAAGGGACAAAATCCGAATTGTGTGTAGTCGATATCGTTTCCGCACCGCTCACATGTACACCATTGACAAGAGTTGTTCCCAGATAATTGTTTCCCACACCTGACGCAATGGACATAAAAATCCATAAAGAAAGATAGATAAGCAAGAAGAATATTTTTGGTGCAAAACTTTGAAAAAGAAATGCTTTTTATGATTTTTCAAATGTTTTTGGATTTTTGAAAATTTTTGACAAGAAAAATAACGTTCACAAGTGAACGGATCCCAAAATCCAACACTTCACTCACAAAAAACCTTCGATCTTCACGAAAAGAGCCGGCAGCGGCGCCATTTTAATGTAGAGATTTTACTAGTTGAAAAAGTTCGTTTTCTCGGGGTCTCTTCGAATTGATTTCCGGTTAATTGTGTGAGATTAGTTGTTCTTGGTGAAACAAATATTTTTGGTTTTGGAAAATAAATGAGCAAGACTTAATAATAAACGACGAGAATTAAAACAAGTTAAACTGTAAACGGTGCGATATTTAAAACCTTAAAAGTAAATGACGAAAAATGAAAGGACGTAAAATTAAAACTTAACATAAAGTAAATGATGCAAATAAAAACTTAAACTAAAAGAAAAGTGAATAAAAATTCAAATAAATAAAAAGGCGGGAAGAATCAAACTTGAAATTAAAAGAAGAAAACTTAAAAATAAAAACAGAAAGAACCTTGATTCGGAAGTTTAAAACTTCCGAATGAACAGGCTGATCCGGAACTTTTAATGTTCCGGATGAAGCTTGCTTCATTCGGAACTTTTGACTTTCGGATGAAGGAACATTCATTCGGAACTTTTGAACTTCCGGATGAAGGAGCATTCATTCGGAACTTTGGAACTTCCGGATGAAGGAGCATTCATTCGGAACTTTTGACTTCCGGATAAAGCTTCCTTCATTCGGAACTTTTAACTTCCAAATGAAGCACTTGGTCCGGAACTTTAGACTTCCGAATGAAGGATTCTTGATCCGGAACTTCTGGGAAAGAACAGTAACTTCAGAAACTAACAACCCGAAGAACAGGGGAATGTATAGTAACACGATTTCATCCACAAATTAATCAAACTCAAACGAAAGATTAAACCAAAACAACCAATAAGCATCAACTAACAATAATCAATCAAAACAAATCATCAAAACTAACAAACATAACCAAATCAATCAAAACCCACTTGATCAAAATCATAAAAACTCAAGAACATGAACAATGATGAATAAGAACAAATCAAACAAGAAAGGAAGAAGATGATAAATGAAAAGCTTAATTAAAAAGTAAGGATTCAATAACAAAATCTTAAACACAAATTAATCTAGAGAGAGAAAGCATAAGTTTAGAGAGAGAAAACTACCTACTCCTATTCTAATCCTAAAAACTAAAACTAAAACTAACCCCCCCCCCCCCCCTCTCACATGATGTGAGGGTGGTATTTATAGGAGAGAGGAGTGGTTGGTGGCTTCCTCTTTCTTTCTTTCTTGGTCCTCGGTCTTTCAGTCTTCTTAAATTCTTCGACTTTTAAGACTTCGTCTCGGGATTTCTATGAACTCGTCTTGTAATTTTCTTCATAAATTAGACCTGAGTTCTTCGACTTTATTAAACTTTCGTCTTTGGACTTTTTCTTCGATAAATCTTCAGAATTGGTCTTGGACTTCCGTTCTTTTTTCCACTTTTGATCTTTCGACTTCGTCTTTTGTCTTTTTCTTCAATAAAAGCCCGTGAAAGCCGTGTTTTCTCCACTTTTCCCCTTCTCGACCCTGAAACACAATAAAAACACAAACCACGCATAATTCCGCCATTTACGACATAAAATATACGTTTAGGTCCCGTTTTAATGTAATTAAGTGGTAGAAAAGATGGGTGTTTTCACACCTATCACCCTGGTTTTTAGTTGCACGCGCACGCGCGCGCGTGCACACTTACCATGTGGTGTACCTCGTCCTTTTAAGAAGAAAGCGAACAAAAATACCGTCACAAATCAAGCCGATCTCGAGAATCGAGCTTTTGATACGGATTTAGCCATGGATAATCGACCGATGATCGAGATCTTGCAATCCCACGTTGAGGTAAATGATGACGCGATTGTGGTGCCGGATATTGGAGGGAATAATTTTGAACTTAAAACGGGCTTTATTCAAATGGTTTTCTTCAGATGGTCAGCTAGAATTAGTATAGTAACAATTTGAACACAAACTAGTTAATTTTATTTATTATAGGCAGAGATATCGTATATAAATACAGCTGAATAAATAGGTTAGTGATGAACACTTAGAACAAGAAGATGCATGTGAGATTTGACTAATCATGGGAAATGTTTCTTTTAAGTTTTAGCATCAACAGACCTTCAATTCACATGGAATTTTACACCCTAATAGTTTAGTATCGACCGTCTTTCATATATTCAATCAATCAATCATATGCATACTATACTATCTAATTTGTTATATATTATTTTCTCCGTCCCATAATAAGTGTCCACTTTAAATAATTTTGTCTTTGTTATTTAAAATTGACCATAAATATCTTTATTTGTGTTACATATTACTTTATATAAATTATATCATTTGAAATACTTTTTAAAACCAAATCTATTTGTTTAACTTTTATAAAGTACTATAAAACACAAGTATAAATATTTATGATCAAAATTTAATAACAAAGACTTAAAATATTATATTGTGGGCACTTAATATAGGACGGTGATAGTACTTTTTTTTGTTTTAATATTATTGCCACGTTTTTTTATTGGAATGTCTCATTTTAATTATTCATAATTAAAAATAGAAAAAAAAAGTTTGATAAAGTTACTATATTAGAAAGTTAGATGTAGTAACATTGTAACACCAAAAAAAGTAATCACCTAAGCGTCATATTAGCTTAACAATAAAATAACAAAATCTCCTCTAATCATAATACCAACTAACACCACTCACCTCCTTATTTTCATAAAACCCCATCAACAACTATTACATTTATTAAACAAACTATGCATTTCATTCATAACTAAAAATAAAAATTGCAATACTTAGAAAAACACAATTAAAAAAACATGTGAATTTATTAAAAAAATACACGCCGGACGATTAGTCTTCTTCTTTTTGAGCTTACTCGACTTCACGCCAAATATGGTTCATAAGGTTTTGTTGGTGACTACGATACGTATCTTTGTCTCGTAATTCTTTTGCTTGACGACATTAGGTTTCACATCGATTGATCCCTGTTCTTGGCATTGACCTTGCGGGATTAGAATACACATGCTTTCGGTCAACAACCGACATCTGTTGATCTTCTAAATCAGGCTATGCATTATGATACATGCATACATGATTCTACGTAATATGTTGACTTCGTATAGACGGACCGATTGTTTAATAAGTCCTCAACGTCCTTGGAGAACACTGAAAGCACGTTCGACATCTTTTCGTGCACTTTCTCGACGCTGTTTAAAGTCCGTATGCTTCAGATCAGTTGGAACCGTGAATGACTTGACGAAACTTACCCACGCTGGATAAATTCCATCGACCAAGTAATACCCATTACGATACTCAACTCCGTTAACCACATACGAAACCACATGAGCTAAGTCATCTAACATGCCGTCGAATAACGGAGATTATTCGCACTGGTTATCCCATAAAACGCATGCCAAATCTATAAACCATGTGAAGCTATAGCTTCAAGCATTATAATAGGGTATTTTTTTATCACCCCTACCATATTGACCATGCCATTAAACTCGACAATTTTTCAATTTCCAGTGCATAAAAGCAATACCTCCAAACATTCTTGAAATACCATGAACATTGTTATGCTTTTGTTGTATCTTTACAACGTCTTCAAATGTTGGCTTTCTTAAATACTTCACCATATACAATTCAATGATGCACATATTAAAGAAACTTAAAGCATATCGTGCAGTAAGCTCACTTATTTGTAAATATCCATCTAGCATGTCGGGTGTGTTACCGTATGCAAATTGACGTATAACCGTCGTGCACTTCATAAGAGAACTTATACTCATTCGACCCGTACAATCGAGTCAAGATGAAGGGAAATGAAAATATGATGATCAGTCGTATAAGCTACAATAATTTAGAAAAAGTTTACGACTCATACGTAATTTTCTTTGAAAATAATATAAAGGATACTTACAATGATCATCAACATAATTGACTCATAGAAAAGCCGAAAAATGAAAATAGCATTCAACCATAGAGGGGGATGGGGGATAAAGTGAATTCTTTTTAAAGAAAACTCCCAAATGTCAGACCTAACCGTGTGGGCTAAAAACACTCGGTGGTATAGTAACACCAAGAAACGTCGGCCAACGTCGTTGTGGGATTTACTACACCGTGCTCTTTTATTTTTTCTTGAAATTATAATTACAAATTTATAAAAAATTAAATTAATTAGTTAAGGGTAAAACTGTTATTATGTTAAAAAAATAATCTCGTGATGAATGTACTTTTATTAAACTGTATTTTTTCCGAACACAATAAATTTGAAACAAAAAATTATTATGTATGAGCATTAACTAGATGAATATCTGCGTATAGCGGTGGAATGTCTAGCGACGGATAATCGACGTAATAACTCATTTTGTAGTAAATATTTCTTGAAATCCAAAGTAAATGTTTCTTGAAATCCAAAGTGAATTTTTTTAAATAAAAATGGAAACGTTCATAACATTCCATGAGTTCTTAACATGTAGATCGATTCATGAATCTGGCATTAGGATAATTTTGAAACTGCACCTCTTTTAATTTTCAGAATGAGTCGTATGATGAAAGTTTTAAGATTTACATTGAAGTTGTAATATTTTTCTTGTTTAGATGAATTTTAAAAAATTTTAACTTTTTGACAATTAGGATAAATATTTTATAAGATATATAAATTTTGTCTTTTTAATATGGCCCACATTTTTAACCATTATATATTTTCAAATTTCAACCATAACATTTTTATAAGATAAAGATTAGATACATCTAACATATTTAACATAATACACTCTTTGGCTGTGAAATGCAAATGTGACATTTAAAGCAAACTAAAATAATAGTCCATAATTATAAAACAAGGCACACGTGAGATGTCGGGATTTATGGTTCGCAGGTTTGCAACTTAATTGCATTATATACACTTGTTTAATTTCCTTGCTTTGATACACTCTTTCTCGTTATTTTAATCGATTTTATGGCAATTTCTACGAACCGATTTGTTAGTTTATAATATAGGTATTCCTAATATTTTCTATACGTTATTTATACATTAAGATATACACTATTTTGTCTGGATTCAGATCAATCATTGAATGCGGATTAAAAAATAAGCTTTCTTTAAGATATAAAAATAAGACATGACAACCTATCTTTTTAAGTATTGGTTCCCTATTTAAGTATTGACTCATGCATGTTAATTTTCTCTTACAACGAAACTGCACCATGTCCCAAAGAATAATATGTTAACATAAAATATTTAGCGAATCACTTTACTAAAGTCATATACGGGCATTTCTATATTTATTATTACAAACATCAATCATTCACTAATCTCCAAAGATATTGACATATAATTCTTAAAAGAGTAAAATACATCGTTCGTTCTTATGGTTTGTATTAACAGACGTATCTAGTTCGATGACAAAAAAATAGCATTATTTAGTCTTAGCTTACAAACGTTCTTAGACGTTGGTCCCCCCACTTTAACTGAACCCTAAACCAATTGTTGACTTATTTTGACGCATCCGTATTCTTGTCAAACAACTCCCTCTTTGTATCTTACTCATCACCACCCACCACATCCATCTACCATCGTATCTTCGGTCACAACCCCACCTTAATCATACTGTCATCAAACATATGAATCAAAAATTAGCAAAGGACATAACTCTAACATCAAAACTAATTTATATCAAATAAATCTAAATCCATTTCACCTACAATACGTATATGAGCCACTCTGTCTAATTCACACACTCAACCACACTTTATAGTCCCACGCACACATACAACCACTTCACCAAACGTACCAAATACCCATCCACAATCTTTTCTTGTTTGTTGTTGATGTTTTTGTTAGAAGTTGTTGTTCGGAGATGTGGGTTGAATTTTTTCTTCTTGTTGTTGATGTTGGATAGCGATGACGATTTAAGATTTTACACTGTGCTAAAAAAAGTTGTGTTCCTCAAGTTAGCTAATAAAAAAAAGTGTTTCCATATTTGCTATTATTCAACGTTTTCTTTTACTTTGTTTCGAATATTTCTCTTTTTTCGTCGTTGTAGTTTAAAGTTAATACTCGTGTAATGATGTCTTTATCAACTAATTTGTTATTCGCTTTTGATGATGTTTGAAGAATTGCTTCTCCTTGCTCTTGAATTTTTTTGTCAATCATGGTTTTATGCTAGTTTAACGTTGTTAAATATTTATTTAATTTACTAATTCAATTGGAGTTTTTACGATTTTGACACTTGAATTGTGAGAAGTATTAGAGAATAGATATGATGCTCTCACTCCTACCAATTTGTAGCATGGATTATGATCCAATCAACCCATTTGAATGCCACTTGGAGCCGTTGTACGTATATGATGTTGGCATTCACGAACGGATCCAAGACCAAATACGACCGGGTGCACATAAGTTTTTGAACGGTAATACTAAAAACACATTTCGATTGACCGGGTGCGTTTAATATGCATGAAAAGTCGATGTTTTTCTCATGAAATAACACTACTCTGAAAAAAATCATAAGATTTTTGGATACCTGCGAAAACCCTTATTTCCGTCCTTGTTGACATATTAGACTCCGCATCATCAAAAGGAATGGAAGGAACAAGGAATTAACAAGCTAAACTTATAGATTTATTGATCATCACTTCCATAGTAGAAGAATACGTAAGTGTGTGCTGAAAGGTGTAGGCGTAAACGGTCAATTTTGTTGTTTGAATTCTTAACAGAAAGTTTGACAAGTAAATTATAATTGTTTCCCAAATAAAAGAAGAACATCAATATTTACTTGTTAGAGCAAAAGGTGTCACGGGCGGAGGGGCTCGTCGGTTCGACGTGGCGTTCTTTCCGGTACTCGTCGTGACACCGACCCCCCCTCGCCGCTCCCCCTTCGCCAGGCTTCAACGAGAGGAAAAAGAGAAAAAAAATGGGCCCCACCTGTTTTCAAACCGTTGCTAAACGGTAACTTTTAAAAAAAAAAATTTAAAATTTATTTATTTTCCTTTATATACATACACTACATTCTAAACAAATTTACACCTACAATCACAAAAAAATGTCAAACTTCCCAAATGATTATCCTCACCTCTCTTACTCGCAACTTCTTAACCAAAGCACGGATCCGAATCAATCGTCGTCCTCTTCTCCGGCGACGCAGTCCGGCCAAGGCCCCGGTCAATTCGCAGCCCTCCCACCATTTTCGCAACAATACTTTCCAAACTTGTCACCCCAACAAATCTACTATAATCAACTACTTGCTTTGCAACAATCTCAATATAATCCATCTCAGTTTAATCCATCTCAAAGTCAACAAGTCTCTGAAACACAATTCAAAATACCAGCACCGCAACCTGCACCACAAAAAAAAGGTTACCGTTCGTAAAGGAAAACGGGGATAAATTTTTTTTATCACAGTTGATTTCTCCGCAGACGAAGACGACATCGATGACGAAGCCGATGTTGTGGTGGAGTCGACACCCCAACGGTGGTCACCTGCTGAGGAGGTCATACTGGCCGAGTGTTGGGTCGGCGTTTCAGAAGACAAAGATCGCGGGACTGATCAAACTGAAGAGTATTTTTGGAACACGATTTATGACGATTTCAATCGTCGTAACGCAAATCGTCGTACCAAAAATATGCTGACCGGGAAATGGACAAGGATGCACCCCGATGTTCAAAAGTTTCACGCTATCTTCAAAAGTCTTAACAAGAAAAGCGGTCAAAACGAAGATGACGTGATTTATGCTGCAAAACTTGAATTTGCGGCTTGTAACAACGGGAGAAAATTTACGCTTGACCATGCATGGAGGGTGCTTAAAAACTACTCAAAATGGAACGCACCCGAGGGTCTTGACGAAAATGATCATACCTCCGTATTCAGTCCAGATCCTTGAGCTCGACCAGCCGGCAAACAGAGACCCGCCAAGAAGACCCGATCAGAAACAACTGGCAGCAGCACGGGTAGTGGTTCGACCACTTCGAAGGAAGAAATAAACGAGGCTTTACTCCTCAAAATAAATGCCGGTAAAGACACGTACCACTCGAGGAGAGCTAGAGCCGGTGCCGAGAAAGTTAAAGCCGATGCTGAATTGGAGTTCAAAGAGATGGAGTTTCTGTCGATCAGAACCGACGATTTGCCTGGACCGAACAAGTCGATTATCAAAAGAAAACATGCAAAAATCGCGGCGAAATATGCACTCGATCTTGATTAGGATGTTTTTTTTTCGTATTGTATTTTTTTTCGTATTGTATTTTTTCCCTTATTGTTTTTTTCCGTTTTTTTTTTAAATATTTGTATTTTTATTTGAATTATTTGTAATTTTTAATTTTATGAAATGAATTTTTATTTTGTGTGAAAAACGAAAAAAGAAATAAAATGGTGAGTGGTGGGACCCAAGTAAAGAAGAGAAAGACTAGTTGTGAGCGAGGGGGTGTTTAGTTGATTTTTTACTTTTGTTAATTGAGATAATATAACGCTAAATTGGCACAAGTGAAGAGGGTATGCTTAGTTTGATACTTTTTACTCTTACTACTAGCTAGGAAGGAGCAAAATGGATTCTGACCCACATCACATGTTTGGATCCGACAATAATTCACGTGCAATAATAAATAAATCCCCACGTTTTCCACACATACAACATTATTGGAATCAAAGTTTTGCATCTTATAAATAACAATCATCTTCATTTCATTTCCACAAATTCACTCATTTCCAATTTAGTCTCTACAAACTTACTCTTGGATCATCCATCTCTAATTAGCAAAAAAGCAGCTTTCGACATGGGTGCTTGTGTGTCTTCGGCAGGTGACTCGATACACAAATCAACTAATTATGCCTTTGTTATTTCAACCAAAGGCGAAGTACGACAATATCCAACTCCCATATTTGTCTCTGAGGTTCTTCAATTTGAAAAACCTTCTTTCTTTGTTTGCAACTCCGACAACTTGTATCAAGACCAAGATATTCCTTCTTTGGATTTAGAAGACGAGCTTGATGCCGGTCAGATTTACTTTATTTTTCCGAAAGCAATGCTTGCTCATCGTCTTAGTCCCTCCGATATGGCTTCGCTAGCTGTCAAAGCCAGTCTTGCTCTTGATTCCAATTCAAATTCCCATGTAACGAAGAAAAAAAATAACAAGGCTCGTATATCGCCTATGGTGTTATTGGAAACGAGTCAGATTAATGTTATTGGTAATATCTCCTTTCAGATTGATAATTTGGCTCTGCAGATTCTTGATTTGCTCACCTTGGGTTCTCATCAAAGCTTCAACATCTTGATTCATGGGTGGGGCTTGTTGAGCGGGTGGGTGATAAGGATTAGAAGCTCTAGGTGGGATTTGGTTGCTTCTAGTATAGTTGTTGTTGGGGTTTTGGTTTTGAGGAGAAAAACCGGGTGAAAGATAGTTGTTTGACCAGTAACTCAGCAAATTTCTATCCTCTTGAGGTCGAGCTTGGTAATTTTTCGGTGAATAATTACCATAAGCTGCATACACATTTTCCGGACTTCCTTGAGTAGAAGGACAATCAGTGTATGGGTGATGACCGCCGCATGTTTCATAAGAAGGTGCAACCTCTTTAACTTGTTGTTGTTGGTTTGAAGCGAGAAGAAAGATACTTTTGTTCATTTCAGTCATCATGCGGGTGAATTCGGTCATATCGGGGTTTGTTGAAGTCGAAGAAACATTGACTCTCGGGTTGTTCCTTGAAGAAGCAGAGGAATCCCAGTTTTTGTGGTGAGTAGTCATGTTCTCAATTAACTCTCATCGGGTCTCCTTTTCATGAATGTGCCACCGGCGGCTGCATTAATCGTATCACGATCACGAAAAGTCAAACCGTTGTAGAAAGTATCAATTAAGATCACAGGGAGCATGTTGTGGTTTAGACATCTATCGATCAAGACATTATATCTTTCCCAAGCATCAAAAAGAGATTCATCGGGATCTTGCATGAAACCGCTGATTTGATTGCGAAGGCTCGTGACCATGGATGGTGGAAAGTGGCGCGACAAAAAGCGTTGAGTCATGTCATCCCAAGTATGAATTGAATTCTTTGGAAGACGATCAAACCTATTCTCGGCGTGATGTGATAAAGTATGTGGAAAGAGTTGTAGGCGAAGAACATCCATTGTGGCACCGGGCAACTTCATGCTTTGGGTGATTGTAATGAACTTGTCGAGGTGTTTGTTGGCATCATCATCAGGCATTCCTCTAAAAGGATTTGTTTGCACTTGCTGAATCATGTGGTGCTTCAACGAAAACTCCGGAGCCGTGATTTGCATCGGCGTAATCGGTCCTCCTCGTCCAAACATGGTAGGTTGACAAAGCTCCTCCATTGTCCGAAGATCGGGCTGTGGAAGAACATTGTTGTTATTATTGTTGAGGTGCGGTGGATTATTGTTGTTATTAACACCTGCCATACTTAAATCTTCTTGAGTCTCGGGCTCTTGATAATTAGAAGATCTAGTACGCATACACCTGAAAATACAAAAGAAAATAATACCAAACACAAAGACAATATATATACACAATAAAGATAAAATCTTTTTGGATTTTTGAAAATTTTAATTTTTATGGATTTTTAACATTTTTTTTTTAATTTTTATGGTTTTTTTTGAATTTTTTAAGCAAGAAAGTAACGCTCACAAGTGAACGGGTCCCAAAAAGCAACGCGTCTCTCACAGAAAACCGTTAATCTTTACGAAAAGAGCCGGCAGCGGCGCCATTTGATAACTAGCTTTTACCCAGTTAAAAATATCGTTGAACCAATCTATTCGAATTAAAAAAGGAGTTTAGTGTGCGACTCAGTCGTTCTTTGGTGAAACAAAGTTGTGTCGTTGTAGTAATTAAAAAGTGCGAGACGTAAATGAAAATGACGTTAAAGTAAATCTAAATCTAATTAAAACGTAAATGGTGCAATATTAAAAACTTTGAAAAGTAAATAACGAGAAAATAAATGACGGGAATTTAAAGCGTGACAAAAATTAAAGTTTGACAAAGTATTAAAATGAGAACTTAAAAAATTAAACAAGATAAAATAGAAAAAACAATCCTGATCGGAATGTATTCCGATCGGAACACAATCGGATTAATAAACCTACCTTCCAATCGGAATGTTGATCGGAATACACTTACCTTTCAGATCGGAATGTTGATCGGAATTCCCAATCGGAATTGCTGTCACCAATAGCCAAATCGGAATAACCAAACAAGAACCCCAGATCGGAATATATAATCGGAATAAGATCGGAATGTGGTAGGAACCCCTTTGGTCGGAATGCTTTCACCACCTGACCTGATCGGAATAACCAAACACACGCCTCTGATCGGAATACCAATTTACACCCCAGATCGGAATGTCAAAGCCCTTTTCCGACCAAGCGAAGGAGTGCTGGTCGGAATAATAAACCCTTTTCCGATTACGTAGGTCAGAATACAGTAGAAATGACATAAAATAAGCAAGACAAATAAGCTATTAATCAAATAAGCACTAGACTAAAAACCTAGGCAAACACGTATAAGAAAAAGCTAATAAGCTAGAATTTAAAGACTTTTAAAAACACGAAAAGAAAAAAAAGGTTCACAAAAACAAACTTTTATATAAAAATAACTTTTATAAAAACTTTAGAAATCTTAAAATAAACACAAATAAGCTATAAAAATCAATAATCCAAGACAATCAAGAGCATAAAAACATAACCTTTAATCAAATGAACACAATAATAAACACATAAACATAAAGATCAAGCAAAACAAGAAAGGTAGATGAGAGATTTAAACAAGAAAAGTTAAGATTGACAAGAATTAAAAGAAAACTTACTTGAAATTAAAGGTATTTAAGGTGCAAGACAAGTATTTAAATGACATGTAATTAAAGTGCAAGGAAAATAAAATGGAAGAACTAATTGTCACTATTAGCTAACAAGTGTAAAATGAAATGATCCTAAACTATATATAGGGAAGATTAAGGAGTGCTTAGGAAGCTTCCTTCCTCTTTCCTCTTTTCCTTAATTGCACACTTAAGTCCTTCTCTTCTTAATCTTTTGTTAATCTTGGACTTTAATGACTTTTGGCTCGGGATTTCTTTAAACTCGTCTTTAATTTTCTTCATAAATAAGACTCGAGTTCTTCGGCTTTAGTAAACTTCCGTCTTTTGACTTTTTCTTCGATAAATCTTCAGAATTAGTCTTGGACTTCCGTTCTTTTTGCACTCTTGACTTCTTGACTTTGTCTTTCGTCTTTTTCCTCGATAAAAGCCCGTGTTTTCTCCACTTTTCACCTTTTCGTCCTAAATCACAACAAAAACACAAACCACGCATTATTCCGACATAAATGACATAAAATACACGTTTTGGCTCGGTTATTATTGTAATTAAGTGGTAAAAAGGATGGGTGTTTACACACCTATCACTTAACATCCTAGCTTTTAGAATCTATAAGACACTTTATACAGTTTTAAGAATTGAGTGAGAAATAAGCCCCTAAAAGTCTCTGTAATAAGCTTAAGTTTCTGTGATAAGTCAATTTCATTTATGGCTTATTCCTTCCATAAAAGTCCATATTTTCTTTCACAATTCAGCTTAACAAGTCATAAAAATAAGTTTAGACTTTGGTCAAAGTTGGTCAACTTTTGTCAACGCTGGTCAACATAAGCTTATTTTGGTTTATTGGCTTTTCTGGCTTATTTCTTAGGTGGATTTCAAATTTTCTTGGATAGGTGCTGTTTATTTGAGCGCTTAATACGATTTTGGCAATTTCAGGCCTTATGCTTTTTCCAATAAGCCCATCTCTTAAAAGTAGCTTCTTCCAAAAGTGCTTATTGGAGATTTGGTTCATTTCAGCTTATTTCATTAAACATGGCTAGGTCCTTTTGAATTTGCAATCTTTTGAAACAGATTTTAGCTTAATTGGTTGAGTACATCTCAATATATTGCTTAATCTTCATTAAGCCTGATTTTTGCTTAAAAACTTTTGTTAATTGCATTCTGGTCCCTGGGAATTGTTAAGAGTGCTAGTCAGTTTTAATGGGTTTAAACTTTCTAGGTTTTGCTAGTTATTCCCCGATCTTGTTAAGGTTATTAGACTTTAGTTACAAGTTTGTTAATTTTGTTAAGAGTCAACCCTTCCATTTTCTACATTTACATATTCAGTCCCTCTACTTTCCATACTTTACATTCTTGACATTTTTACATATTGTGCATTACTTGGTTGTACATTTAGCATTATAATTGGTATGTGCACTATGTTTTTAGCGTAGTACGGATACGTAGACGATACTATTTTTTACTTTTTACGGGTTTGTGATAATTAGACCTAGATACCATAACTTTCACTAATCAAACACCAAAAACAATTAGTTGACTTGATTTCTCTCGATCATTCAATGCATAAAGTTATCGTGAAAAACTAACTCAAAAAAATAAATATTATTGCTTGAAAAGATAGATATAAGTACAACCTTTATTCTCTGTCCTACTTTATAGAAATAACTATGTACTGTTTATCACGTGGGACATTCACCTACCCACAAGATAAATAACACGTTTGTACTTGTGCATTTGTAACCCCTAATTGTGTTGCCTATAAAAGAAACACACCTGGGAGAGAATTACTCACCTCTTGTATTAGAAGATTGAACTCTTCCAAGAGCCGATTCTCTCCCAACATCAACCTAACCATACGGCGAAATACTGATGAACGTTAAGGTTGAGGCTTAAGCTCATAACTTAGGTTTGTACTTTAAGAATAGGAGATCACCATAATATTGTCATTCAACCACTTTGTTATTCCACAAACAAAATGTGTCATAGATTCTTTATTGAGTTTTAATAAAATCTCTATACGTTGAAGATTAATTTGGTATTGTTGTTTTAATTGTTTAATTTGTTACTGCTTTATTAAAACAACTCACTTGAATCCAGTATGCAAGATATTAATGAAGGTTGATAAGTAATATTGAGTTAAAAGGAACAAAAAACAGAATACGTGGGTCACTAAAGTGCATATAGTGGCACGATTCGTGGGCCAATAAATGATTAATACACTTGTGTTTAATGATTACAGTTAGCATAGGTTTTGTTGTTGCAAAACTAATACAACTGTTGTAGAAACAGGAATCATTACAATTTTTTATGAAGGAACACTTCCTTTGCTACGATCATCATTTGTTGTTTATCTATTTATAAAAACATCAGTTTAGTCTTTCATCAATGTCTTTGTATCTATGGAGATTAGTGTATGATTGATGTTTGTAATAATAAATAATATTACTGATCAATGATTACTGTATGATCTTTTATAAAGTAATTTTGTTACATACTCCATGTTAATATCATGGAAAAAATTGTACATGATTAACAAAATATTCTTTGGAGACATAGTGCAGCTTCCTTATGAGAGATAATAATGCACGAGGCAATAGTTGATTTTGAAACTACCCTAGGTTGTCATGTCTCAGTTTTATATTTTAATCCGACAAAATACTAGCCAATTTAATATATAAATCGGTTGATGGGGATTATAAAATCGATTAGAATAACTAATTAGTGATTCTTTTTTTAGATTTCGGGTCTTGATATGAAAGATTACCAGATAAATTTTTGAATCATGTAAACACTTTTTTAATACAATATTTCGATATTATTCGGTGCTTTGGGTTACACTTTTGAATAATATTATTGAGACATGAAAACCTAGGTTAGTTTCAAAATTAACTATTGCCTCGTGCATTATTATGTCTCATAAGGAAGCCGCACTATGTCTCCAAAGAATATTTTGTTAATCATGTACATTTTTTCCATGATATTAACATGGAGTATGTAACAAAATTACTTTATAAAAGGTCATACACTAATCATTGATCAGTAATATTATTTATTATTACAAACATCAATCATACACTAATCTCCATATAGATACAAAGACATTAACGGTTATTAGTGTCTTTGTTAGACTGTGTATCGGGAGGTCGAAATAATGGGAGGTTTAAATATTGGCCGTTGTATACAGGGATGGAGTAAGAAAGTTTGGCTTGAGGTTATATTTTAATATTTTCTATAAACTACACATGGATTTATTGATCATCAAGAGGAATGGAAGGAACAAGAAATTATTAAGCCAGGCTAGCTAACTCATGGATTTATGGATCATCACTTCTTAAACCAAAAAGGCAAAAACTACAAAGTGTATGGTTTATTAGCATGTTTGAAATCAGCAGAATAGCTAAGTGTGTTGAAATGTATGAACATTAGTAACCAGTCAATTGTATTCTTTCAGTTCCCAACAAGTTTGACAAGTAAAATTACTTGTTTTCCAAACAAAGGAAGAACATCAATGTTTACTTGTTGCTAGCTAGGAAGGAAAGAGCAAAATGGATGTTGACCCACATCACATGTTTGATCCGACATTAATAATTCATGTGCAAATCACTTTAAATAATCATGCAACTAGTATAAAATTGATATTGGAAGGTTCCTATTTTCCAATAAAACCGCGTCATAGCACCTATTAATTTGGAATCAAAGTTTTCCATCTTATAAATAACAATCATCTTCATTTCATTTCCACAAACTCACTCTTGGATCATCAATCTCTAAATAACACAAAACCAACTTTCGACATGGGTGCTTGTGTGTCTTCGGCAGGTGACTCGATACACAAATCGACTAATCATGCCTTTGTTATTTCTACCAAAGGTGAATTACGACAATATCCAACTCCCGTATTTGTCTCTGAGGTTCTTCAATATGAGAAACCTTCTTTCTTTGTTTGCAACTCCGACAACTTGTTTCAAGACCAAGATATCCCTTCTTTGGATTTAGAAGACGAGCTTGATGCCGGTCAGATTTACTTTATTCTTCCGAAAACAATGCTTGCTCATCGTCTTAGTGCCTCTGATATGGCTTCACTAGCTGTCAAAGCCAGTCTTGCTCTTGATTCCAATTCAAATTCGAATTCAAAATCTCATGTAACGAAGAAAAAGAATAACAAGGCTCGTATATCGCCTATGGTGTTGATGGAAACAAGTCAGATTAATGTTGTAGTCGAGGAAGAGGAACACAAGCAGAACTATAAGAATGGAGGTTTACGAGTGTCGAAATCAAGATCAATAAGGAAGCTGCCAAGATCAAAGAAAGCGAGATTGGCTGCTCGGTCCTTTAGGCTTAAGTTGTCTACAGTCTATGAAAATGAAGGCTGTGATAATTAATTTACTAAGCCCGTAGTATATAATTCATGACATGAGTTTTTGATGTCTAGGTGAACCTGTCGTGATCTATATATGTACAGATTTAGAACTAGGCATGATAGATAATTTTTGGTTACATCGAGAATTGCTTGATGTTTCAATCCAAAAAGAGTACTGTTAGAATGTACAAAGTTGTTAAATGCTCTCTTGTTAATCATATTCATATCAATCCAGAATTATAATGATTGATGAATTTTCGTATTTCCTTTGTTCTGTTAATTTTCTTCTTACCGTCACACAAGCTCAAACCACACAAAGCCCTTCTTTTGAGGTCGGCGTAAATGCGTAATCACTTCTTAGGTATTCTTTTGTCCAAATCGGATAAAAGTCACTAAAGAGGTCTTTTTTTGCATGAACTCGTTTACCATTCTACGTATGTGATACCTAGTGAAGCCCCAAGGCTGAGACAATGCATATGACAATCTGATTCGTCATTTTCTGAAACATCGTCCAGATTGGTTTCGTCATAGCCATCATCTCCATTGTTAGTCATCTTTGCTATGCCTGTGCCCGTTTTCTTTAATTAACCTTGCTGAAATGAGTTTGTTTTAGCAAATCAAGAACATGATCAACTAATGCGGTTAAATCTCTCTAATATCACATGTCGTATGTATTAGATTAAATATCCTACTACAATTCCATAATTCTTTTTCTTTTTCATATCTTGTTAATACTGAGGGACGAAGCCACTGAAAGTTTATGGACATAAAATTAAATAGTCGTGTGATAGGATTGAACTCGGGATTACGGGATTGCACACAATACGTAAAGGATTAATTAATTTTAATAAATATATTTATTAAATTAAACCAAAGCTTATTTAACGATCTTTAATAATTAAAAGTTAAGTGTAAACGAGCGTTATGGAATTAAATAGAAGAGAAAACAAGAAACGGAATGTTCCGTAAACCCCTTTGGCGTTCTATAGCCGTCAGCTATAAGGGGAAAAAGGAAGGGGGATTTGTTCCTAATCTTTATTAGGACTTGGAGAACAAGTTATGTAATCCTATAAATACCTCATCAAGCCTTCATAATTTTTGTCCCTCCCCTCCTCTCTTCTCCTTGCGATCGCAAACCAACACCCTCATAGGGTTTCGGTCGGTTTTCGATTTAGCTATAATTCACAAGTATTGAAGTTCCTGTTTATTAGTGCTAGCCTCACGATTGATCAGTTGCATTACCTGTGTACAAGAGCGTAATATAGTTTTACTATAAACTATATCTTGGTGTTCTTCATATAAACCTTAATTCGTGATTCGTCGGTGTTCTTGAAGAATTGCTCTAGCTAAAAGGTATGTAACCCTAACTCGATTAATTATGAATGTGTTATTAATTATGATCTTGTTAAATCGCTTCCGCTATGTGTGCTTTGATTTTGTTTAGGGTTTTGCGTAATTGTTATGAGCTTCATAATCCTTCAGTGGTATCATAGAGCCGTTTTAACATGTTATAATTATCGAGATCTAAAGATTGTTTTTTAACTAATAATTGTTTTGAGTTAAACTACATGTTTTTTTTTGAAAAGGAAATTTAGGGTTTTGGTTTTGTTTTTTTTTAAATCCGATTTAAAAAATATGTCGGTTTGTTTGTTTTTTTAGCCGATTATAAATAAAAAAATAGTTTTTGTTTAAACCCTAAAATTGCATGTTTTCATCTTTAGATAATTACATGATTAATTGTTATGTCATGTATTTAAGGTTACGATCCATAGTGATTTAATTAATTTGTTAAGTGATCTGGGTGGAACTTTGATGAATTGCATGATTAATTGTTATGTTATGTGAATTCATGTTTCGATCCGTAGAGATTTAATTGTTAAGTTATGTGGAAGATCCGTGATGAACATGCATGTTTTTTCATGGATCATATGATTTGATGTGGTAATTGCTACGTGTTTTGCTACATGCATTATTTGATTCACTAAATCTAAAATTAGGGAAGAGTTTTATATGAATATAAAAAACCTAGATTTGATATTATTTATTGAATAAATCGTATGCATGTGGCTATTTTATTTATTTATTGCACATATAAATTGTTATTATGTGTTTATGATTTAGTTGTTTTTGTACCTACTTGTTTTCATACGTTTTATATTGATTGTATGTTGTAAACAAGGATAATTTTTTCCAAGAAAAATTAATATGGACTAAATCATATAAAAATTAATGAATTGTTTTGAGATCTAATTGACATATGATTTGCGTTGATTGGAATTGCAATAATAACTTAACGGCCTACTCAACTTTGACAAACTATAAAGTGGGTACAACGCACCGCTCGTCATGAACCCGGTTAAGGAAGGAGGTGTTATGCCATTAGTCGCTGACCGAATTCCCGGCTTGCCTATGCGTCAAAGTTGGAGTTACCTACGGTTATTATTTACATAATTCCTTAAGGTTGATTTAACCGCAAATTCACATCCGAAACACAATGAGTGCTCTAGCCGAGTTCTAGGAGATGTACGTTGTGAATAGTTGTGGGTGAAATTTTTAATTGGTTTAACCAATACCTCGACTTGCAATATATATGGCGAAAATTTAGTCTCACCAAAAGGTTTACTAAAAGTTTTTATTAAACTAATGCTATGGAGATGTATGCATGCTTCTCCATGCATGATTTTGACATCGAAATTTATACCCTAAATTTAAAATCATATGCCATCTAATTGACGAACACTTGAAGTTACAATTTTCGTCATATGAGATTCTGGACGATGTTGTAATGGAGAGAAAACTTCATGACTGAATAAGAATGCACATGAAAGTTTTACGTTCTTTAGATTAGTCGACTTAATTGAGTTACTTAGTGAGATCTGGAAACTTAAGGCATAAAGAAGGGATGAAACATGTTTACAATGTAAAATGACTTATGGCAATGTAAATCCCTTAAATATCTAGAAATTGCAAATTTGTTTGTCAATCATTGTTCGACAAGTTACCATCTTGAATACTTTCATTGCTAGCAGATCAACTGATGTGATGAAATTATGTCATTTTGGATTCTAGTTTTCAAGGAAAATACTATGGTTATCATTACCGAGGTAATTGTATTTTATTGAATGGTATTATCGAAAATACTAAGATTGAATTTTGTAAATTCTTTTGCAATGTATTAATGCAACGTTACAACGTAAAAGGGGTTTTATTCATTTATTGATCTACAAACCGTATGGTTGAGGATAGAGTCAATTTATAATGAAAAGATAAACCTAAACTCTTTTCATGAATGAAGAAAGAGTTATAAGAATTTTAGAAATGTCAAAATTCAAAATACATAACTCATAGCAAACTTTAATAGTTAAGAAAAATGCATATTTTGAGTTATTAAATGTTACCGCTAATTGGTTATAAGGCAAACTAGCTTATTTGTCTTGTAGTTGTGCTTTGACCATTTATAGGCACTACATACCATTGTGGGGTTGGTAGACCTATTAAGGAAAAAATTGCATGTCAAGTCTTTCAAGTTTAAAACAATTGATGGATAAGTCATCATTTACGAAGTAGAGTACACTCTTTAATACTACGAGTAATTGTTACGAATGTGTTTTTCATAAGTGTAAGAAAGTAACACAAATTAGTTTCACCGATTATGAAACATTTTCAATGTTGTCAAATTCAGTGGGAGAATTGTGTTGTATTACTAAATTCGAGTCTATTAAAACATTCTCTAATTTAGTGGGAGTTACAAGCTTTGTCGTCTTGGTAATAACCCATGTTATCTTTAGTATGTCCTAAGATAATTACTTTCGAATTGTTAACACTATTATCTTCAAATGATATTCATGTATGGATTCTTGTTGATTAAATGGTTCTACATCTACTTCTAAAAGCTAATATATGTGACACAATCATATTTTGTATAGACGAACATTAGATGTGATGTTTATCTAATATATGAGATTGTTCCGTGCACAAGTGGGAGAAATGAACATTGTGTGATTGTTTTGTAGTTTCTTAAAATAGATAATTCCTGGAATGACATAAGATACATAGAGTAATCTTATACTACTAAACTAAAATATTTGTATGTTCTTGGAATTACATAAATAGACATAGTAGTGAATTAACTTGAAAAGCTTGTTGAAACCTAGTGGTGTTCATGATTACTTTAGTTATACATGTTTATGATTTATTGTATAAAGTCACAAACATAAAGTCTTGGAAGATGTATAATATAAAGTAAGACATTAATGTATTGTCTCTATTTCGATAAGACATATACATGAAGTCATGGTCAAATGACTTAAAACGTTTGATGGAATTATAACTTTTATGTTTTCAAGACATGGAAATGAAGTGACTTTGTATTATAAGTACTTGAGTTATAAAGCATGCAAAATGGTTAGAAAATCTATACTACCATTAAGATGATTTAGTTGGTATATAGGTAAACCGAAATATATATATTTATCTTAATATTGTTAAGATTAACTTACAATATTTCCTTAAATGAAATACATCATTGTTATGTTATGTTCATTAGGGGAATCAAACTCTCAATATGATGGTGATGTTTGATTCAAGATAACTATATCTTCCTTTATTCCAAAAAGATATCAAGGTTTGAAAGTTGAGTATGACTTGAGCTAAGAAGATTAATAAGATACCATTATATATGGAATGTGATGAATCACGTTATATCTTAAATGAAGTTCGGATTTTGCTAAACTACTTATGAAGTGGATTGTTTAGAAAATAAAGAGTATGAAACTGCCATTGTGTTTTGTGATGTCCCATATAGATAACATTGGAGTGTTGATCTATTTGCTATGTATTTAAAGAGTAATTTTAAGTTACTAAAAGCAAGTGGGAGTTTTGATTTTGAAAGATAAAATTATAAGATACATAATCTTCTGAAATACACTAGTAATTATCATGAGGTAGGCTTGTAAATTCTAACTCTCAAGATAAAGGAATTTAAGTCATAGGTCCGTAAGGATATCTTGGATATGTGATTAATATGCTGAGAAATATGAGTTACAAATGATTGTTATGATATGTTACCAAATATTGAATTGGGTAAATTACTCATACTATGAACGTAATAGATGTTGTCCAATAAGATAAGCAATTGTAGATTTGTTTTATCTTAAATAGTTTGACTAGAAATTGGAGATGAGTTTCGTCAAAGGAAGAAAAACACCAATTGTTGTGGTTTAATCTTTGTGTCGAAATTATATGGACAAAATTGTACACATATTTAATGTATGTATTATGAATAGATTATTAATCACACTTAAGTAATTAATTATGATTGATTATTCTTTCCTAAACACATTAAATGTATAAAGATTTTTATAGTCATATTTTAAATTGAAAAATTTGGATATGTATGAACTATTTCTTGAATGACTACTTAAGTAATCGAAATGAGTTTATTACTTCAAAATAAATCTTTGGAAAAGTAAAAAATGCAATTATCCATGAATGGATAAAAGCATGCATCTAGGAGATTATTCTTATGTTTCATTTGAAATCCAAGATTGTATTTAAATTTAAATAAGATGATTTCTGAGTATTCCTAAAAGCTAGTGAGAGTATTATGGTTATTTTCTTAAATTATATGTGTCAAATATACATGTAAGAAAGTAAGATTACATTCAAATTAACTGTTGATTTGGTTTAAATTTGAGATCAAACTTTACTTTGAAGATTTTTAAAATAAGATGTACATAACCTTGGAACAAATAATATTTGTTTGTTCATGCGGTGGAAATACAACATAATATGCCATGTAGTAAATTTATATGGATATTTAGAACATGAGAAATTCTCATGTGTGTCGTGTGGTATTTATATCATGCTTAAAATGCATGATAACTTGAATATATTGATCTATTTAAAAGTTATTAAATAACTTGTGTAATGAATATTCTGAAGGAATATGTTTGGAAATAGAATAACATCCTAAATCTTGGATCGGCTTCCATATTCTATGGATGAGTAATTTGTAATAGTTGTGCAAATTATCATAGCAAACAAACTTGGAGGTTTTGTTGGAATCAAACATTACATAGTAGATATTAAAGGTAACGTATTCATATCTTTTATGACAAGTTGTCAAACTTGAAAAGATATAACTGATGTAACACTCAATATTAGTCATGGTATCCTTGGAGGTGACATATTGATTAAAGTTGTATTATACATTAAAGAATTAGAATACTTTGAACTTCAAATGTGTTTTGGAAGTTTAAGAAATTGGTAATCAAGCATGTTTCACAATTTTGCTATGTGGCAATATCAAACTATTTGAATGCGCATGTACAAGAGTTTCAATGAATTGAATTCTTGAAGAAAGTATTCTCAAAATTCCAATAGGTCAAGATTGGTTATTTTATGCTTTGCCAAACCAGTGTGAGTGTCATTGTTAGAGGCATAATGCATCGACCATATTTTCATGCATTGGTCTATTTAATATTTGGATAAAGGATGTTTAAGACATCATTGAATTGATGAAATAAAGATTGAGTTTCGTTTACTTTTCTGTTATTTAATTTTGTATCCTATTTTACATGTTTTAATCCATGAATATTATGATATTTCTAAATGTCCGTTGTCGATTAATAATATGGGAATATTATTAAACTAAGACAATTCAAAATAGACAGAGTATACTTGAAAGTATATTGGTCAATTTTGGATGATATTTGATGAATCAAATATTAGACTTATCCCAACTATATGATTTTACTTTATGGATCTTTGTCATCAAGTAAATCATAAATAGTTATCCTTAGACCTCAGATACCAGGAAACTGTCGTGGATCTAGTGCATTTCTGTGAAATAATCTAACGCTAAACGTAACTGGTAGCTATAAGGGTTATTTTCAGAAGTGTTGCAAAATTCATAAGTTTTGCTTGTAGTCAATATGGTATTTGTTTCCTTCAAATTATTTTGAAGTATAATACAGTTGGGCCCCTCGGGGGAGTAGTAAGATATTTGTGCGGCCACACCCAAATTTGTTTTCGTGATCTTGCTATATCCGTAAACGAGAAACAGAATGGTTAATGTAAGGAATGAGTGAGATCCATATCCTATTAACGTTGTATTTGAAATGAAAGGATAATAATAATGATGTATATATCATTAAAAGGTTTTGTTCAGGAAACCTTACTCGAGTTGTACTAGTGACATTGTTAGTGTAACTAGACGCTAATCAATGTGATCACGATATTCGAATTTTGTCCAAGTGGGAGCTGAAATTTTATGGACATAAAATTAAATAGTCGTGTGATAGGATCGAATTCGGGATTACGGGATTGCACACAATACGTAAAGGATTAATTAATTTTAGTAAGTATATTTATTATATTTATTAAATTAAACCGAAGCTTATTTAACGATCGTTAATAATTAAAAGTTAAGTGTAAACGAGCGTTATGGAAATAAATAGAAGAGAAAACAAGAAACGGAAAGTTCCGGAAACCCCTTTGGGGTTCTATAGCCGTCGAATATAAGGGAAAAAAGGAAGAGGATTTGTTTCCTAATCTTTATTAGGACTTGGAGAACAAGTTATGTAATCCTATAAATACCCCATCAAGCCTTCATAATTTTTGTCCATCCCCTACTCTCTTCTCCCTTGCGATCGCAAACCAACACCCTCATAGGGTTTCGGTCGGTTTTTGATTTAGCTATAATTCACAAGTATTGAAGCTCCGGTTTATTAGTGCTAGCCTCACGATTGATCCGTTGCATTACGTGTGTATAAGAGCGTAATATAGTTTCATTATAAACTATATCTTGGTGTTCTTCATATAAATCTTAATTCGTGATTCGTCGGTCTTCTTGAAGAATTGCTCTAGCTAAAAGGTATGTAACCCTAACTCGATTAATTATGAATGTGTTATTAATTATGATCTTGTTAAATCGCTTCCGCTATGTGTGCTTTGATGTTGTTTAGGGTTTTGCGTAATTGTTATGAGCTTCATAATCCTTCAGCCGGGACAAAATTGCCCGTGTGCATAAATTTTTTAACCGTAATATAACAGATGTAAAAAATGAATTAAAACGAAGGGTAGAAACACGTTCCGATTGACTGAGTGCATTTAAGATGCATTTAGAAAAAATCGATGTTTTCTTCATAAGTTAAACACTACACATAAAAAATCTAAAGGGGTCACGGGCATCCGCGGGAACCCCTAGCTCAGTCCCTGTTAATACTCATAAACAACTTTTTAATCGTTTGGTTCCAAGTTTAGCATGGATTGAGCTCTTTTTTATTTGGACTAGTGCATTTAATGGCCGGGTCGCCCATATTTCTTCGTTAGTGTTGCACGTTCGCTCCTGGTCTAACTTAAAATTTTAAACGTAAAAGAAGCAAAGACATACAATGTACAACGTACACATTCGAACAGGCTAGCTGGTTTTGAAGTAATATATCCCATCAAGTGTAATGCAAGTTGTAAACCTGCGAACCATAAATCCCGACATCTCACGTGTGCCTTCTTTTATAACTTATTGACTGTCAATATTGCACGAACACAACTATTTTAACTTGCATTAAATGTTACATTTGCATTTCACATGCTAAAGAGTTATTCTGTTAAATACGTACTTCATATAATATGCTTAGAATTAATATATGACAAATCATAAAGGATAATGTCCCCATGGTTACAAAAATCTTACATGCATTTTCGTCTTCTAAGTTTTCACCACTAACATGTTAATATTTCTATATTTATTCAGCTGTATCTGTATACGATGTTTCTCTTTCTGTGATAAATCATCTGATATACAAATTGTTACTATGATAGTACTAATTCCGACGATCTGAACATTTATAGACAACAATATTATCCGTTTTGTCAGCAGACACAACTTTTCTATGTGGCTCTCATTTGAGAATTTTCCGGTAAGTCACTCAAGCTAGTACTACTCTCATGATATAAGCACGCTAAGCTATATTGGAAGGTTCCCAACCCCCCGTCATGGCATCAAAGTTTTGCATCCTATAAATAACAATCATCTTCATTTCATTTCCACAAATTCACTCATTTCCAATTCAGTCTCTACAAACTCTTGCATAATCAATCTCTAGTAAGATAAATCAAGACATGGGTGCTTGTGTGTCTTCAGCAGGTGACTCGATACACAAATCGACTAATCGTGCCTTTGTTATTTCTACAAAAGGCGAATTACAACAATATCCATCTCCCATATTTGTCTGTTCAATATGAGAAACCTTCTTTCTTTGTTTGCAACTCCGACAACTTATATCAAGACCAAGATATCCCTTCTTTGGATTTAGAAGACGAGCTTGATGCTGGCCAGATATACTTTGTTCTTCCGAAAACAATCCTTGATATTTTCTTTTACTATATTGCTATAAGTATTACGTATACATAAATACGAACAATCAATACACATATCTCCATAAGTATTGTTTTGCAATTAGTGGCGTTCCCATGCTTTTCACATGTATCGATCAGAGAGTATTAAGGCACAATAGATAAATACTACGAACTATTTGATCTAGAGAGAGAACTCACTGTGTGGGGAGGGGAAGGGGGGGTTATAAGGAGAGTGTATTTCACATTCGAAAGGAGAAGGCTCTTAAGTGCTTCGCGGCGCCTCGTTCCTCCGCTCCCTTGTGATTCTTTTGAAGGTGATAGTAGCGAGTGGTGTGCCACCCAAGTAGTATTACGTATATATTTTTTGTAACTTTTTAATATCGGACCTCGATTGGGGTAATCCCTCCCCTTTCAAAGACATCAAGGGCAATCCCCTTATTTTTAATGTAGAGATTTTACTAGTTGAAAAAGTTCGTTTTCTCGGGGTCTCTTCGAATTGATTTCCAGTTAATTGTGTGAGATTAGTTGTTCTTGCTGAAACAAATATTTTTGGTTTTGGAAAATAAATGAGCAAGACTTAATAATAAACGACGAGAATTAAAACAAGTTAAACTGTAAACGGTGCGATATTTAAAACTTTAAAAGTAAATGACAAAAAATGAAAGGACGTAAAATTAAAACTTAACATAAAGTAAATGATGCAAATAAAAACTTAAACTAAAAGAAAAGTGAATAAAAATTCAAATAAATAAAAAGGCGGGAAGAATCAAACTTGAAATTAAAAGAAGAAAACTTAAAAATAAAAACAGAAAGAACCTTGATTCGGAAGTTTAAAACTTCCGAATGAACAGGCTGATCCGGAACTTTTAATGTTCCGGATGAAGCTTGCTTCATTCGGAACTTTTGACTTCCGGATGAAGGAACATTCATTCGGAACTTTGGAACTTCCGGATGAAGGAGCATTCATTCGGAACTTTGGAACTTCCGGATGAAGGAGCATTCATTCGGAACTTTTGACTTCCGGATAAAGCTTCCTTCATTCGGAACTTTTAACTTCCGAATGAAGCACTTGGTCCGGAATTTTAGACTTCCGAATGAAGGATTCTTAATCCGGAACTTCTGGGAAAGAACAGTAACTTCAGAAACTAACAACCCGAAGAACAGGGGAATGTACAGTAACACGATTTCATCCACAAATTAATCAAAATCAAACGAAAGATTAAACCAAAACAACCAATAAGTAACAACTAACAATAATCAATCAAAACAAATCATCAAAACTAACAAACATAACCAAATCAATCAAAACCCACTTGATCAAAATCATAAAAACTCAAGAACATGAACAATGATGAATAAGAACAAATCAAACAAGAAAGGAAGAAGATGATAAATGAAAAGCTTAATTAAAAAGTAAGGATTCAATAACAAAAGCTTAAACACAAATTAATCTAGAGAGAGAAAGCATAAGTTTAGAGAGAGAAAACTACCTACTCCTAATCTAATCCTAAAAACTAAAACTAAAACTAACCCCCCCCCCCTCTCACATGATGTGAGGGTGGTATTTATAGGAGAGGGGAGTGGTTAGTGGCTTCCTCTTTCTTTCTTTCTTGGTCCTCGGTCTTTCAGTCTTCTTAAATTCTTCGACTTTTAAGACTTCGTCTCGGGATTTCTATGAACTCGTCTTGTAATTTTCTTCATAAATTAGACCTGAGTTCTTCGACTTTATTAAACTTTCGTCTTTGGACTTTTTCTTCGATAAATCTTCAGAATTGGTCTTGGACTTCCGTTCTTTTTTCCACTTTTGATCTTTCGACTTCGTCTTTTGTCTTTTTCTTTAATAAAAGCCCGTGAAAGCCGTGTTTTCTCCACTTTTCCCCTTCTCGACCCTGAAACACAATAAAAACACAAACCACGCATAATTCCGCCATTTACGACATAAAATATACGTTTAGGTCCCGTTTTAATGTAATTAAGTGGTAGAAAAGATGGGTGTTTTCACACCTATCAAATCCCCTACACTTAAACATTGCAATGTCCTCATGCAATGCTTAGTGATAAAGCAAGGTTTACACTTTCCATCATAATCAACCTACCTTGTCCTTTATTAAACAACTAAGGAAAATCAAAAAGATAGAAAATAACAAGATGCAATCCAGGAAGAAACATGTAAAGAAATCTAAGACTTACATTAGGGCTTGTGTGTCATGAATGTTTATCACCCTCAAGTTTCACGTTCCCCATGCCAAGCTTAAAAACAAGATCATTGTTAGTACAAGTTAGCATAACAAACATTTACTCATGCGGTTCAATTAATCACTTAAACCCCCTTATTCCTATGGGTATCTCTTATATTTTATTGATGTCTTGAATGATCACGAGGATGCATTGTTGACTTATTCCGATAATTTATTAAGGCTGAAAGAAAAGTAGGACAATTTGATCAATAGTTAGCTAAAGGACAAAATCTCTTAAAACTGCTTCTTGGGATATCAAAAAGTTCATATCTTGGCATAACTTGGTTCACGATTTGAGACCTTTCTCGGGCCGATATTTGGCATGTACTTCATACTTCATATCTTGAGAGACGTGCTTGAGATAATGGTCTTCTCATCGTTTATAGAGTTTCTTCACTTGGAGACTTTTGAGAGGTACTCTAACTTTGTTGACCACGACTTCATGATTATTTCGTCAATCTCTATTTGGGATTATGAGATACAACGATCCGCCTCCTTTTCGGACTTGGATCTATTTATCCTCATACCTTGTTAGGGTCTTTTCGGATAGACTTCTCCATCATCTTTATGGGAGTTGATTGCTTTTCGTCGTAAGTCTTGATCCTTCATATTGACTTTGGGAAAAATGATTTTCACATCACTTTGGATCTTCAGCAATAAAATTGAATCCTCATGCCTTGTTAGGGCCTTTTCGGACTCGCCAATCTTCGCGCCCCGCTTCATAAGTTATGCCTTGGCTATGAACTCTCGTCATTACCGAGCAACTTTTAAACGATCTTGGGCTAGAAGCTAAGTAACTTTTCAAATCGTACGACCTTACTTATTGCAGATAATTTATTAGCAAGTGATGGGAGAAAAAGATCATAATTAACTCACATAAGTTAATGAGAGAATACCAAACTTGTAGCCAACTCTATCATTTCTCGTTCTCCACAATTTAAAATCTCAAGGAATGAGACTCGTGGATGCTTAGCCCAATAAACCAATTAAGGTCTACATGGTTAAGGATACTAGCTAGAGTGAACTTGGATAAGTAAACTCGGGTTGAGTCAAAATATTCACAACGGGCCTAATATATCTAAGATATCTAAACTTGCTAAAACCATTTTATTAAAATAAGAGAAAAATAGCAAAAATAATGGGAACTACAACTAGGCCAAAATAGATTAAAATTTTGAAAAATGTCGAAAAATTGATTTTCCGGTTAAAATGAGGACAAATACAAGGAAAAGGCCACTTAACTTCGATAGAAGTCCCCCCTACACTTAATATAAACATTTTAAGCATGTGGGGGTAAACTCCCCTACACTTAGGACATTGTGCATTTTGTTTAAATCTCGTTAAGGGAAAGACAACTAAAGAGATTCCTATTTTAATATTGAGAAATATAAAATAGTGAATCAAAAAGAGTTTAGGATAGAACCGGGAAGAAGGGAACACGGAATCACGGTTGGTCAAAAGTCATCAAGAGTGTGTCTTTGAAGCTCTAATCCCTGCACATGATAAGAAAGAAGGCGAGAAACACCACGGGGCTCCCCCTACACTTATGATGAAAATAGATAGATAATTGGGTTGCCTCCCAAAAAGCGTTTGTTTTTGTTGACCGAGTCACGAGCCTGACTCGTCCCCGAATTAAATGGTCCATGGGGAAGCCTCGAATGTGATACCGGGATCAAAGACCTTGTCCTCGTTCCCGGTTGACATCAACAAAGGAGAGGCGGGGGGATAAGTCTTGAAAGGGAGAAAAACCCTTTCAACATACGAATTGTATGTGAATTTAAGATCCACGGGAGGTGGGTTGGGTATAGTGAGCACATTGTCCTCCCCCAAAGACAATGGAAGCTGAGCAAACGGCAAAGTCGTGATGGTATCAATCATAGCATAATCAATGTCACCTCCCGGGTCAAAGCACTCATCCTCATTTCCTGGTATAAAACGAGTAGAGTAAAAGTGATACATCACCCGCTTGGGTGTGCACGTGGGAGGATGAGGTGGCAATATAATATGAGAGGTATGAGAATAATTACCGTCCACCTGCGTCCCTTTTTCAGAAGATTCACATCTTTTCACCTCTGGGATAGAAGGTGTAGTGTCATCGTGTAATAAATCCTCTAGAAAAAGTATATCTCCTTCCACATCAGAATACCCGGATATGTATTCCATGGGTGTATCAATATCAAGAAACTCATCTATCTCAGGAATGTGAAAACCATCATCACTAAGGAGTGAAGTATTTTGCTTTAGAAATTCCTCCTCGTCGAAAATAACCTCAATATCGTCATCACTCTCCTCATTATTTATAGGGCCAATGATATGCTCAGGGATATGGGTACTCGTCTGATCTTGCTGCTGTAAGAATGACTCCATACAAGTTCGCAGCGTGTGTAAAAGCTCTTTTGATTGCGCTTGAAAAGCTGTAGCAAGATCGACAATTGGTTCTTGGTAACTCATCCCGTGACGAGGCTGAGGATCGAGTGAGTGCGGTGGGGGCTCAAGATTGTGAAAACCGGAATTATAGCACGGTTGTGGCTCATAGTTGTTCATCGGTGGAGAATAATTAGAAACCGGGGTTGGTTCATAATAATCCATAGGTGAAGAAAACTGAGGACACGGATTTGGCTCATAACAATTCAGTAGTTGACAATAATAGGTATCGTGAGGACCCCCACAGTTGTTGCAAACCGGGTAAGGAGAAAAAGCAGGTGCATCTTGTGGATAGCTATTTTCATTGTTATAATTGTACCCCGGTTCTTGCCCGTGACCATACGGGTATTGAACCGGGCACGAAACATGCCAATGAGAATCGCTTCCACAATAGATGCACGGGGGAACAGGAGGTGGGTTCAAAAAGAGTGAATTAGTCGAGTTGCACAAGGGACAAAATCTGAATTGTGTGTAGTCGATATCGTTTCCGCACCGCTCACATGTACACCATTGACAAGAGTTGTTCCCAGATAATTGTTTCCCACACCTGACGCAATGGACATAAAAATCCATAAAGAAAGATAGATAAGCAAGAAGAATATTTTTGGTGCAAAACTTTGAAAAAGAAATGCTTTTTATGATTTTTCAAATGTTTTTGGATTTTTGAAAATTTTTGACAAGAAAAATAACGTTCACAAGTGAACGGATCCCAAAATCCAACACTTCACTCACAAAAAACCTTCGATCTTCACGAAAAGAGCCGGCAGCGGCGCCATTTTAATGTAGAGATTTTACTAGTTGAAAAAGTTCGTTTTCTCGGGGTCTCTTCGAATTGATTTCCGGTTAATTGTGTGAGATTAGTTGTTCTTGGTGAAACAAATATTTTTGGTTTTGGAAAATAAATGAGCAAGACTTAATAATAAATGACGAGAATTAAAACAAGTTAAACTGTAAACGGTGCGATATTTAAAACCTTAAAAGTAAATGACGAAAAATGAAAGGACGTAAAATTAAAACTTAACATAAAGTAAATGATGCAAATAAAAACTTAAACTAAAAGAAAAGTGAATAAAAATTCAAATAAATAAAAAGGCGGGAAGAATCAAACTTGAAATTAAAAGAAGAAAACTTAAAAATAAAAACAGAAAGAACCTTGATTCGGAAGTTTAAAACTTCCGAATGAACAGGCTGATCCGGAACTTTTAATGTTCCGGATGAAGCTTGCTTCATTCGGAACTTTTGACTTCCGGATGAAGGAACATTCATTCGGAACTTTTGAACTTCCGGATGAAGGAGCATTCATTCGGAACCTTGGAACTTCCGGATGAAGGAGCATTCATTCGGAACTTTTGACTTCCGGATAAAGCTTCCTTCATTCGGAACTTTTAACTTCCGAATGAAGCACTTGGTCCGGAACTTTAGACTTCCGAATGAAGGATTCTTGATCCGGAACTTCTGGGAAAGAACAGTAACTTCAGAAACTAACAACCCGAAGAACAGGGGAATGTATAGTAACACGATTTCATCCACAAATTAATCAAACTCAAACGAAAGATTAAACCAAAACAACCAATAAGCATCAACTAACAATAATCAATCAAAACAAATCATCAAAACTAACAAACATAACCAAATCAATCAAAACCCACTTGATCAAAATCATAAAAACTCAAGAACATGAACAATGATGAATAAGAACAAATCAAACAAGAAAGGAAGAAGATGATAAATGAAAAGCTTAATTAAAAAGTAAGGATTCAATAACAAAATCTTAAACACAAATTAATCTAGAGAGAGAAAGCATAAGTTTAGAGAGAGAAAACTACCTACTCCTATTCTAATCCTAAAAACTAAAACTAAAACTAACCCCCCCCCCCCCCTCTCACATGATGTGAGGGTGGTATTTATAGGAGAGAGGAGTGGTTGGTGGCTTCCTCTTTCTTTCTTTCTTGGTCCTCGGTCTTTCAGTCTTCTTAAATTCTTCGACTTTTAAGACTTCGTCTCGGGATTTCTATGAACTCGTCTTGTAATTTTCTTCATAAATTAGACCTGAGTTCTTCGACTTTATTAAACTTTCGTCTTTGGACTTTTTCTTCGATAAATCTTCAGAATTGGTCTTGGACTTCCGTTCTTTTTTCCACTTTTGATCTTTCGACTTCGTCTTTTGTCTTTTTCTTCAATAAAAGCCCGTGAAAGCCGTGTTTTCTCCACTTTTCCCCTTCTCGACCCTGAAACACAATAAAAACACAAACCACGCATAATTCCGCCATTTACGACATAAAATATACGTTTAGGTCCCGTTTTAATGTAATTAAGTGGTAGAAAAGATGGGTGTTTTCACACCTATCACCCTGGTTTTTAGTTGCACGCGCACGCGCGCGCGTGCACACTTACCATGTGGTGTACCTCGTCCTTTTAAGAAGAAAGCGAACAAAAATACCGTCACAAATCAAGCCGATCTCGAGAATCGAGCTTTTGATACGGATTTAGCCATGGATAATCGACCGATGATCGAGATCTTGCAATCCCACGTTGAGGTAAATGATGACGCGATTGTGGTGCCGGATATTGGAGGGAATAATTTTGAACTTAAAACGGGCTTTATTCAAATGGTTTTCTTCAGATGGTCAGCTAGAATTAGTATAGTAACAATTTGAACACAAACTAGTTAATTTTATTTATTATAGGCAGAGATATCGTATATAAATACAGCTGAATAAATAGGTTAGTGATGAACACTTAGAACAAGAAGATGCATGTGAGATTTGACTAATCATGGGAAATGTTTCTTTTAAGTTTTAGCATCAACAGACCTTCAATTCACATGGAATTTTACACCCTAATAGTTTAGTATCGACCGTCTTTCATATATTCAATCAATCAATCATATGCATACTATACTATCTAATTTGTTATATATTATTTTCTCCGTCCCATAATAAGTGTCCACTTTAAATAATTTTGTCTTTGTTATTTAAAATTGACCATAAATATCTTTATTTGTGTTACATATTACTTTATATAAATTATATCATTTGAAATACTTTTTAAAACCAAATCTATTTGTTTAACTTTTATAAAGTACTATAAAACACAAGTATAAATATTTATGATCAAAATTTAATAACAAAGACTTAAAATATTATATTGTGGGCACTTAATATAGGACGGTGATAGTACTTTTTTTTGTTTTAATATTATTGCCACGTTTTTTTATTGGAATGTCTCATTTTAATTATTCATAATTAAAAATAGAAAAAAAAAGTTTGATAAAGTTACTATATTAGAAAGTTAGATGTAGTAACATTGTAACACCAAAAAAAGTAATCACCTAAGCGTCATATTAGCTTAACAATAAAATAACAAAATCTCCTCTAATCATAATACCAACTAACACCACTCACCTCCTTATTTTCATAAAACCCCATCAACAACTATTACATTTATTAAACAAACTATGCATTTCATTCATAACTAAAAATAAAAATTGCAATACTTAGAAAAACACAATTAAAAAAACATGTGAATTTATTAAAAAAATACACGCCGGACGATTAGTCTTCTTCTTTTTGAGCTTACTCGACTTCACGCCAAATATGGTTCATAAGGTTTTGTTGGTGACTACGATACGTATCTTTGTCTCGTAATTCTTTTGCTTGACGACGTTAGGTTTCACATCGATTGATCCCTGTTCTTGGCATTGACCTTGCGGGATTAGAATACACATGCTTTCGGTCAACAACCGACATCTGTTGATCTTCTAAATCAGGCTATGCATTATGATACATGCATACATGATTCTACGTAATATGTTGACTTCGTATAGACGGAACGATTGTTTAATAAGTCCTCAACGTCCTTGGAGAACACTGAAAGCACGTTCGACATCTTTTCGTGCACTTTCTCGACGCTGTTTAAAGTCCGTATGCTTCAGATCAGTTGGAACCGTGAATGACTTGACGAAACTTACCCACGCTGGATAAATTCCATCGACCAAGTAATACCCATTACGATACTCAACTCCGTTAACCACATACGAAACCACATGAGCTAAGTCATCTAACATGCCGTCGAATAAAGGAGATTATTCGCACTGGTTATCCCATAAAACGCATGCCAAATCTATAAACCATGTGAAGCTATAGCTTCAAGCATTATAATAGGGTATTTTTTTATCACCCCTACCATATTGACCATGCCATTAAACTCGACAATTTTTCAATTTCCAGTGCATAAAAGCAATACCTCCAAACATTCTTGAAATACCATGAACATTGTTATGCTTTTGTTGTATCTTTACAACGTCTTCAAATGTTGGCTTTCTTAAATACTTCACCATATACAATTCAATGATGCACATATTAAAGAAACTTAAAGCATATCGTGCAGTAAGCTCACTTATTTGTAAATATCCATCTAGCATGTCGGGTGTGTTACCGTATGCAAATTGACGTATAACCGTCGTGCACTTCATAAGAGAACTTATACTCATTCGACCCGTACAATCGAGTCAAGATGAAGGGAAATGAAAATGTGATGATCAGTCGTATAAGCTACAATAATTTAGAAAAAGTTTACGACTCATACGTAATTTTCTTTGAAAATAATATAAAGGATACTTACAATGATCATCAACATAATTGACTCATAGAAAAGCCGAAAAATGAAAATAGCATTCAACCATAGAGGGGGATGGGGGATAAAGTGAATTCTTTTTAAAGAAAACTCCCAAATGTCAGACCTAACGGTGTGGGCTAAAAACACTCGGTGGTATAGTAACACCAAGAAACGTCGGCCAACGTCGTTGTGGGATTTACTACACCGTGCTCTTTTACTTTTTCTTGAAATTATAATTACAAATTTATAAAAAATTAAATTAATTAGTTAAGGGTAAAACTGTTATTATGTTAAAAAAATAATCTCGTGATGAATGTACTTTTATTAAACTGTATTTTTTCCGAACACAATAAATTTGAAACAAAAAATTATTATGTATGAGCATTAACTAGATGAATATCTGCGTATAGCGGTGGAATGTCTAGCGACGGATAATCGACGTAATAACTCATTTTGTAGTAAATATTTCTTGAAATCCAAAGTAAATGTTTCTTGAAATCCAAAGTGAATTTTTTTAAATAAAAATGGAAACGTTCATAACATTCCATGAGTTCTTAACATGTAGATCGATTCATGAATCTGGCATTAGGATAATTTTGAAACTGCACCTCTTTTAATTTTCAGAATGAGTCGTATGATGAAAGTTTTAAGATTTACATTGAAGTTGTAATATTTTTCTTGTTTAGATGAATTTTAAAAAATTTTAACTTTTTGACAATTAGGATAAATATTTTATAAGATATATAAATTTTGTCTTTTTAATATGGCCCACATTTTTAACCATTATATATTTTCAAATTTCAACCATAACATTTTTATAAGATAAAGATTAGATACATCTAACATATTTAACATAATACACTCTTTGGCTGTGAAATGCAAATGTGACATTTAAAGCAAACTAAAATAATAGTCCATAATTATAAAACAAGGCACACGTGAGATGTCGGGATTTATGGTTCGCAGGTTTGCAACTTAATTGCATTATATACACTTGTTTAATTTCCTTGCTTTGATACACTCTTTCTCGTTATTTTAATCGATTTTATGGCAATTTCTACGAACCGATTTGTTAGTTTATAATATAGGTATTCCTAATATTTTCTATACGTTATTTATACATTAAGATATACACTATTTTGTCTGGATTCAGATCAATCATTGAATGCGGATTAAAAAATAAGCTTTCTTTAAGATATAAAAATAAGACATGACAACCTATCTTTTTAAGTATTGGTTCCCTATTTAAGTATTGACTCATGCATGTTAATTTTCTCTTACAACGAAACTGCACCATGTCCCAAAGAATAATATGTTAACATAAAATATTTAGCGAATCACTTTACTAAAGTCATATACGGGCATTTCTATATTTATTATTACAAACATCAATCATTCACTAATCTCCAAAGATATTGACATATAATTCTTAAAAGAGTAAAATACATCGTTCGTTCTTATGGTTTGTATTAACAGACGTATCTAGTTCGTTGACAAAAAAATAGCATTATTTAGTCTTAGCTTACAAACGTTCTTAGACGTTGGTCCCCCCACTTTAACTGAACCCTAAACCAATTGTTGACTTATTTTGACGCATCCGTATTCTTGTCAAACAACTCCCTCTTTGTATCTTACTCATCACCACCCACCACATCCATCTACCATCGTATCTTCGGTCACAACCCCACCTTAATCATACTGTCATCAAACATATGAATCAAAAATTAGCAAAGGACATAACTCTAACATCAAAACTAATTTATATCAAATAAATCTAAATCCATTTCACCTACAATACGTATATGAGCCACTCTGTCTAATTCACACACTCAACCACACTTTATAGTCCCACGCACACATACAACCACTTCACCAAACGTACCAAATACCCATCCACAATCTTTTCCTGTTTGTTGTTGATGTTTTTGTTAGAAGTTGTTGTTCGGAGATGTGGGTTGAATTTTTTCTTCTTGTTGTTGATGTTGGATAGCGATGACGATTTAAGATTTTACACTGTGCTAAAAAAAGTTGTGTTCCTCAAGTTAGCTAATAAAAAAAAGTGTTTCCATATTTGCTATTATTCAACGTTTTCTTTTACTTTGTTTCGAATATTTCTCTTTTGTCGTCGTTGTAGTTTAAAGTTAATACTCGTGTAATGATGTCTTTATCAACTAATTTGTTATTCGCTTTTGATGATGTTTGAAGAATTGCTTCTCCTTGCTCTTGAATTTTTTTGTCAATCATGGTTTTATGCTAGTTTAACGTTGTTAAATATTTATTTAATTTACTAATTCAATTGGAGTTTTTACGATTTTGACACTTGAATTGTGAGAAGTATTAGAGAATAGATATGATGCTCTCACTCCTACCAATTTGTAGCATGGATTATGATCCAAGCAACCCATTTGAATGCCACTTGGAGCCGTTGTACGTATATGATGTTGGCATTCACGAACGGATCCAAGACCAAATACGACCGGGTGCACATAAGTTTTTGAACGGTAATACTAAAAACACATTTCGATTGACCGGGTGCGTTTAATATGCATGAAAAGTCGATGTTTTTCTCATGAAATAACACTACTCTGAAAAAAATCATAAGATTTTTGGATACCTGCGAAAACCCTTATTTCCGTCCTTGTTGACATATTAGACTCCGCATCATCAAAAGGAATGGAAGGAACAAGGAATTAACAAGCTAAACTTATAGAATTATTGATCATCACTTCCATAGTAGAAGAATACGTAAGTGTGTGTTGAAAGGTGTAGGCGTAAACAGTCAATTTTGTTGTTTGAATTCTTAACAGAAAGTTTGACAAGTAAATTATAATTGTTTCCCAAATAAAAGAAGAACATCAATATTTACTTGTTAGAGCAAAAGGTGTCACGGGCGGAGGGGCTCGTCGGTTCGACGTGGCGTTCTTTCCGGTACTCGTCGTGACACCGACCCCCCCTCGCCGCTCCCCCTTCGCCAGGCTTCAACGAGAGGAAAAAGAGAAAAAAAATGGGCCCCACCTGTTTTCAAACCGTTGCTAAACGGTAACTTTTAAAAAAAAATTTAAAATTTATTTATTTTCCTTTATATACATACACTACATTCTAAACAAATTTACACCTACAATCACAAAAAAATGTCAAACTTCCCAAATGATTATCCTCACCTCTCTTACTCGCAACTTCTTAACCAAAGCACGGATCCGAATCAATCGTCGTCCTCTTCTCCGGCGACGCAGTCCGGCCAAGGCCCCGGTCAATTCGCAGCCCTCCCACCATTTTCGCAACAATACTTTCCAAACTTGTCACCCCAACAAATCTACTATAATCAACTACTTGCTTTGCAACAATCTCAATATAATCCATCTCAGTTTAATCCATCTCAAAGTCAACAAGTCTCTGAAACACAATTCAAAATACCAGCACCTGCACCACAAAAAAAAGGTTACCGTTCGTAAAGGAAAACGGGGATAAAATTTTTTTATCACAGTTGATTTCTCCGCTGACGAAGACGACATCGATGACGAAGCCGATGTTGTGGTGGAGTCGACACCCCAACGGTGGTCACCTGCTGAGGAGGTCATACTGGCCGAGTGTTGGGTCGGCGTTTCAGAAGACAAAGATCGCGGGACTGATCAAACTGAAGAGTATTTTTGGAACACGATTTATGACGATTTCAATCGTCGTAACGCAAATCGTCGTACCAAAAATATGCTGACCGGGAAATGGACAAGGATGCACCCCGATGTTCAAAAGTTTCACGCTATCTTCAAAAGTCTTAACAAGAAAAGCGGTCAAAACGAAGATGACGTGATTTATGCTGCAAAACTTGAATTTGCGGCTTGTAACAACGGGAGAAAATTTACGCTTGACCATGCATGGAGGGTGCTTAAAAACTACTCAAAATGGAACGCACCCGAGGGTCTTGACGAAAATGATCATACCTCCGTATTCAGTCCAGATCCTTGAGCTCGACCAGCCGACAAACAGAGACCCGCCAAGAAGACCCGATCAGAAACAACTGGCAGCAGCACGGGTAGTGGTTCGACCACTTCGAAGGAAGAAATAAACGAGGCTTTACTCCTCAAAATAAATGCCGGTAAAGACACGTACCACTCGAGGAGAGCTAGAGCCGGTGCCGAGAAAGTTAAAGCCGATGCTGAATTGGAGTTCAAAGAGATGGAGTTTCTGTCGATCATAACCGACGATTTGCCTGGACCGAACAAGTCGATTATCAAAAGAAAACATGCAAAAATCGCGGCGAAATATGCACTCGATCTTGATTAGGATGTTTTTTTTTCGTATTGTATTTTTTCCCTTATTGTTTTTTTCCGTTTTTTTTTTAAATATTTGTATTTTTATTTGAATTATTTGTAATTTTTAATTTTATGAAATGAATTTTTATTTTGTGTGAAAAACGAAAAAAGAAATAAAATGGTGAGTGGTGGGACCCAAGTAAAGAAGAGAAAGACTAGTTGTGAGCGAGGGGGTGTTTAGTTGATTTTTTACTTTTGTTAATTGAGATAATATAACGCTAAATTGGCACAAGTGAAGAGGGTATGCTTAGTTTGATACTTTTTACTCTTACTACTAGCTAGGAAGGAGCAAAATGGATTCTGACCCACATCACATGTTTGGATCCGACAATAATTCACGTGCAATAATAAATAAATCCCCACGTTTTCCACACATACAACATTATTGGAATCAAAGTTTTGCATCTTATAAATAACAATCATCTTCATTTCATTTCCACAAATTCACTCATTTCCAATTTAGTCTCTACAAACTTACTCTTGGATCATCCATCTCTAATTAGCAAAAAAGCAGCTTTCGACATGGGTGCTTGTGTGTCTTCGGCAGGTGACTCGATACACAAATCAACTAATTATGCCTTTGTTATTTCAACCAAAGGCGAATTACGACAATATCCAACTCCCATATTTGTCTCTGAGGTTCTTCAATTTGAAAAACCTTCTTTCTTTGTTTGCAACTCCGACAACTTGTATCAAGACCAAGATATTCCTTCTTTGGATTTAGAAGACGAGCTTGATGCCGGTCAGATTTACTTTATTCTTCCGAAAGCAATGCTTGCTCATCGTCTTAGTCCCTCCGATATGGCTTCGCTAGCTGTCAAAGCCAGTCTTGCTCTTGATTCCAATTCAAATTCCCATGTAACAAAGAAAAAAAATAACAAGGCTCGTATATCGCCTATGGTGTTATTGGAAACGAGTCAGATTAATGTTATTGGTAATATCTCCTTTCAGATTGATAATTTGGCTCTGCAGATTCTTGATTTGCTCACCTTGGGTTCTCATCAAAGCTTCAACATCTTGATTCATGGGTGGGGCTTGTTGAGCGGGTGGGTGATAAGGATTAGAAGCTCTAGGTGGGATTTGGTTGCTTCTAGTATAGTTGTTGTTGGGGTTTTGGTTTTGAGGAGAAAAACCGGGTGAAAGATAGTTGTTTGACCAGTAACTCAGCAAATTTCTATCCCCTTGAGGTCGAGCTTGGTAATTTTTCGGTGAATAATTACCATAAGCTGCATACACATTTTCCGGACTTCCTTGAGTAGAAGGACAATCAGTGTATGGGTGATGACCGCCGCATGTTTCATAAGAAGGTGCAACCTCTTTAACTTGTTGTTGTTGGTTTGAAGCGAGAAGCAAGATACTTTTGTTCATTTCAGTCATCATGCGGGTGAATTCGGTCATATCGGGGTTTGTTGAAGTCGAAGAAACATTGACTCTCGGGTTGTTCCTTGAAGAAGCAGAGGAATCCCAGTTTTTGTGGTGAGTAGTCATGTTCTCAATTAACTCTCATCGGGTCTCCTTTTCATGAATGTGCCACCGGCGGCTGCATTAATCGTATCACGATCACGAAAAGTCAAACCGTTGTAGAAAGTATCAATTAAGATCACAGGGAGCATGTTGTGGTTTAGACATCTATCGATCAAGACATTATATCTTTCCCAAGCATCAAAAAGAGATTCATCGGGATCTTGCATGAAACCGCTGATTTGATTGCGAAGGCTCGTGACCATGGATGGTGGAAAGTGGCGCGACAAAAAGCGTTGAGTCATGTCATCCCAAGTATGAATTGAATTCTTTGGAAGACGATCAAACCATTTCTCGGCGTGATGTGATAAAGTATGTGGAAAGAGTTGTAGGCGAAGAACATCCATTGTGGCACCGGGCAACTTCATGCTTTGGGTGATTGTAATGAACTTGTCGAGGTGTTTGTTGGCATCATCATCAGGCATTCCTCTAAAAGGATTTGTTTGCACTTGCTGAATCATGTGGTGCTTCAACGAAAACTCCGGAGCCGTGATTTGCATCGGTGCAATCGGTCCTCCTCGTCCAAACATGGTAGGTTGACAAAGCTCCTCCATTGTCCGAAGATCGGGCTGTGGAAGAACATTGTTGTTATTATTGTTGAGGTGCGGTGGATTATTGTTGTTATTAACACCTGCCATACTTAAATCTTCTTGAGTCTCGGGCTCTTGATAATTAGAAGATCTAGTACGCATACACCTGAAAATACAAAAGAAAATAATACCAAACACAAAGACAATATATATACACAATAAAGATAAAATCTTTTTGGATTTTTGAAAATTTTAATTTTTATGGATTTTTAACATTTTTTTTTAATTTTTATGGTTTTTTTTTGAATTTTTTAAGCAAGAAAGTAACGCTCACAAGTGAACGGATCCCAAAAAGCAACGCGTCTCTCACAGAAAACCGTTAATCTTTACGAAAAGAGCCGGCAGCGGCGCCATTTGATAACTAGCTTTTACCCAGTTAAAAATATCGTTGAACCAATCTATTCGAATTAAAAAAGGAGTTTAGTGTGCGACTCAGTCGTTCTTTGGTGAAACAAAGTTGTGTCGTTGTAGTAATTAAAAAGTGCGAGACGTAAATGAAAATGACGTTAAAGTAAATCTAAATCTAATTAAAACGTAAATGGTGCAATATTAAAAACTTTGAAAAGTAAATAACGAGAAAATAAATGACGGGAATTTAAAGCGTGACAAAAATTAAAGTTTGACAAAGTATTAAAATGAGAACTTAAAAAATTAAACAAGATAAAATAGAAAAAACAATCCAGATCGGAATGTATTCCGATCGGAACACAATCGGATTAATAAACCTACCTTCCAATCGGAATGTTGATCGGAATACACTTACCTTTCAGATCGGAATGTTGATCGGAATTCCCAATCGGAATTGCTGTCACCAATAGCCAAATCGGAATAACCAAACAAGAACCCCAGATCGGAATATATAATCGGAATAAGATCGGAATGTGGTAGGAACCCCTTTGGTCGGAATGCTTTCACCACCTGACCTGATCGGAATAACCAAACACACGCCTCTGATCGGAATACCAATTTACACCCCAGATCGGAATGTCAAAGCCCTTTTCCGACCAAGCGAAGGAGTGCTGGTCGGAATAATAAACCCTTTTCCGATTACGTAGGTCAGAATACAGTAGAAATGACATAAAATAAGCAAGACAAATAAGCTATTAATCAAATAAGCACTAGACTAAAAACCTAGGCAAACACGTATAAGAAAAAGCTAATAAGCTAGAATTTAAAGACTTTTAAAAACACGAAAAGAAAAAAAAGGTTCACAAAAACAAACTTTTATATAAAAATAACTTTTATAAAAACTTTAGAAATCTTAAAATAAACACAAATAAGCTATAAAAATCAATAATCCAAGACAATCAAGAGCATAAAAACATAACCTTTAATCAAATGAACACAATAATAAACACATAAACATAAAGATCAAGCAAAACAAGAAAGGTAGATGAGAGATTTAAACAAGAAAAGTTAAGATTGACAAGAATTAAAAGAAAACTTACTTGAAATTAAAGGTATTTAATGTGCAAGACAAGTATTTAAATGACATGTAATTAAAGTGCAAGGAAAATAAAATGGAAGAACTAATTGTCACTATTAGCTAACAAGTGTAAAATGAAATGATCCTAAACTATATATAGGGAAGATTAAGGAGTGCTTAGGAAGCTTCCTTCCTCTTTCCTCTTTTCCTTAATTGCACACTTAAGTCCTTCTCTTCTTAATATTTTGTTAATCTTGGACTTTAATGACTTTTGGCTCGGGATTTCTTTAAACTCGTCTTTAATTTTCTTCATAAATAAGACTCGAGTTCTTCGGCTTTAGTAAACTTCCGTCTTTTGACTTTTTCTTCGATAAATCTTCAGAATTAGTCTTGGACTTCCGTTCTTTTTGCACTCTTGACTTCTTGACTTTGTCTTTCGTCTTTTTCCTCGATAAAAGCCCGTGTTTTCTCCACTTTTCACCTTTTCGTCCTAAATCACAACAAAAACACAAACCACGCATAATTCCGACATAAATGACATAAAATACACGTTTTGGCTCGGTTATTATTGTAATTAAGTGGTAAAAAGGATGGGTGTTTACACACCTATCACTTAACATCCTAGCTTTTAGAATCTATAAGACACTTTATACAGTTTTAAGAATTGAGTGAGAAATAAGCCCCTAAAAGTCTCTGTAATAAGCTTAAGTTTCTGTGATAAGTCAATTTCATTTATGGCTTATTCCTTCCATAAAAGTCCATATTTTCTTTCACAATTCAGCTTAACAAGTCATAAAAATAAGTTTAGACTTTGGTCAAAGTTGGTCAACTTTTGTCAACGCTGGTCAACATAAGCTTATTTTGGTTTATTGGCTTTTCTGGCTTATTTCTTAGGTGGATTTCAAATTTTCTTGGATAGGTGCTGTTTATTTGAGCGCTTAATAAGATTTTGGCAATTTCAGGCCTTATGCTTTTTCCAATAAGCCCATCTCTTAAAAGTAGCTTCTTCCAAAAGTGCTTATTGGAGATTTGGTTCATTTCAGCTTATTTCATTAAACATGGCTAGGTCCTTTTGAATTTGCAATCTTTTGAAACAGATTTTAGCTTAATTGGTTGAGTACATCTCAATATATTGCTTAATCTTCATTAAGCCTGATTTTTGCTTAAAAACTTTTGTTAATTGCATTCTGGTCCCTGGGAATTGTTAAGAGTGCTAGTCTGTTTTAATGGGTTTAAACTTTCTAGGTTTTGCTAGTTAGTCCCCGATCTTGTTAAGGTTATTAGACTTTAGTTACAAGTTTGTTAATTTTGTTAAGAGTCAACCCTTCCATTTTCTACATTTACATATTCAGTCCCTCTACTTTCCATACTTTACATTCTTGGCATTTTTACATATTGTGCATTACTTGGTTGTACATTTAGCATTATAATTGGTATGTGCACTATGTTTTTAGCGTAGTACGGATACGTAGACGATACTATTTTTTACTTTTTACGGGTTTGTGATAATTAGACCTAGATACCATAACTTTCACTAATCAAACACCAAAAACAATTAGTTGACTCGATTTCTCTCGATCATTCAATGCATAAAGTTATCGAGAAAAACTAACTCAAAAAAATAAATATTATTGCTTGAAAAGATAGATATAAGTACAACCTTTATTCTCTGTCCTACTTTATAGAAATAACTATGTACTGTTTATCACGTGGGACATTCACCTACCCACAAGATAAATAACACGTTTGTACTTGTGCATTTGTAACCCCTAATTGTGTTGCCTATAAAAGAAACACACCTGGGAGAGAATTACTCACCTCTTGTATTAGAAGATTGAACTCTTCCAAGAGCCGATTCTCTCCCAACATCAACCTAACCATACGGCGAAATACTGATGAACGTTAAGGTTGAGGCTTAAGCTCATAACTTAGGTTTGTACTTTAAGAATAGGAGATCACCATAATATTGTCATTCAACCACTTTGTTATTCCACAAACAAAATGTGTCATAGATTCTTTATTGAGTTTTAATAAAATCTCTATACGTTGAAGATTAATTTGGTATTGTTGTTTTAATTGTTTAATTTGTTACTGCTTTATTAAAACAACTCACTTGAATCCAGTATGCAAGATATTAATGAAGGTTGATAAGTAATATTGAGTTAAAAGGAACAAAAAACAGAATACGTGGGTCACTAAAGTGCATATAGTGGCACGATTCGTGGGCCAATAAATGATTAATACACTTGTGTTTAATGATTACAGTTAGCATAGGTTTTGTTGTTGCAAAACTAATACAACTGTTGTAGAAACAGGAATCATTACAATTTTTTATGAAGGAACACTTCCTTTGCTACGATCATCATTTGTTGTTTATCTATTTATAAAAACATCAGTTTAGTCTTTCATCAATGTCTTTGTATCTATGGAGATTAGTGTATGATTGATGTTTGTAATAATAAATAATATTACTGATCAATGATTACTGTATGATCTTTTATAAAGTAATTTTGTTACATACTCCATGTTAATATCATGGAAAAAATTGTACATGATTAACAAAATATTCTTTGGAGACATAGTGCAGCTTTCTTATGAGAGATAATAATGCACGAGGCAATAGTTGATTTTGAAACTACCCTAGGTTGTCATGTCTCAGTTTTATATTTTAATCCGACAAAATACTAGCCAATTTAATATATAAATCGGTTGATGGGGATTATAAAATCGATTAGAATAACTAATTAGTGATTTTTTTTTTAGATTTCGGGTCTTGATATGAAAGATTACCAGATAAATTTTTGAATCATGTAAACACTTTTTTAATACAATATTTCGATATTATTCGGTGCTTTGGGTTACACTTTTGAATAATATTATTGAGACATGAAAACCTAGGTTAGTTTCAAAATTAACTATTGCCTCGTGCATTATTATGTCTCATAAGGAAGCCGCACTATGTCTCCAAAGAATATTTTGTTAATCATGTACATTTTTTCCATGATATTAACATGGAGTATGTAACAAAATTACTTTATAAAAGGTCATACACTAATCATTGATCAGTAATATTATTTATTATTACAAACATCAATCATACACTAATCTCCATATAGATACAAAGACATTAACGGTTATTAGTGTCTTTGTTAGACTGTGTATCGGGAGGTCGAAATAATGGGAGGTTTAAATATTGGCCGTTGTATACAGGGATGGAGTAAGAAAGTTTGGCTCGAGGTTATATTTTAATATTTTCTATAAACTACACATGGATTTATTGATCATCAAGAGGAATGGAAGGAACAAGAAATTATTAAGCCATGCTAGCTAACTCATGGATTTATGGATCATCACTTCTTAAACCAAAAAGGCAAAAACTACAAAGTGTATGGTTTATTAGCATGTTTGAAATCAGCAGAATAGCTAAGTGTGTTGAAATATATGAACATTAGTAACCAGTCAATTGTATTCTTTCAGTTCCCAACAAGTTTGACAAGTAAAATTACTTGTTTTCCAAACAAAGGAAGAACATCAATGTTTACTTCATGCTAGCTAGGAAGGAAAGAGCAAAATGGATGTTGACCCACATCACATGTTTGATCCGACATTAATAATTCATGTGCAAATCACTTTAAATAATCATGCAACTAGTATAAAATTGATATTGGAAGGTTCCTATTTTCCAATAAAACCGCGTCATAGCACCTATTAATTTGGAATCAAAGTTTTCCATCTTATAAATAACAATCATCTTCATTTCATTTCCACAAACTCACTCTTGGATCATCAATCTCTAAATAACACAAAACCAACTTTCGACATGGGTGCTTGTGTGTCTTCGGCAGGTGACTCGATACACAAATCGACTAATCATGCCTTTGTTATTTCTACCAAAGGTGAATTACGACAATATCCAACTCCCGTATTTGTCTCTGAGGTTCTTCAATATGAGAAACCTTCTTTCTTTGTTTGCAACTCCGACAACTTGTTTCAAGACCAAGATATCCCTTCTTTGGATTTAGAAGACGAGCTTGATGCTGGTTGATCGGCGTCGAAGTACCGATCAAAAATAAACCTAATTACCTTATGTTAGATAGGGTAAATGGGTATCGATCCACGAGGACTATGTGGTTTTAGTTTAAGTTTTGAGGTGATCACTGATCAATAAAGGTTTTGGTTTTGAAATCTGACAACTAAAATACTTTTGATAATAAAAATGCTGATTAAAAATTAAAATAATTATTAAACTAATAGTAAAGCTAGAAAAATAAAATAAAGATGTAAACAATTAAAAGAAAAATGTAATCCCTTCCAGCTCCTAATATTTATGGTTGGTCACACTTATGGATTATTGAAACTTTTTAGAACCGATTACAAAGATTATTTTGACTTAATATGAATGAATTAATGTCGGCATTTATTATGTTCATCAACGACTCGCAATAATAAATCTTATATTAATCCAACCAATAATTATGTTTTAACAATTTATTTAGGTACAACTTATGTTGATTATACGACCATCTTTTTTTTTACTAAATAAAATAAGTATGAATCGTTAACTAACAATAAATTGTCTAACACAAATAATTAAACATAATATTAAATCGATAAAAATAATTTATAAACAAATCATAAATCAATGTAATAAAAATATAATAATCCAAAAGTAATGATCAAACCATAAATAAAGTTACCGGAAGGAATTACAACGAAATTAGCCGGACATCGCGATGCACTCGGCCCACTGTCTACTGTTCATGTTGCGTCTTTTTTTATCACAATATTAAACTACCAATTTCCATGAAGCACCCACCTCAACCAATGAATTAGAATCTTTTTCCTTCTTGTCGTTTTTTTTTAATTCATGTGTTGTTAAGTTTTTAGACCCACCAAAAGACTTGTTGTGTTTCTTTTTTTTCAATCTTGATTATTCAAAAAGACGACTCCCTTTCTTCTCCGATGTCCCAAATTTTTTTTCTTCTGCGTTCGTCTTTTTTTTTTCGACTGAATGTTGGCTCCCTTTTGTGTCTTCTTTTTTTTTCTTTTTATAGTATCCACCAGTGGGTTATTGGGTATTGGGCCCAAAAATTATTATTTATTTATTTTTTTATTTATTTTTTTCTTTTATTCTTTTGGCAAATAATAATTTTGGCCCAATAAAAAATAACCCAACATTAATAATTCCTCGAACGAACCCGGACAAATAAAAGATGACCGAAAATATTGTGACCCGCTCAAATCTTTTTCTTCAATATTTTTTCTTCATTTATCGGCGCTCACAATGTCTTTTCTCCAAAAAATTAATTAAGCGTCCATTTTTATTCCACTTTGCTCGTAACCTACATAATCACAAAACACACTCAAAGTACATATCTAACGAAAAATAAATATATAAATATACTAAATTAACATGCTATGAGGTGTATGCAAAATACACCGATTAACTCCCCTCAACTTAACTTTTACCGTCTCGTGTAAAAATAAAATAAAAATATACAAGCATGTTAATTTCATAATTTTTTAATCATACTATTGAAATTTCATCAAAAAGATCACATTCAACCTAATACACTAATAACCATCCTACATGACAAATAATCCAAAATGATTACCAATATTTTTGTCCTTCTTAAACACTTAGCATAACCATTCTCATTGATTCCATTTACTTTATATTTCACATAATTAACCATGTGTCCAACGTACCTATTACACACCTATAATCAATATAAACATTAATCTAAAGCAAAAGGTGAGAATATCGTACACCTTTTATAACATTGGAGTTTTTATAGCATAAGAGCACATCATAAGCCATCATACTTTAGCTTACATACTTCCACTTTTTTTTTCTCATCATTTTTTTTTCTTTTCACACATTTTTTTTCTTTTTTTTTCTTTCATTTTTTTTTCACTTTTTTTTTTTTTTTTCACATCACACATAAGCTCTATCTTTTTAGTCATTCGAGACCGTTTCTTATACAAGTCATCCCGAACGCTTTATACACTCCTTTTAAGGTTGATATAAAGACCAATTATTCAAAGAAATGAATATCTATCATATAGGTGCATACTAAGACACATTGGCACATGAGAACCGGTTAATTAAGTCTGTTTAATTAAATGGGAACAGTTATACTTTGTGCCTACTGGTACATCACATGATGGAGTTACCTACCACATAGTATAATTATACAATGCACTAAATTAAACTAATCTTCCTAATTTCATTACAACAATACAAGGATTGGGTTATTTCACATAAAATTGTCTCAGCTAAGTGCAATGCTATCCATCATAAAAATTGGCGTCTGACCCATGCTAACAACTAAAGTATCACCTTGCGCGGGTGACGAATCAAATAGGCAAGCCCAGCATATGACTACCACCAATAATTATGACAGTTCTCCAGCTCTTTTCTAAGGCCACCTTGCGCGGGTGGCGAGCCGAATAAGATCAATTCTAAATGTCCTAACCCAACTATTACATTACTATATTTCATATTATTCTATTCAACTTTTCACTCGATCTAAGCAAAGGTAAGTAGAGGGAATTCAACCGGCGTGATTTGATCATCTAAATTAAACATATGCCTATCTACATGCAAACAATCAAATCAATTTAATAACCAAATTATATAATGGAATCGGGTGCACCTGATAATTATGGCCAGATCTTCTAGCTTGCTCCAATAAATCATCCACAAACTAATCTTTAGAATCTGCAAACACTCAATAAACATATATGTAGAAGAAACTTCCACATCTAATTAGCACAAGACTCTTATAATGTGATTTAAAATTTTAAAAATTTTCAATTTTTCCCAAAAATCACATTTTCACCCTTTTTAACCAAAATTTCACACAAAAACATGTAACACATGTGCCACCCCCCTCAACTTAAAGCATTGCATTGTCCCTAATGCAAAAACTTGAAATTGAAATTTTGGTTAAAAATCAATTTGACAAACTCACACAAAAAACAAAAACCTAACTCACTTTCGTAGGAATCACGGTTGCATTTAGCATATGTAACAAGCCTTTAAACCACTCGGTAGCCCGACTGGACGAGTTTTGTCTCGTGAGGGTTTGTAGTGAACACACCCACAAAGTTCCACAAACCACGGGTTGCCTCCCGCGAAGCGCTAAGTTTACCGTCTTCAGCCAGACATAACTCGTATGAGCTATTGAGACGGATGGATTGGTTCCAAGTAAACCACATCCACCGTTTCCATCTGATCACTCTCCAACTCAACATACGGCTTTAAACGGTGTCCATTAACTTTAAAAGGCTCTCCACCCGCCATATTTTTTATTTCAATGGCTCCGTATGGAGAGACTTGAGTCACAACGTATGGACCCGTCCATTTACTTCTCAACTTTCCAGGAAAAAGCTTAAGTCTAGCATTGAATAACCAAACTTTCTGACCAACCAAGAAAGACTTCTTGGTGATGTGTCGATCATGAAAAGCTTTGGTTTTCTCCTTATAAATCCTATAACTCTCATAAGCATCACGTCTAATCTCATCTAGTTCAGATAATTGAAGTTTCCTAGAACTACCTGCTTTCTCTAAATCTAGATTAACAGTCTTAATCGCCCATTCAGCCCTATGCTCTATCTCAACCGGTAAATGACACGCCTTGCCATACACCAACTTATACGGTGACATACCAATAGGAGTCTTAAAAGCCGTCCTATATGCCCACAAAGCATCATCTAACCTCAAGGACCAATCTTTCCTATCACTACGAACGGTCTTTTCCAAAATTCGCTTAATCTCCCTATTAGATACTTCAACCTGTCCACTAGTCTGTGGGTGATAAGGGGTAGCTATCCTATGATTAACTCCATGGTGTTTCAATAATTTTCCAAATCTAAAGTTCTTAAAGTGGGAACCCCCATCACTAATGATAGCCTTAGGAATTCCATGTCTAGCAAAGATATTCTTCTTAACAAACTTAAGAACTACACTATGGTCATTGGTTCTAGTTGCTTCAGCCTCTACCCACTTAGACACATAATCAACTGCCACTAAAATGTAAACATTGCTATGGGAAGTGGGGAATGGTCCCATAAAGTCAATACCCCACACATCAATGATCTGAACAACAAGTATGGGATTCATAGGCATTTGATCACGCCTTGAAATCCCTCCAACTTGTTGGCAACGAATACACGCTTTCACAAAAGACTGGGCATCCTTGAAGATAGTCGGCCAAAAGAAACCGCTTTGTAGGACTTTATGCCCAGTTTTCGTATCACCAAAGTGTCCACCACATGCATAAGAATGGCAATGAGCCAATATGTCCATATGCTCATGGTCAGGAACACATCTCCTAACAACTTGGTCAGCACACACCTTATAGAGTTCCGGATCCTCCCAAAAATAATGCTTCAACTGGGAGAAGAAGTATTTTCTTTGTTGCTTGGACCAAAAATCCGGAAGCTTTTTAACAGCTAGGTAATTAACTATATTTGTGTACCAAGGAACCTTAGAAACCTCAAATAAACTTTCATCCGGAAAGCTTTCCTTAATCACATCAGAAGGGTTGAACGGCGGAGGGATAATTCTAGACAAATGGTCGGCAACTACATTTTCTGACCCCTTTTTATCCAGAATTTCTAGATTAAATTCCTGTAAAAGCAAAATCCACCTAAGCAACCTCGGTTTTGTCTCTTTCTTAGTCAACAAATGTCTTAAGGCACTATGATCTGAAAATACTATCACCTTAGAATGCCCCCAAATATATGACCTAAACTTATCAAGAGAAAAAACCACGGCTAACAACTCTTTTTCAGTAGTAGTGTAATTCATTTGAGCTTCTGAAAAAGTCTTACTAGCATAAAAGATTACAACGGGCTTCTTATCGACCCGCTGACCTAGAACCGCCCCAGCGGCATAATCACTCGCATCACACATGATCTCGAAAGGCTTCGACCAATCAGGTGATTGCAGAATAGGGGCTTCTACAAGCTTTTGCTTAAGCATGTTGAATGCTTTAAGACATGATTCATTAAAGTCAAAGCGTGCATCTTTTAAGAGTAGATTGCAAAGAGGCTTTGATATAGCACTAAAATCTTTAATAAATCGCCTATAGAACCCGGCATGACCAAGAAAAGAACGCACACCTTTGACGGTAGTGGGAGGAGGAAGGGTTGAAATTACTTGAACTTTGGCACGGTCAACCTCAAATCCTTTTTCAGACACAACATGCCCTAATACTATTCCCTCTCGAACCATGAAATGGCTCTTCTCCCAACTAAGCACCAAATTAGTTTCGGTGCATCTTTTTAACACACTTTCAAGCTGATCAAGGCAGCTTTCAAAGGATTGACCAAAGATGGAGAAATCATCCATAAATATCTCTACAGATTCTCCAACCATGTCAGAAAAGATACTCATCATACACCGCTGAAAGGTAGCAGGTGCATTACACAGGCCAAAAGGCATTCTTCGAAATGCAAACGTCCCATATGGACACGTAAACGTAGTTTTGGCCTGGTCATCAGGATGGATGGGTATTTGATTATAACCGGAGTACCCATCCAGGAAGCAATAGAATTTCTTACCAGAAAGCTTCTCAACTATTTGATCAATGAAAGGTAGTGGGAAGTGATCTTTAGATGTGGCATTATTCAGCTTACGGAAATCTATACAAACTCTCCACCCAGTGACTGGTCGGGTTGTGAGCTTTTCCCCATTCTTGGTTTCAACAACGGTGATTCCGGCCTTTTTAGGCACCGTTTGAGTAGGACTTACCCATTTACTATCCGAGATGGGATAGATGATACCGGCATCTAACCATTTAAGAACTTCCGTCTTGACTACCTCTTTCATATTAGGATTCAGTCGCCTTTGCGCATCTCTTGCTGGCTTAATATCTGGGTCCGTAACAATTCGATGCATACATAATGAAGGGTTGATCCCTTTCAAGTCTGCAATCGTCCATCCCACTGCTGCTTTGTACTTGGAAAGCACCTTTAGAAGTGCTCCCTCTTGTGATTCAGAAAGATCAGAAGCAACAATAACGGGTAACGTATTATTAGGACCTAGAAAAGCATATTTGAGATTGGATGGCAAAGGTTTTAACTCAAGAGTTGGAGGCACCTCCAAAGACGGCTTCGTAGTCGTGTCAAAAGTAGAAGGCAAGGGCTCCACTTTATAAGACCAAGGTGGTTTTTGATGGTCCAAAGAATTGACCAAACACTCTTGAATCTCTAGAACTTCAGCAACATCAAGAATCTCCTCAGTATCACCAGTTAAATATAATTCCAAAGGATCATTCTTAAGCATACGGGATGCATACTTTTGAACTTCCTCATCAATCACATCTACTTGGTAACATTCATTCATCGTAGGAGAATTCATAGAATTAAACACATTCAATCTTATCTTCTTATTACCGAAGGCAATATCCATGGCGCCAGTCCGACAATTAATCCTAGCATCTATCGTGGCTAAAAATGGGCGCCCAAGGATAATAGTTGGTTGAACATCTTTGTATTGTGACTCGGTGTCCATAACAAAGAAGTCAACTGGGTAATAGAAATCATCAACTTTCACAATTACATCCTCTAAGATACCTCTAGGAATTTTGGTAGATCGATCGGCTAAGGAAATAATGGTGTCTATCTTACGAAGAGTTCCTAAGTCATACTTATCAACCAAACTAGCAGGAAGGATGTTAATACTAGCACCAAGATCAAGGAGCGCCTTCTTAATGGCAATATTTCCAACCACAACTGAAATCAACGGTGCTCCAGGATCCTTGAATTTAGGAGGAAGAGAGCTAGATAAGACTACACTAACATGCTCAGTTAGGTCAATCTTTTTAGGCAAAGACGCCTTCAGCTTCCTCTTCTGAGTACACAAATCCTTTAAAAACTTGGCATACGCAGGAATTTGCTTGATAGCATCAATAAGGGGGAGATTGATTTTAACTTGCTTGAAAGTCTCCCACATATCCTCAGCGTGAGGACCCTTTTTAGCTAACTTTGCAGATGTCGATTTCTCCAAAGCCGTAGGGTAAGGTGTGCTGGGCACACCACCCTCCTCAACTTCGGGAGTTTCAGTAGCTTTAGGGTTCGGTGTTGTTGGTTTAGGAATATCATTTAACAAATCATTTACCAACTCAAAACCGGACTTAACATTATCATAATTTTTACCTTCAACAATAATTTCGTCATCGGTGACGAAATCCTCAACATCAGGAGAGTTTGGAATTCCCTTGTCATTGTTGTAGATTTTCCCGTTTCGAAGAGATGTCACCATATTCACGTGCTCGTTTCCATTTTTCTTGTGTGCGGGATTCATGGTGGGGTAGCTCGGTAGCCTTCCCTCATCTCTTTTACTCAATTGATCCGCTAATTGACCAACTTGTCTCTCAAGAGCTACAATAGATTTAGTAGTGGTCTCGTGTCTTTGATTAGTGACCTCAAATTTTCTATTGATCTCTTGATTGTTGGTAGACAATGAATCCATAAGCCTATCAAACTTTTGGTCAAGGTTCAAGAGACGGTTGTCATCTTGCCCTTGGCCCTGATTTGGATATTGTTGTTGTGGCCTATGATTGTAAGAATTTTGTTGAAAGTTAGATGAATCGCCACCCTCATACCTTGGTTTGTAACCATAGTGTTGTTGTTGGGTATTATTAGGGCGATTGTCTTCATCTTTCCAACGGAAATTGGGGTGATTGCGCCATCCAGGATTGTAACTTTCGGAGAATGGGTCATTTTGTGGACGACCACCATAGACTCCATTTACCTCCTCATTTGGTGGTGCCCCCCAATTTTGACAATTATCGACATAGTGACTTGGATCACCACACATTGAACACCCACTATGCGACACATTAGACACATTTGGCACACCTTTTCTTATATTTTTCAACAAAAGATCAACTTTCTTACTTAACTCGCTAATCTCGGAATGTGTGCCACGTTGGTTAGACACATAATTGGCGGAAGATGGGTGGTTGTTTCGATCCACTAAAGCTTGGGTCTTAGAACCTTTGCTTAGTTTTTCAAAAAACTCCCATTCTTCCTCCATAGGTCGCGAGAAAAACATACCCCCACTAGTGGCCATCACAAATTGTTGGTTGTTATAATCCAACCCATCATAGAAGACTTTGACAAGCTCCCATTTTGGAACATCGTGATGAGGGCATGTTCTTAATAACTCCTTAAGTCTATTAAATGCTTCATGAAACTGCTCGCCTGGGATTTGACGAAAGGATTTAATCTTATTCCTAATGGCAGCAGTTTTACTTATAGAATAAAATTCCTCAAGAAAAGCAGATTGCATTTCAGACCATGAGTTAATACTACCTGGCTCAAGAGATGAGAACCAGTCCTTAGCTTGATCTTTAAGTGAGAAAGGAAAAAGGCGAAGTCTTACCTCATCCTTGGTAATGTTATTAACCTGATGTGTGTCAGCAATTGAGAAGAATTCTCGCAAATGTGCATATGGCTCCTCACGACCTCTAAACACTGGCAAGATTGCTATGAGGTTCGGCTGGATCTTGAAGTTACTTGTAACCCCTTTAACCGGATCCGGATAAACGATAGGCGAAGGATCCTCGAAGATCCCCGGCCTGTAATAAGAATCAACACCCCGTGGTGGAGATTCTCCTCCGCTACTACTGCCGCTAGCACTTCCGCCAGCATCTTCGTCACCTGGCATTTCAGCGAAAAGCTCTGCTAAACCTGAAAAATCAAGATTAGTAGAAAACTGTCGAAACGTCTTTCTTCTTAACCTTGCACTTTTCTCAACCTCAGGATCGTAAGGTAACGGTGATGTTCGTCCCGATCTGCGTGTGCGCATACACTAACCTGCACAGTCACACGAAACAAACAAAACAAGAAACAAACAAACAAACAAACAAACAAGAAAAATAAAATCTTTTTGTATTTTTGTATTTTATTTAAGAAAAATATTAACAAAAACTTAAACGAAAAGCTCACTGAGTCCCCGGCAGCGGCGCCAAAATTTGATCGACGTCGAAGTGCCGGTCAAAAATAACCTAATTACCTTATGTTAGATAGGGTAAATGGGTATCGATCCACGAGGACTATGTTGTTTTAGTTTAAGTTTTGAGGTGATCACTGATCAATAAAGGTTTTGGTTTTGAAATCTGACAACTAAAATACTTTTGATAATAAAAATGCTGATTAAAAATTAAAATAATTATTAAACTAATAGTAAAGCTAGAAAAATAAAATAAAGATGTAAACAATTAAAAGAAAAATGTAATCCCTTCCAGCTCCTAATATTTATGGTTGGTCACACTTATGGATTATTGAAACTTTTTAGAACCGATTACAAAGATTATTTTGACTTAATATGAATGAATTAATGTCGGCATTTATTATGTTCATCAACGACTCGCAATAATAAATCTTATATTAATCCAACCAATAATTATGTTTTAACAATTTATTTAGGTACAACTTATGTTGATTATACGACCATCTTTTTTTTTACTAAATAAAATAAGTATGAATCGTTAACTAACAATAAATTGTCTAACACAAATAATTAAACATAATATTAAATCGATAAAAATAATTTATAAACAAATCATAAATCAATGTAATAAAAATATAATAATCCAAAAGTAATGATCAAACCATAAATAAAGTTACCGGAAGGAATTACAACGAAATTAGCCGGACATCGCGATGCACTCGGCCCACTGTCTACTGTTCATGTTGCGTCTTTTTTTATCACAATATTAAACTACCAATTTCCATGAAGCACCCACCTCAACCAATGAATTAGAATCTTTTTCCTTCTTGTCGTTTTTTTTTTAATTCATGTGTTGTTGAGTTTTTAGACCCACCAAAAGACTTGTTGTGTTTCTTTTTTTTTCAATCTTGATTATTCAAAAAGACGACTCCCTTTCTTCTCCGATGTCCCAAATTTTTTTTCTTCTGCGTTCGTCTTTTTTTTTTCGACTGAATGTTGGCTCCCTTTTGTGTCTTTTTTTTTTTTTTTTATAGTATCCACCAGTGGGTTATTGGGTATTGGGCCTAAAAATTATTATTTATTTATTTTTTTATTTATTTTTTTCTTTTATTCTTTTGGCAAATAATAATTTTGGCCCAATAAAAAATAACCCAACATTAATAATTCCTCGAACGAACCCGGACAAATAAAAGATGACCGAAAATATTGTGACCCGCTCAAATCTTTTTCTTCAATATTTTTTCTTCATTTATCGGCGCTCACAATGTCTTTTCTCCAAAAAATTAATTAAGCGTCCATTTTTATTCCACTTTGCTCGTAACCTACATAATCACAAAACACACTCAAAGTACATATATAACGAAAAATAAATATATAAATATACTAAATTAACATGCTATGAGGTGTATGCAAAATACACCGATTACTGGTCAGATTTACTTTATTATTCCGAAAACAATGCTTGCTCGTCGTCTTAGTGCCTCCGATATGGCTTCGCTAGCTGTCAAAGCTAGTCTTGCTCTTGATTCCAATTCAAATTCCCATGTAACCAAGAAAAAGAACAACAAGGCTCGTATATCGCCTATGGTGTTGATGGAAACAAGTCAGATTAATGTTGTAGTCGAGGAAGAGGGACACAAGCAGAATTATAAGAATGGAGGTTTACGAGTGTCGAAATCAAGATCAATAAAGAAGATGCCAAGATCAAAGAAAGCGAGATTGGCTGCTCGATCCTTTAGGCTTAAGTTGTCTACAATCTATGAAAATGAAGGTTGTGATAATTAATTTACCAAGCCCATATTGTATATAATTCATGACATGAGTTTTTGATGTCTAGGTGAACCTGTCGTGATCTATATATGTATGTACAGATTTTGAGCTAGGCATAATAGATCATTTTTAGTTAGAATGTACAAAGCAGTTAAATGATTTCTTGTTAATCATCCTTACTGAAATCTTCCCTTCATTGGCCCTCTCTTTGTTAATTGAGTTTGTTTTGTTTTCCTGCAAAATTTTAGCAATTTTTTTGTGCTTATGCTGCATGGCAATCTAATGTTTTGTTTGATCTTGTCTTAAATTATGAAAAAGTGTATGTAGGACGAATTATCAAATGAAAAGTGTAGTGATTGTTGCATACATATCTCTATAACTAATAGAAAACATAGAACAGGTGATGTTTTTCTCTCCGGTAACAAATATTGTCGGACAAACCCTGTTAAACGGTAAGACGGCGTGGCACATATTTTGGTAGAATTTTTAGTCAAACTTTAACGAACGTTTCTCATGTGACATGTCGCGGGAGAAAATCTGGATCAAAACAGACCAAAATAATCTACCAAAATTTTGGCGGCAAACTTTTCCGCCCAATTTTTCCCAGCCACATGTCGACGGGATAATCTTTTTTACTGACAGTGGAGGTTTAAACACTGTCATTAGCGTTAGTTAGTATGTGTCGAAGTTTTCCCGACGACATGCCACCGGAGAAACCGCCCACTAAACGAAAAAGTTTTAACAATATAGCAAAAAGGTTGGCGGGCTTTTTCCCACTTATTTTCCCGTCGACATGCGCCGAGAAAAGTTTCCACTAAAAATCATTTCTAGAATTATGACTATTTATAAAATATATTTTATCGATAATAATTAAATATTTTTTATATTAGAAACAACATTTTATACAAATTAGAAATAAAAGAAATAAGCGTTTAAACAAGGAAGCATACGAATTACATCTCAGATGACAAACTTCAATATTGTTTTATTCGAAACGAACACTTAAACCTACACTTAAACGATAGTAGACACATATACGCGATGATAGACACATTTGACCTGTTAAAGTGACTAAATGACAAGCTAGTTCTATGTAATCTTCCCCGTCTCATCGTAAATTTCGTGTAGTACAGCTGAACTCATTTTGTCATCTTTGGGATTTGTATGAATTTCTAGTGTTGCCTCGAGTACGTGTAGCCTTACCTCGAGTATCTCTTCCCTTCCATCACGATCTTGCAATGTACACACTCTATATGATACGAACCTATCCCATACTAGGCTCGTAATCGGTTCACAAGTCCCAAGTGTAGAACTCACTTAAAAAGCTAGCTTGTTTGAGGAGGGGACACCTAGGCTTTATAAACTATCAACCATTCCCATACATGGCCGATGTGGGATCATAACATTACCCCACCCTTTGAAGAACCAACGTCCTCGTTGGTCACGGCTATGTTGGTCACGGTTGGCACCCCCTTTGGGTCCAAGCCACCACTCCATAGGCCACCACTCCGAGCTCGTTGGTCACGGCTATGTTGGTCACGGTTGGCACCCCCTTTGGGTCCAAGCCACCACTCCATAGGCCACCACTTCGAGTGTTGGAACCTCGTAAGGTAGGGCTAGCTCTGATACCAATTGATACGAACCTATCCCATACTAGGCTCGTAATCGGTTCATAAGTCCCAAGTGTAGAACTCACTCAAAAAGCTAGCTTGTTTGAGGAGGGGACACCTAGGCTTTATAAACTATCAACCATTCCCATACATGGCCGCCAAGCCAAATTCGAGATGACAAGTCTCCTAACAAAGAAAATTACAATAACTTTATTCTTCACTAACTGCTAAAGAAAACATAGACTGCTACTAATATATTAGATCATAGAAACTGATGTTAACTGCTCCTCAAATGAGGGATCTAAACTGCTCCTTTACTAGCTGGTCTTTTTGACCCAGTGGTTCCACCCAATAGCATTAATTTGAACCAGGTCCAGTGTCTTTTTTCTAGTGTACACCCTAAGGTTCTTATCATTACTTCCCCCTCGGTGAAACGCCTTGTCCTCAAGGCGAAAATGTGGGAATTGCTCAGCTAGCACGTCGTATGTCTCCCAGGTAGCTTCTTCCAGAGGTCTTGGATTCCAAGATACTAGTAACTCCAGCACCGGTTGACCCGCTTTTAGATCCCAGCGATGGTCTACAATAGAGGCCGGCTGGACATCACTTTCCCATTCCTTTCTGATCGGTAATGAAGTACCCGGTTGAACAGCCAAATATTGAAAACTGGATGACCCTTGCGAACCAGTTGTAATACCCTGCCATTTGTAACTTTTGCCATTTACATTGAAAATCATGAACATCTCTTTCCAATTAGCTTGTACCGTATTAAGTGTTTCTAACCATTGAATACCCAAAACGAGATCCGCTCCACCTAACGAGAAGGGATAGAAATCCTGAACAATTGTAAGTTCATCGATTTGTATTGGGAGGTTTTTGCATATGTGGCCACACCTAATAAAATCTCCATTCCCAATTTGAACACGAAAAGGTGCCACTGCTGGAGTTAAAAGTTGCAGGTCCTTTATCAATACATCGGAGATAAAATTATGTGTAGATCCCCCATCAATTAAGATAATTACTTCCCTAGAATAAAGCATACCTTGAACCTTCATGGCTTTGAGGTGGGGTTTTCGAAGTATGGCATGTAGATTTATCTCAGCAACGCCATTAGTTTCCCCTGCCATATATTCAACTTCGCTGGTAGGATGCTCTTCGGGCTCTTCCACCACTTCCACACCTTAAAAGTACCTGTTTTACACCTATGACAAGGCCCGTATTTTTCCCCACACCGATAACATTCACCCTTAAGGTAACGAGATTGTCTCTCAACGTCAGAAATTTGTAGGTGTGGTTTGAAGTTGTTAGATGAATTTGATGTAGCGGTTATAGCCTCGGACTCGGGTTAGGTTGACTTTGAAGGTGCTGTCCAAGTCGGCTCTCTCCCGGAACGGGTATGGCTAGTTTTTGACTCGAATTCTAAAGCAATACTCACCGCTTTGTACACGGTTCTCGGTTTCTGAATTCTCACATCCGCTTTTAGTTCTTCTTTGAGGCCATTGAGGAACACCCCTAAAAGGCAATGTTCAGGCCAGTTAGAAACTCGGGAAGAACGTTTAGCGAATTCCTGTCGGTATTCTTGCACAGTTCCTGTTTGTTTTAAACTGCACAAATATTCATCCGGATTTTGGAACTCTGTAGGCCCAAAATTTTTCTGCAAGGCACGAACCAGGTCTTCCCAATACTCCATCGTCTGATTTGTTGAAACCCAAGAATAAAAATCCAGTGCATCTCCTTCTAAGTGCATCGAAGCAACATCTACTTTTTCATCATCTGGTATGTCATAGTAACGGAAGTACTTCTCCGCCTTAAGGATCCAACCTCGCGGGTCTCCATCACTAAAGGTAGGAAAAACAATCTTATTATGTGGACGATACCTTTGATGATGCCAAGATGAGTCCCCTTCATCTTGCCTTCCAGAACCATTACCCGATCTACCATTACTCGATCTGTCCCTGTTGTGCGGTTGAGATTTAAGGGCTGCCACATCTTTCTGCAACGCATCTATAGACTCCAACTTCTTAGCTATAGCGGCTAACTGTACTGCTACGGGATCTGATGGTTGATTGCCTGCGTCTGAGATGCTCCGGGTGTTTACCATGTTTTCGTTTCCCGGCATATGGAACCAAATGATAAAAACTGAAAACTAAGTAGTCAATTGACTTGGATTAAGGCCAAGCCAAATTCGAGATGACAAGTCTCCTAACAAAGAAAATTACAATAACTTTATTCTTCACTAACTGCTAAAGAAAACATAGACTGCTACTAATATATTAGATCATAGAAACTGATGTTAACTGCTCCTCAAATGAGGGATCTAAACTGCTCCTTTACTAGCTGGTCTTTTTGACCCAGTGGGTCCACCCAATAGCATTAATTTGAACCAGGTCCAGTGTCTTTTTTCTAGTGTACACCCTAAGGTTCTTATCACTATATCTCTTGAAAACCTCGAAGAGCATATACAATTTGGAGTTGTTCAGTGTCTTGTCGAATAACTCGGAGTTGTTTAAACTTCAGGAGAACAACAAGTAGATTGACTTGATCCACTTTCCACATAAAAATCTACATCCATGTGTCTCATTCCAAAGCTGTTAAAGAGTAAAGAAAATAATACTATTTAACAACTAATCAAAGTATTTAAACATTAAACAAATGAAATAAAAAACAAATTATTGTTCAACTTTGATTTTGGACATGCATAGTATATTTTACCACGACTTATAAGCCGAAATGATTCTCGCATAACTACATCTCCGACTCCACAATCACGCCCAAAAGCTTCATATAGCACAATGTTCATGATAACAATGCAATTATTTTTTGTCGTTATGAAAGGTTGGTAAAAGTGTGTGATTAATCTGCCGATTATTGTGCTAATAAGAATCTGTGTGAGCTTTGGTGGTTATAAGATGTGACTATCCCGGCGACATATCGCTAGAGAAAACTTTCCACCGTGGTATCCCTATCGATTGAGCTTTTCACAGTGATATGTCGCTGGAGAGAGGTATCCCATCGACATGTCGTCGAAGAATTCTCGATATTGTTGATGGAGTTAGTAGCTAATGTTGTAGTGTATATGGAATTGATTGGTAATCAAGCATCATGATCAACTAATACGGTTAAATCTATCTAGTATCACATGTCTATGTATCAGATCAAGTATCCTTTTACAATTTCATGGTTTTTTTTTTCCATATCTTGTTAATACTCCTAAAAAACTTTTTAATCCTTTGGTTCCTAGTCTAACATCGATCAAGCTATTTTTGATTTTGACTAATGCGTTGAACGGCCGAGTCGCCCATGTTTCTTCGTTATAAAATTAGACGCTTGCTCCACCTCTATCTTAAAATTTTAAACGTGAAAGAAGCAAAGCCGTAAAACGTACAAATTCGAGCAATTTAATGGTAATGATTCATAAGTTATTAAGCAGGTAGCTGGTTTTGAAGTAATGCAAGTTGCAAACCTGCGAACCATAAATCCCGACATCTCACGTGTGCCTTGTTTTATAACTTATGAACTGTCAATTAATTGCACGAACACAACTATTTTAATTTGCATTAAGTGTTACTTACGTTTGCATTTCACATGCCAAAAAGTGTATTTTGTTAAATACGTACTTCATATAATACGCTAGATTTATCTTATTTAAGTTAATTAATGCCTATATGCATGATTGAATGACTGAAGGACGGTCGATACCAAACTATCAGGGTGTAAAATTCCCTCTGAATCTCACATGCATTGTAGTAGCATATATAAAATAAATACTCTCTTGTAAAATTTGCTTACTCATACCATAATATTATTTGTTTTGTCTACACGCCATGGCTTTGTTTTGTGACTTTCATGTGAGGATTTTTTGACAAGTCACCCAAGTAGTACTACTCTCACATGAATATACTTAACAGCCAGTTTCGAACTTTCATGTGCACTAACTTACAAAACACGTTGTGTTATTGTAAGGTAAAATGAATCAAAAATCTCTCTAAACTTCTAAACTACAGCCGATGTGAGAGTTGCCTAAGATGTCACACATGTAAAGACAGACTGCTTTACCTTACGATAGAAGTTTCGTGTGCAAGTATAAACCTCCCCAAGTAGAATTTGAAAGCGTGATTAATATATGAGGAAAATACAAATGAAACATTAGGTATTCTTTTTCCTAAGTATAAACCAGTGGGCATCGAATAAATAAAACATTAGGTACTCTTTTTCCCATTTGAAAGCGAGATTAGTTCTATAGCCTCTAAGGAAAATGGAAATAGACAAAATACCCACGTCATTGCTTCCATCTGCACCCCTTTTAACTTTTAGTGGGAATATCTGATTTTCTTTTTGAACAAATTATGTGTGGCGTATGCGATGATCGAACTAATATCACTATATATATATATATATATATATATATATATATATATATATATATATATATATATATATATATATATATATATATATATATATATATATATATATATATATATATATATATATATATATATATATATATATATATATATATATATATATATATATATATATATATATATGTCAATAAATACTTTGTGTTGCTTGCTTTTATAGATTAGAGGATAAATTGTAAATTATGTCATTCAACTATCTTTGATTCGTAAAAATAGACCTGAAAATTTCACTGCATGCAAATATCCTACTCCTATCTGTTTGGCATTGCAAAAAACCTTGGAACCAATATCGACTATCCTCTAGTTAGATTGACCAAAATATGCAAAATGACTAATATACCTTCGTTTTCTAATAGTAACTATCTATGGACAATATTTACAACTTCCTCTCTGACTATTTTTTTTATATCGAGTCTCACTACCACATTCATCACCACCATCACCAATTAGACCACAACTATCACTCTCGCCCGCCATCACCATTTATCCATTATGAATATATGCATATGTACGAAAATGATATAGTAACATGAAAATCATTAATGATACAATAATATTTCAGAAAAAAAGTTGATCAAATAATACTGATTACTAATTATGAACCATCGAAAAATTTCATAATAGTCTTTCTCAGGGCTTAACATTGTGTTAAAGCCAGCTTTTTCCTGGCAAAAGGTATTTCCAATAAATATTATCACTCGGAAAAATAGTTAAGTACAAAAGGTACGGTTGACCAAAACGAAAAAAAGCCTAGTATGGTTCTAACAATTCGATGAATACCAAATAAAAAGAATATAAGATAATTAATAACTTGAAGTTCACATTAAGGTCGAATAATTAATAACTAAAACTTAATAGCTACTTAAGCATGACGTCATTGAAAAATAAGCATTCATTTGACCTCGAGCCTTACAATACTGCCTGTTGAAAGTATTGATCTTATCCGGTTTGCAGGAAAGTTTGTTTTGTTTGTTATTTGTGTGAGTGACTAAAGTTGTAACTGCAAGAAAGATGAAGGGTCATTTGTGTCAAGTTAAGGAAAGCTGAAGGGCTACATTTTCCAAAGTGTGAAAGCTGTTGGAGTGGAGTATTTAAGCTGGTCAAACCCCAACAACTTGCACCATTATTCTCTCTCTTGTTTTACACATAATTTTGATTCACAGTTCTGGGTGATTCAGATCATCTTGATCTTTTTGTAATCTTGTTTTTCTGTTTAAATCTTGTAAAACTATTATCAATTAGATAATAGACCCATACCAGCTTTATTCTATGGTGGGTTTTGTTTTAGTAAAAGTTGATTTGAGAATCATACTTGTGTTTTATAAATCTTAACATGGTATCAGAGACAGGTTTCATCACCTTGCTTCGATATCGTGATTTTCACATTAAAACATTTTTTGGTTTTCTGAAAATTGGAGGTTTTTAAAATTGAGAGGTTCTTGATTGATTAACTGGTGTTAATCGATTGGTTTTGTGGTTAATTCATCATCTTTGGCGTTCTTGATCATAGCCCTAATCTCTTGAAAAATTAGGGCTTGGTGATTTTTGGAGATCTATTCGATTGAGGCTCGATTGGAGTTGATCTTTGGTTGGTTTGTTCGATTGGCACTTTGGATTGGTTTTTTTGGTGATTTGCCCTAATTGTTGGATTAGGGTTTGGTTCTGGGTTCTTGATTATTCTTTGACTAAGTGAATCAAAGAATAATTAAGGCAGCCTTCTACTGATTCTATAGGTCTGTAACACATGTTTTACTTTTAAAGTCTCTTTAACTGTTTCTTGATTGGTAGTTGTGATTATTGTTTTTTTCTGTTAGTAGTGTAATATTTTCTCTCGTGTCTTGTCAATCTTTAGCCCTTGACCTACCATCTTGAATGGTTTGGAAACCTCGGATCTTAACGAGGTTGATCTTGAATTCTTTACTGTTTCTGTTATTAGTTTGTTATTTTTGTGATTGCTTGTGTTTGTTTATGGTATGTCTGAGGAGGAATATGAGTATGGTAGTTATGGCCATAGTACAGATGCAACTGATGCATCTGTTACTAAGATTAGTCGTTTGGATCTTAGTGATCCTTTGCATCTTCATCCTAATATTTCTGCATCTTTAACTGTTGTGTCTGTTAAACTTAAGGGTACTGAGAATTATCAAGTGTAGTCTTGTGCTATGTTACTTGCTCTTGAGAGTAAAAATAGAACTGGTTTTATTGATGGATCTTGTAAAAGATCTAATGTTGATGAAGTTCTGGGTAGACAATGGGATAGAGTTAATGCTATTTTGCTTGGTTGGATTTTAAATTCCATCAATGAGGAGTTGTTCTTGGGTCAAATTTTTTCTAAAAGGGCTAAACATGTTTGAGATGAACTTATGGAAACTTATGATAAAGTGGATGGTTTTGTCACTTTTAATCTTCATCATAAAATTCATTCTTTGTCTCAAAATGGGTCTGTTTTGGCTGATTATTATCATAAACTTAATGCCCTTTGGAAACAATTTTAAGCCCTTGTGCAACTTCCTAGGTGTACTTGTCATGCTGCTGAGGACTTTAAGAAACATAACCAATTAATGAAACTAATGCAATTTTTGATGGGACTTGATGATTCTTATATGCAAATGAGAAGTAGTATTATCTCTAGAGATCCTTTACCTGATGTTAAAAGTGCTTATGCTATTATTTCTAGTGAGGAGTCTCACAGAGTTATGTCTGGCTCATAGTCTTCCCAAAGGAGCTAGTCCTCTGTGTTTAACTCTAGTGCGAATAGAAGTAGTGTTCAAAGACCTCAAACTTCTAACTCTTCTATACATGCTGGGTCTAATAGACCTACTAATGGGAATAAAAGGTCTAGTGGGGGACCTACCTTGGTATGTGAGAACTGTGCTTTTAATGGGCATACTGTTGATAGATGTTTCAAGCTTATTGGTTATCCTCCTGATTTTGGAAAGAAAAACAATACTGGGTTTTCCAATAATAATCAAACATCTCAAAATTTCAATAAAAGATTTGTGAATAATAACAATGCTGGTTCCAGCTCTACATCTTCTTTCTCTGATGAACAGTTGTCTAAAATCATTGCTTTGATTAAGGACAATTCTGGTGCTCAAGCCAATATGGCAGGTATTATGGTAAATCAAAGTTATGTTTTTAACAAGAATTTTCATAAATTTTTCTGTTCTAATAGTCAGATTAAGTCAAGTCTTGTGGATCATGGTCTTATTGTTGATTCAGGTGCTAATCAACATATTACATATGATGATAAGTATTTGGTTAATGTGATTGATATTTCCAAACTTGGCATTAAAGTGTCTCATCCTAATGGAACTGAGGCATTTATTACCAAGGTTGGAAATATGGTCTTAAACAAAGACTTAACCTTATATGATGTGTTGGTTGTGCCTAAATATTGTGTTAGCCTTATGTCTGTGCATAAGATTGCTAAGGATATCAAGTTTGTTGTGGCTTTTAATGAGTCTAGTTGTTATATTTTGTCTCAGTGTTTGAGGGAAATGAGGTTGTTGGGGACTGGTAAACAAAAGGATGGCTTATATTTTTTTGATAGAGGTACTGATTTTGAAAAACCTAATGTTACTTGTTTTTTGAGTAAAGATGTGTGGCATTGTAGGCTGGGTCATCCTTCAGACCAAGTTCTCAATGTTTTAAAAGAAGAATTGGTTTTTGAGAAAACTAAAGGTAAATTTGTTTGTGAAACTTGTCAAAAGGCTAAACAGACTAGAGAATCTTTTCCACTTAGTGATCATGTTTCTACTAGTCTAGGTGAACTGGGGTTCATTTAGACTTGTGGGTTCCTTACAAAGTTGTTAGTAAGGAAGGTTTTAGATATTTCTTAACTGTGGTTGATGATTTTTCTAGGGCTGTCTGGGTTTATTTGTTGAAAAATAAGGGTGAGGTGTTTGATTGTATAAAGGTTTTCTTTTACTTGATTAAGAATCAGTTTAATAAAACTATTAAAACTTTTAGAAGTGATAATGGTACTGTGGTACTGAGTTTTTTAATCATAAAATGGTTGAGTTTTGTGAGTTAAATGGGATTATACATCAAATATCTTGTCCTTACACTCCTCAACAAAATGGGATTGTTGAGAGGAAACATAGGCATCTTCTTAATGTGGCTAGATCCCCTATGTTTCAGGGGGGTTGACTCTAAATTTGTGGTATGAGTGTGTTCTTACAGCTACTTACTTGATTAACAGGTTGCCAACCTTAGTGCTGAAAGGAAAAAGTCCTTTCCAAATTGTGTTTAATAAAAAACCTGGTTTAAAACATTTGAGAATGTTTAGATGTCTCTGTTTTGCTACTTTACTTATTAGTAATGACAAGTTTAGTAGTAGATCAGTGAAGTGTGTGTTTGTTGGATACTCTGGGACTAAGAAATGGTATAAGTTGTTAAGTCTTGAAAAGGGTCAGTTTCTGTTTTCATGAGATGTTAAGTTTTTTGAAAATATTTTTCCCTTTAAGACTAATAGCAATGATACTCTTAGCAATGATAATCAGGGTCTGAATCTAGACAATTTCTTAGAATTTGTTATTGAAACAGATCCTGGTGTGCCCTATGATGATATTGTTTCTGCCTCACCACATAGAGGTAGCAAATCTTCTCATAGTAATGAGCCTCTAGTTGACCCACTTGAGAGTAAGGAGGGGCATTCTCTGGTCTCTAATGAGCCTGATCATGAGAATGAGATGGCTGCTCTCTTTAATGAGCATGAATTTGAGGGCATTAATAATAATACACCTAATGCTATGAGTCCTGTTGTTAGAAGGTATGAAATGGTTTCTGTTTTGCCAAGAACATATAATGACTATGTCTTAACCTTTAGAGTTAAGTTTGGACTTGAAAAATATGTTAGTTATGCTAGACTTAAGTCTGATAACTTTTGTTTTATTACTAAACTTAATAAAAGTGTTGAGCCTAAAACGTTTTGGGAAGCTAGTAAAAGTCAGCACTGGGTTGATGCAATGAATAAAGAGATGGATGCTTTAAATGAAAATAATACTTGGACTATTACTGACTTGCCTAAAGATAGGAAAGCTATTAATGGTAAGTGGGTTTATAGGATTAAGTATAAATCTAATGGAGAGGTTGAAAGATATAAAGCTAGATATGTGATTAAAGGATATAATCAAAAGGAAGGTATTGATTTTGATGAGACTTTTTCACCTGTTGTGAAAATTGTCACTGTTACGTATTTGATCAATTTAGTTGTGCAAAATCATTGGCCTTTATTCCAGCTTGATATTAATAATGCCTTCTTGTATGGAGATCTTGATCAAACCGTGTATATGTCTTTGCCTGATGGATATTTTGATAAAACTGATAAGAGGGTCTGTAAATTTAATAAGTCTTCATATGGTTTAAAACAAGCTCATAGCCAAGTTAACCCAGGCTCTTATTGAACATGGTTTTATGCAAAGTAAAAGTGACTACTCCTTGTTCACCAAAAATGAATCTGTAGTTTTTCTTACATTACTTGTTTATGTTGATGATATTGTTGTTACTAGCAATAGTGGACCATATTGAAGAGGGAAAAGGTTTTTAAGAAGTAAATTTCAGATTAAAGATCTGGGCAAACTTAAATACTTTTCGGGCATTGAGGTCATTGATACAGATTATGGGTTGTGTCTTAATCAAAGAAAGTATTGCTTAGATTTGTTATCTGATTTTGGATTGCTTGCTTGTAAACCTTCTGCTACTCCACTTGAGAAAAATTTGACTATTTCTAGTGATCCTACTGATTCTTATTATGTGCTTGATAATATTACTGAGTATCAAAAACTTATTGGCAAACTTATCTATCTTACACACACTAGGCCTGATATATCTTATGTTGTTCATTGCCTTAGCTAGTTTATGCATAAACTACTTAAGTCTTATCTTAAAATTGCTCTTAAAGTTTTAAGATACTTAAAAGGTTTTCCTGGTAAAGGCATTCATATTGTTAGATGTACAAATGTTTCTCTTGGAAGCTTTTGTAGATGCAGATTGGGATAAGTGTTTAGTAACTAGAAAGTCTGTTACTGGTTTTTGTTTACTCTGAAATGGGTCATTAGTATCTTGGAAAAGCAAAAAGCATAATACCATTTCTAAGTCTAGTGTTGAAGCTGAATATAGAGATATGGCTTCAGCTACTTCAGAAATTGTTTGTGTCCTAATAATCTTAAAGGACTTAAACTTGGAACATTTTTTGCCAGTTAAGTTATTTTGTGATAGCCAAGCTGCTATTAAAATAGTTGCTAATCCTGTCTTTCATGAGAGAACAAAACATCTTGAGGTAGATCTTCATTTTGTAAGAGATAATATTCTGGCTGGTGTGATTAAGACTTGTAAAGTTAATACTGCAAATCAGACTGCAGATGTTCTTACTAAGGGTCTTGACAAGTTGTAGCATGATAAACTTGTTGGTCAGTTGGGATTGTATGACTGTTTCCAGGTTCAGATCAAGGAGGGGTGTTGAAAGTATTGATCTTATCCTGGTTTACAGGAAAGTTTTTTTTTTGTTATTTGTGTGCATGGACTAAAGTTGTAACTGCAAGAAAGATGAAGGGTCATTTGCGTCAAGTTAAGGAAAACTGAAGGGGTACATTTTCCAAAGTGTGAAAGCTGTTGGAGTTGAGTATTTAAGCTGGTGAAACCCCAGCAACTTGCACCATTATTCTCTCTCTTGTTTTACACATAGTTTCGATTCATATTTCTGGGTGATTGAGATCATCTTGATCTTTTTGTAATCTTCTTTTCTGTTTAAATCTTGTAAAACTATTATCAATTAGATAATAGACCCATACCAGCTTTATTCTGTGATGTGTTTTGTTTTAGTAAAAGTTGATTTGAGAATCATACTTGTGTTTTATAAATCCTAACACCGTCGACATAAATTTAGTTATGGAGTTTGATACTTGTTCTATATGTGTCGTGGAAAGGGCTCAAGTGTGATAACGTATTTGTGATAAGGCCATAAACTAAAGTATATAGATTTCTTCAACATATCACAAAATTTAAAGACTCTTACTCAAGTTTTAGAGGAGCCATCACGCTTCCTAATCCTTTAAAAGCTCCGCCTTTGAATGGTGTGAAAAGATTGGAACCTAACCATGTAACTTTGGACTACATCACCATAGACTAAGCCGCTATCGGTTCATTGGAGTGACGCCTTCTAGTAGCTAGAGAGAATCAGGTTACAAAAACTCGTAAAAATATCAAAGATAAGATAAATTCAGGGGCCTATGTTGAGCAACTTGCATGATACTATCTGATCATTTCAAGCAGAAAATTTAGTTTTTAATAAACACGTTCATGTATCATGTATGCATCTAATTTCTCATTGGAAGTTCGAAATTTATGTCTTGTAAATAAAACTATTACAACAAAGGACTTGTTCAATCTTAATTGTGGTGGTGAGGGTGAATATAAAAAATTGATGAGATGGTTAAAAGTCTTGTTCCTAAAGTATAGTTAATAAAAAACGAAAGTATATTAGTCATTTCGCATGGTTTTGGTCTAGATAACGAGAGGATCATCAAAGATAATAGTTTGAGGGGTTTTTTCTTTGCAATGCCACAAAGTCAGGAGCGTCAAATTTGAAACAGTGAAACTTTCAGGTTTATTTTTGTGAATCAGGGATAGTTGAGGGACATAATTTCCCACCCTGAATTGTATTAGTTTTAAGGTTGTCAGTTGCCATGTGAGAAATAAGACCCACATACGCTGACATGGAACTGACATGTTGTGGGGCCCATTTGCTGGCGTGGCAGTTAGCATGGCTTGCCACGTCACCTTTCATGTGGCGGGGGCTAACTACTGATATAGCATGCCACCTCAATTTCCACGTGGGAAATGGGACCCGCCTTTGCTGACGTGGCATGCCATGAAAATAATCACATAGTATTCAATTTACGTGTGCTTTATGATATAAAAGCACATAAACTCTAATAGGCTTAGAATATATGGAAAATAATATACGTTAATAAGTAGATCAATAAGAAATTCTTCTTATGAAAGATGAATAACCTTACAAAAATCCATGTAGACGAATATATTCATGAGAAGTGATTCTCGGGTCGTTGTTAACGATGAAATTATGTATTCAGATTCACGTTCAAATTCTTACAATTGATTGGATTTCCGTTTTTAAGTCGTTTTCTAAAATCCTACTAGTGGAAATAAGACAAAAACGAATACTAAAAATGCAAATTACGAAATCACGCAATAATCGAGACGAAAATTAAAGATTATTAATATTTTAAAATCTATTTTTTATATTTACTAAAACTGAAATAAATATAAAAACTAATTTTAAACTCTAAATGGGCCAAAAAGCCAAATTGACTTAATGGCCAAAAAGTCTAATAAGCAAAATGTTTTTAAAACTAAAAATGTTTCTCGATAAAATTGCTTAAAATAACAACTTTTGCAAAAGAACTTATCACAGAAAATAAGCCCAAGTATCTAAACGAACCAAGCACTTTAAGAATAAGCTATTTAAGAAATAAGCCACAGAAACGTTTCAAACTTGACACACTTAAAAATGTATAATAAAACTAGAGAAAGTAATCTGACTCAAAAAGAAATAAGCAATAAGCTAGGAATAAGGAAAACCGTAAAATCAAATAAGACAAAATAGTCATGTAACACGTTTTACACAACCTTAGACGATGGCACTAACTGACAATGTGTAAAAAGAAAATTAAATGAAATCTATCTAAGAGAAATGCTAATAAGTGCATTAAAATAAGTTGGAATAACGAAATAAGACAAACATGCTTATTATACAAATGGAAATAGAAACGTGTTAAAAGGTCTTGGCCTTGGGACAATCAAAATAACAAACCAAACATTAAGTTAACATAAACATGACCAACGTCAAAGATGTTAGCCTTTAGTCATGGTAAAAACATAATTAAACGTCATATGAATGGTAAAGGTAAACTAAACGATTAAGAACAATATTGAATACCAAAAACGTGATCAAAGTATGTAGATACAAAATTTTCCTGATGATAAGAACTTTTCTCGACCTTTGCTCTTCTTAGGATTCTAAGAGCTCCTCTTGGAGGTTACTTTAGGGTTTCAGCCGATTAGAGTTTTCATCATACTTGTGGAATATGTCCGGGGGTTTTCTTGATATATGCATCCTGTACCGACATACATACGACGTATATATGAGCAACATACAGCGTATGTATCAAACATAGAGTGGGGCTCACGTTGTTTCTTTATATAACTCTCGGTATTTATTTTTAATCTTCAATACAGCATATTCGACCTCTGGATGCGGTATATGTGGGATTTAGTCTGTAAGCTCCAAGTTTGGACAACTTCTAGAATAATCTTTTTATTGATCCCAATACGGCGTATCAGGTCTTTAAATACGACGTATGCATCTTGAATCAACGTGGTCAATCATGGTGTCATCTTGCGCAGATACGCCGTATGCTTTTGATGCATATGGTGTATGTCTTTAGAATTTAGTATTCTTCAAATAATCTTTATTTAAGCTCGATTATACGCCTTAATTCACTGTTTACTCCATAAAGACTACAAAACAAAATATATTCAATTACATACCAATATCTTGCAATAATAACATCAATTGGAAAATTACATGGATTGAATGATGCAATAAATTTGCATTTATTTGATGTTATCATCTGCCCTCCTTATCTAGCTAAGGTTGAAGCCATGACGGTGGGGGTCCTTTGGTTGGTCTTATTTATCTGAGCCAATTTCAACTTTGACTATGGATTTATACTATTTGTATGGAAATTATTTTCTCAAATTGGTACAGTGTTCTCTCACGGAGAACAGTCTAGATTGTTACCTCACATATATAAAGTAACTATGTTTTTTTATTCTTTGGTACGAGGTATTATTAAGACCCGCTTAGGACTTCAACAATTACATTCCACTACCATTCTCAGGTATTTATTGTTGTCGCTTAGGTGTTTATTTATATGTCAACCATACATTTTGCAATGCTATATAGATAAATATGATGATTGGTTTGAGGATTTAATTTTTCTGGCTCATTTATTGAATTAATTAATCAGGTTAAAGATACAAAGTGTGGATGTTAGAGGTATACGTATTGATGATGAATGTGAATGTGACCAAAATTTGAAAAGTTGATATGTAATTTTGGTTTGGCGGCTCGAAGGGTAATTGCTACTTGAAAATGTGGCTTTTGCAAATGTGATTGCCACCATGGCTTATTAGCGTAAAATAAGCTCGTCGCCTGCTACATATCTGAGCCTCTTTTTAAAACAAAAGTGCCTACATACCATTTATTTTCCTGGTCAAACCATATTTTTCTTACTCCAAAAGTAGGTTAAAAAATACATCTTGAACGTCATAGGGGCCGAGACAAAGTAGAAAAGCGATTATCGGAGAAATGGTGTTAATGAGAAAAGGGCATGTATTATAGACACAAACACAATATATTTATACTTAGAACAATTGGCTAGCACGTTTAAGTAAGTTCCGATTACATTCGCCTTGCAGCGAAACATAATTTTTCAAACCTTGGTAAATTCAACATTTAAAAACTTTTTAACTAGTGCATTTTTAAAAAAATCACAAAAGATTTGAGGAGTAAAATATGTAATTTTAGAATCTTGTCCTTTGTGACTTACCAATAGGAGGCAAAAGGTTCACTCGTATGAATAGTCTTGGCACTAAGTTAAGAAAAACTGATCGAATACTTGTCTTCCATCACTTTGTTATGTTTTAGCATTCCTAAGTGAGTACTTTGATCATTCACCACTAATTTTAACAATCTTAACCCCAGACCTACTTCATTTAAACTTTACAACTCTTGGCTTGATCATAAGGATTTTTTTCTTTGTTTCACGACTCTTGGGTCAAGACTAGTATCACTGGCAGTAGATTTCAAAGTGAAGCTTCAAAATCTTAAAAGTAAGATCAAACAGTGGCGTCTCACAGTTACTCGTTTAGAATCAGCGGCCTCAAGTGAATTACGACACAAGATTGACTTCATTGACATGAAAGCTAAAACGACACCGCTTTCTGCTAGTGGTGTCACTACTAGAACTGAATCTGTCAAGCTTCTGTCCGACATCGATCATAGCAAACTTAAGGACTTAAGGCAAAAGGCTAAGCTAAAGTGGACGATTGAAGATGATGAAAACTCTAACTTTTTTCATGGGATTATCAACAATAGGTGTAATAAGTCAAGAGTAAATGGCCTTAATATTCAGGGTGAGTTAGTTACAGAAGCTGTGACTATAAAGAACGACATCTTCAACTTATTTAGCAATCGCTTCAAAGAAGACAACCTTTTTTGGCCCTCGTTTACCAATAACCTCTTTAAGAAACTCTTCTTGGATGATGTTAACTTTCTTGAGAGCCGTTTCACAAGCCTTGAAATTAAGGATGTGGTATGAAACTATGGAAGTAACAAAGCGCAAGGACCCGACGACTTCACATTTAAATTCTTCAAAAACAAAATTTGGACTTGCTTGGAAATGATGTAGTATGAGTCCAGTTTTATCAAGTCCACTTTTTTAACAAAGGCCCATTGAACCTATCTCAACCATTCAATTTTCTATACATCAACGCACCAGATTAAGAAAAACAACATACCATATTCTTCAACAAAAAAAGACCAGGATCTCAACTTCCACCTTCGATTTCTGCGATCACCACAATAACTCACCGATTTCCAGCCACCACCACAACAACCCACCTATTTACGACAACCTCCACTAGAACCCACCATTTTCCGACGAGTTCCACAACCAACCATCATTTTCCGACGACTTCCACAACAAATCCACCATTTTTTTACAAGATTCATAAGAATCCACCAATTTCGGGCGAGTTCCATAACAAACCCAGTTCTCCATGGACTTCTACAACAAATCCATCATTTTTCGACGACTTTCACAACAAACCCGTTTTTCCGGCGACCTCGTCACCGACTCAAATATGAGTCACCATGACTCGTATATGAGTCACCATGACTCGTATATGAGTCACCATGACTCGTATATGAGTCACCATGACTCATATATGACTCATGTACGAGTCACCGTGACTCATGTATGAGTCACCATGACTCATACATGAGTCACCAAGATAACTCATACATGAGTTACGGTGACTCATACATGAGTCACTAGTATCAAGACAATCCACCTTTTTTCAAACATTGAAGTCAGCAACTTGAGTCTTGAATTCTCTAACACTACTTCATATATTACTTCAACTTCCATATTCTAAGTATATCATTTCTCTCCTACCCAATGTAATATACTGTAGCAGCAAAAGATAAACCCATTCTTTTCGCCGAAAAACACCATCATCATATGACACAACTCCTGGTCACTCAAACCCTAAACGACAACCTTTGCACCAATACTACTACATCCCCACCTGACCCACTACAAGAATAATTTTTGTCTACTATTTTTGTATTAATAGAATCGTATAAATCTGTAGACGGACCACTCTGAGGTTGATTTTCTGAAACCGCCGTTCAACAAAAGATCAAGTACAGAGTATTAATTTTACATATTTTCATGGGGTTTGTGGATCTCGCTGAAAAATGGTTGATTATGTATGTATTATAATTGATCATTTTGAAGTAAATAATTAGGGTTAGGGTTCAACAATGGTTTGATAATTAGGGCTTTTGATCGGGTTCTATGGTGGTTAATCGAATCGGAATGATGTGAAAATTTAAGTTCTTTGATCGGGATCTATGGTGGTGAATCGGATCAAAATGGTCGATTGTGTGTGTATGTGTTTATGATGGTGGTGGTTGGATTGAGAAAGAAAAGAAATAACGGTTGTGGGATTTTAAGGTGGGGTTTGATTATTTTTTTTTGTTTTAATCTGAGCCATAGGATGTAAATGAATTAAATGGTTGGGATAAGTCCATGCAGCATTTGATAAATTGTAGGACTGGATTGAACTTTCTTCGATGTAGTATATTACTTTAAAGAGATTGAAAGTTCGGCTCATATCCCGTGAGGTTGCAACTCTTCTTTCATAACCCTTGTACCTAAAGTCGATGATCCTTTGGTTATTTGTGACTGTAGGCCAATTAGTCTTATTGGTTTCCAATATAAGATAATAGCCAAAGTTCTCGTAAACCGCCTCTCCAAAGTGATACATTTTGTTGTAGGTGATGTTCAAATGACGTTCATAAATGGTCATCAGATTATCGACGACCCTCTTATGGTGGATGAAATAATTTCTTGGAATAAAAAGCATAAGACTTATGTTCTTCAAGGTGGACTTTAAGAAAGCTTTTGATTGGCCTTAAATGGAGAAATTGGATACACACTTGTCTCAAGTCTAGTTTTATTTAGTTCTTGTCAATGGCTCTCCAACGAAGGAGTTAAAAGTTGAAAAAAGTCTTCGGAAAGGTGACCCTCTCTCACCTTTCTTGTTTATATTAGTGATTGAAGCTCTTAATATGGCTCTACTTGAAGCAAATAATAATAATATCTTTCGTGACGGTAAAGTGGGAAAAGATAACATTCCTATTTATCACTTGTAATTTACGGATGATGCGTTCATTATGGGGAATTCGACTCTTATCAATGCTAAAAAATTTTCTATGATCCTAACATGCTTCCATCTAGCTTCGGGTCTCAAAGTGAACTTCAACAAAAGTAAGCTTTATGGCATTGGAGTTTCAAACCAGGAGTTAAGCTCTCTTGCATTGACAATTGGATGTCTCACCTCACAATTCCCTTGTATCTACTTAGGTCTCGTGATTGGTGTTAAAATGTCAAGGTGTCTTAATTGGAATCCTCTAATTGACCGGTTCTACAAATGTTTTTATAAGTGGAAGTCTAAGAAACTTTCTTTTAGAGGTCGGCTTACTCTTCTAAAATCTGTTCTTGGTGCTTTGGGTGTCTACTACTTTTCTACCTTTAAAGCTAAAAAAATGATTATTAGCAAGCTTGAAGGTATTCATCGTAAATTCTTTTAGGGTGGGTCCTCGGATGACAACAAGATCTCATGGATTTCATGGGACAAAACTATTTCTCCTCGTAACAAAGGGGGCTTGGGAATTGGTAGTCTTTAAGCAAGTAATCGGGCTTTATGGTGTAAGGTAATTCATTCTATACATGGACCTATGGGAGGCCTCTTTGGTAACTCTCCCGTTAATATACATCGGGTCCTTGGTATCACATGTCGAAGCTAAAAGATGACTTTTACCCATGGGATTGATTTACCATCGATTTTTAAACTGAAAGTTGGAAATGGCCAATCGTCTAGTTTTTGGCACGATAATTGGTTGGGTGGATCGTCACTTTTTGAAACGTTCCCGTTGTTGTATAGGATGGATACCAACAGAAAATGCCATGTTTTTTATTGATGTCCGACTGTGATATTGAATTCAAGTTCTAAGTCCCTTTTTGGTTTTATTGTCGTGGGCTTTGTACAACCACCTGGTCTCCTCTTCCATTGGGCTTGGAGAAGGGACATTCGTCATGCTGCTGAAATGGTTGAATTAAGTAACATGGTAAGCTTAGTATCGCAACTTCAGCTCTCTGATATGGCAGACACTTTGACATATACAACTGACAATTCAAGATTATTCTCGCCCAAGAGAGCATGTGTTCCTTTATCACTAATATTTCAAACTCTAGTAGATCAGCCAATCAGATGCAACAAGGAGCTTCCATCTAAAGTTAACATCCTCACTTGGTGTGTTTTGAACAGGAGATTGCCTACTAGAGTGAACATCGATCAAAGAGGCATAAACATAGACTGTATTAGATGCCCAATATGTAATGTGGATTTCGAATAAGAAGATCACCTATTTGTCTCTTGCGGGATTGCGGTAGAGATTTGGAAGAACATCTTGAATTGGTGGGGGATATCCAATATGTAATGTGGATTTAGAATAAGAAGATCACCTATTTGTCTCATGCGGGATTGCGGTAGAGATTTGGAAGAACATATTGAATTGGTGGGGGATATCAAATGTGGCCATCAACAAACTTAATGATGTTATCAATTTGGCAGATTGTGTGCCTCTTGAGCTTAAGCATTGTAATTTCTTCGACGTGGTTGTTCAGACAACCATATGGTCCATTTGGAGATTTAGAAACAACATGACCTTTTTTCAAAAACGACCGAACAAACTCCTTCTCTTCAACGAGGTAAAGATGCTCTCATACAACTGGATATTGAGTATATGTAAAAACCATATCTTAATTGGATCGAGTGGTACAATAATCCTTGTAATGCATTTTTTCTTCTTTTTGGTAATTTTGTTCTAACTTTTTGCTAGCTTTTATATTCAACCGTTGTTAAAAAACATGAGATGGGTTTCGATTTTTGGTCACACTGTAAAACTCGTTTAGGCAACGGTATGCATACAAAATTCTGGACTGATGTGTAGGTAGGAGATTTGCCACTGTATGCCAGCTTCCCCCGTCTTTTTGCTTTAGAACTTTCTACGGATATTTCTGTTGCTTCAAAGTTGGGTGGTCCATTAGACGGTTCCTTTCGTAGAGCAGTCCGAGGGGGCATTGAGTCGGAACAACTGGAGACTTTGTCAACTATTATTGAACAGGTATCTCTTTCTGACTCTCGGGATACACCCATTTTTTATTTATCTGCAGATGGTGAGTTCAAAGTTAAGGACATTCGTAACTCCATTGACGCTATCATTATTCCGACGCATCATACAGCAACCAGATGGGTCAAAAGCATTCCCATAAAGTTGAATATTTTTCTGTGGAAGGCTCGTTTTTGATCGGTTGCCTACTAGATGCAATCTGGCGAGACGCGGTATTAACATGGATTCTCTTCTATGCCCGACATGTGACTGTTCCGAGGAGGATGCCCAACATGTGTTCTTTGGGTGTTATTTTACTAAGCTTATTCTACGTAGGATTTGTAATTGGTGGGAGCTTATTTCTTAGCCTTGGTCTTCCTTCCAAGATTGGCTAAGCTGGTTCGAATTCATTCGTCTTCCATCTTCGGTAAAAGTTTTTTTAGAGGCGACGTTTGGCGTGGCTTGGTGGGCTATATGGAGATTTCGCAATCGTTCGATTTTTGATGACTCCCCCCCCCCCCAAACGCGAGGAGGTTTTCGATGATATTGTTTATCACTCTTTTACCTGGGTTTCTAGTCGTTCGAATAGGCGTATTTCTTGGGTAGATTGGTTAAAAAACCCTCATCTATTATCTTTGTAATTTCTTGCTAGCTCCTTGCTAGTTTATTTCAATAAAATTTCCGTTCAAAAAAAATTTGAGACCTATCGGCATCAAAATATTATTATTTTCGAATAAATTGTAGGTTGGTAGCTATCAGTTTGTGACTTCATAGTCAAGATGAGTTTTGATTTGGAGATCATATGTGTCTCGCTACTTTCGACAAACTAGACTCATAGTCGGATCATCAATCTATCATAAACACACCTAAAAAGTCACTAAATAATTCTTCTAATCGATTTTATACGATCCTCAGATTTGATATTTTACCATATATGTATTCCTTAATAATTTCATTACATTATTTATGTATTAAATTGAATAGTATTTTGTCGGGAATCTGATTAACTAGTGAATATGGGATTAAAATATAAGTTTTCGGATTTATGAAAATGAGACATGACAACCTAACTTGCTGGTTCTCAAATTAAGTATTGGCTCGTGCATGTTACTAATAATTTTCTCTAACAAGGAAGCCGTGCCATGTCCCAAAAGAATAGTATATTATTAAAAGGCAAAGGCAAAAAACTACAAAGTGTATAAAAAGATGCACCTTTTATAGTGATGTTTGGTTACATGGTTTTTTAGTATGTTTGAAATCAGTAGAATAGCAAACAGTCAATTTTAGTTTGTTGTTTGAATTCTTAACAGAAAGTTTGACAAGTAAATTACTTGTTTCCCAAACAAAAGAAGAACATCAATGTTTACTTGTTACTAGCTAGGAAGGAGCAAAATGGATTCTGACCCACATCACATTTTAAATAATACAACTTGTATTATAGAATGATATTGGAAGGTTCCCATTTTCCACTAATTAATTTGGAATCAAAGTTTTGCATCTTATAAATAACAATTATCTTCATTTCATTTCCACAAATTCACTCATTTCCAATTTAGTCTCTACAAACTTACTCTTGGATCATCCATCTCTAATTAGCAAAAAAGCAGCTTTCGACATGGGTGCTTGTGTGTCTTCGGCAGATGACTCGATACACAAATCGACTAATTATGCCTTTGTTATTTCTACCAAAGGCGAATTACGACAATATCCAACTCCCATATTTGTCTCTGAGGTTCTTCAATATCAGAAACCTTCTTTCTTTGTTTGCAACTCCGACAACTTGTATCAAGACCAAGATATCCCTTCTTTGGATTTAGAAGACGAGCTTGATGCCGGTCAGATTTACTTTATTCTTCCGAAAACAATGCTTGCTCGACGTCTTAGTGCCTCCGATATGGCTTCACTTGCTGTCAAAGCCAGTCTTGCTCTTGATTCCAATTCAAATTCCCATGTCACGAAGAAAAAGAATAACAAGGCTCGTATATCGCCTATGGTGTTATTGGAAACGAGTCAGATTAATGTTGTAGTCGAGGAAGAGGGACATAAGCAGAATTATAAGAATGGAGGTTTACGAGTGTCGAAATCTAGATCAATAAAGAAGATGCCAAGATCAAAGAAAGCGAGATTGGCTGCTCGATCCTTTAGGCTTAAGTTGTCTACAATATACGAAGATAATTAATTTAGTACTCATAGTATAATTCATGACATGAGTTTTTGGTTTCTACATGAACCTGTCGTGATCTATGTATGAATCTATGTACAGATTTTGAGCTATAGGCATAATAGAGAATTTTTTGTTACAATCGGAAAAGTGTGTTGTTTGTAAGTTTAATTAATGCTCTCTTGTTAACTATATAGAGTAAAACTAATGATTATACAAGCGTAATCCTAGCGACGATTACATGAAATATCTATCGAAAATAAAGTATGCATGAAACCAAGAACCGGAACGAGGAACTAGATTTTGACTTCGACGCACATTGATAGTGAAAGTGTGAGACCATAGGACTGTTTCGTTTCTGTAGGAACGAGGAACTAGATTTTGCAATATCCATATATGTATATTTTTTTTGAATAACCATAGGACTGTTTCGTTTCTGGGAATTCATAGGACCCAAAGTGTCTTTTAAATAACCACATCAAAGTACTTGATGTCTTTATTATTAATAAGGGCTTAATCTGCCGATTCGATATTGTTTGTGTATGCTATTGTAGTATAATTTTGAAAAAATTTCAAGAATCGTTCCTATCGTTTACACACAATATCAACTTTCATCCTTATCTCAAAATAACTCCATGAAACATATCGTTTACAACTACGATCAAAATATCTTGGATGAGGGTTACTTTTAGCTTTTAAATTTTGAGAATAGAGGGGTATTTCGGTCTTTTTATTACCAACCACTTTTCACATTAAAATTTTATTATTTCTTTTCTTTTTTAATTATTTTTCTTTTTCTTATCTCTCTCTCTCTCCCTCTCTCACATCTCCAAACCACTACCACAACTCCAAACCACCACCATGATCAGCTCAATCTCAATCCCATCATAATCAAAAAACCCAGATCGATATACGAAAAGTGGTGGATTCATGATTCGTCTGTACCACTTAAACAGTGGTGGATTCATCAATTTCAACATGCATATGCAGAGGGTGTTTAGAATTGCTAATTAGTTTTATGACTTTATCTGCTCCAAAAATTAACAGGTGTCCACTTGTAGTTTAATTCCTTATTTACTCTAAATAGGCAGATAAGTAGAAAAAAGTAGATAAGCACTTCATTACCAAAACTCCAAGCTCCCTTCCCATACCACTACCATAAGCTCTTTCATACTGCAAATCTTTTTTCAGAGTGTTCAAATGCATACCACCTTGACTTACCAAGAAACGGATTCCTAATAATGAATTTTAAATTTACAGGTCTCTTGATAAAGCCACAATAATCAAAGAACAAGATCTTGTTGACACAAGACAAAAAGATCCATGGAGACTATCAACTGTTACAAGGGTAGAGGAAATGAAGCTACTTTTGAATATGATCCTGATTTGGCTAACTTCGCTACGAGGACCCATATTGGGTAAATGGGTCAAAAATGGATTTGGTGTCAGATCAGTGGTCGTGGTGGATGTGGTTTCCAAACAGTGGTGGTAAATCAAGAGGTTTATCAACGATTTTTGGTGAGGGTGATTCATGGTGGTGGCTTATCAAGAAAGGCTTATGAACATGGGCATCAAATGAGGTAGAGATTGAAGTGATGCTCTATGAAACCTAAGTGCACCCCTGGTGAAGATGATGATGAGATATGGAAGGAGAGTGTTAGAGAGAGAGAGAGAGATGGTGGCGGGTTTAGGTGCACCCCTGGTGAAGATGATGATGAGATATGTGTCCTGTTTCGATGGGTATCGATTGTGAAGATGATGATGAGATATGGAAGGAGAGTGTTGTGAAGATGACGATAACCCCACCGTATTTACCACATGGACGAAGTGGAGCAAGGAGATCAAAACGTGTTGCTGATCTTCAGCCTGCCACTCAACAACCTATTGATCAATGTGAAAACGTTGTTGTACCTAGTCAAACTTGGACTAGAAGAAAGACTGGTGGTGGAAGAGGAAGAGGTGATGATGCTGCAAGTGTAACTATAGGGCGACCAACGGGTGGTGGTCGAGGAAGAGGCGTTAGGTTGATTGATTTAGACCAGGAACCACCTTGTGATATTGTTCCTTACCCTCATATTGGCGCGGTTATTGGATTTGGTGAGCCGGTTGTTAATAGATTAGAAGTGATGATAACCGACATGGATTCAAGATTTTTAGTGATTCGGACGAATCATGAATCCACGACTTTTCGTATATGGATCTGAGTTTTTTTATTATGATGGGATTGTGATTGGGATTGAGCATATCATGGTGGTGGTTTGGAGCTGTGGAGGTGGTTTGGAGATGTGAGAGAGGGAGAGAGAGAGAGAGATAAGAAAAAGAAAAATTATTAAAAGAAAAAAAAATAATGAGATTTTAATGTGAAAAGTGGGTGGTAATGAAAGGACCGAAATACCCCTCTATTTACAAAAGTTAACTGCTAAAAACTAACCCTCATCTAAGATAAGGACGAATTTTGATCGTAGTTTTAAACGATAGGGACGTTTCATAGAGTTATTGTTAGATATGGATGAAAGTTGATATTCTGTGTAAATGGTCAAAGAGGGTCTTTGGAGAAAATGACCAGGGTTCAATCCTAACTCTTGGCTAATTAGGTCGCTAGGACAGGAGCTCATTGCTTGGGGCCGGGTCCTTGGGGAAGGGTCCGGTTGGCATCAAAAGATGCATGGGGTCAGGGTGTTCCTACTGATTGGTGTATTTTGCATACACCTAATAGCATGTTAATTTAGTATAATTGTATATTTATTTGTCGTTATATATGTACTTTGAGTGTGTTTTGTGATTATATAGGTTACTAATAAGTGTGTAAACACTTATCCTTTTGCCACTAAAATCGAGGAAAAACAAGACCTAATCATGTGTTTAATGTCGTAAAAAGTCGGAATTACGCGTGGTTTTGTGTTTTTGTGTTTAAATAGGTACAAATGATCAAAAGAAGAGAAAACACGGGATTTCACGGTCAAATGTCGAAGAAAAGTCAAGAAAGAGTCAAAGACAAGATCAAAAGTCCAAAAGTGTGCAAAGATCACGGAAACCGATGAAAACCGACACGAGATTGATGAAAAAGATCTTAAAGAGCCAAAATGAGTTTGACTTTAGCGGATTTTATCATTTGTCAACTCGATTCTATTTACGGACTCAAGTTTACGGCCAAGTGGGACCCACATTTGAGATAATGGGCTTAATAGTCCATTTGAAATTCAAGTATTACTATAATTTGATATTGGCCCAAGTGGAAACTTTAAAGCGGATGGAATGATTTGGGCTTCAAGCCCATTTCAGCAAAATGAAACGAATTGAAGAAAGAATGGGCCTAGGGTTTAACACATTACACAAAACAAATGAAGTAAATAGATATTTACTCCACTCGTTTTCACCTCACACGACTTCCCACCACAACCGCTCCATCTTTTTAACCCCACGTGTACACTTCATTAAAACCCATTTACCCACTCTCTCTCTCTCATTTTTCTTTCGTTAGAAACAAAGTTTCCCTTTCATCTTCCTCCTTCACACCCCAAACCAGTAAAACCACTATTCACCAAAAACCTAATCAGGGTAAAAAGTTAATTAATTAGGGGGGTTTTGATCCCACGTGTTTATCACGTGATTGGGAAATAAATCCCCAATTATTTCGGAAGAGAAGATGGAGAGCAAGGTTACGTGGCTGATTTCTAGTGGAGGATACACATCACACTCCCAAATTCCACCAATCAACATCCAAAGAAGAAACACAAGGATTGCCACCTTGGCAATCCATGTGCACAAGACTCGTTTCCACCGTTGATTAAAGCAAGAGAGAAGAAAGAGAAGAATCAATGGCCAAGATTTCACTCCGTAGCCTCCAAGGAAGTCTAGAATATTCGGGGATCATTATATAAACCCCTCTCTCACATGTAATTCATTATGCTTTTCTTTATTTTTACTTTTTAGAAAATAGATTAATTAGGGTTTCAATATTGTAATTTTCTTTTCAAGCATTGTAAGTTTGGGTTTCAAATTAATGAAAGTTAATTTCATCTTTAATATTGTCTCGTTTTTAATTCTCAATTTCTCTTTTCTTCTAATCTGTTAAATATATTTGTTACTGTTTTCGTTAATGATATAATATAAAAAAAAAAAAAAAGAGATAAAGAAAAGTAATTAAATCTCCCACTGGAGGTTTATAAAAAAAAAAAAAAAAAGGAAGAAAAGGATTCGGTCACTGTTTGTTCTCGATTCGGTTTGGTATTCGTGGTTCACTGTTTCGAGAAGCAATTTGGTTTCGAAAGGAGGCAGTATTTAGTTTTGTTTGGAGTTCGATTTGGTTTAAGAGAATCGTTGATATTGTTGACGAATTGTTGGTGTTGTTTCGGTTTGAGCTCGCTCAGCGCGACGCTACGTCTCAACGGCTTTCGACACTAGGTTCCCCTTTCTTCACTTTAATTCTTTTAACTAAGTTTGTTAGATTAAGGTTGTTTGGATCTGCTTGATATTGATTTAATTTTCGAATTGTTGGGTTGCTCATTTGACAGTTTTGCTTTGTGTTGAGTTTAGGGTGTTTGGATCTACGTTTTAAAATCAGTAGCTTATTAGATAATAAGAACTTTCTGTTTAGAGTAGCTTAATTAGCTTATTTGTTATTGCTTGTTTAGTATAGCTTAATTGGATTTCAGCTTAGTCTTATTTTCATAGCTTATTTAGGATTCTGCTTAATTGTTCGGTTTGGTTTTGAGCTATTTGCATTGTATTAGCTTATTTAGAACTTAGCTTATTTGCATTAACAGCTTTTGGTATTTAGCTTATCTAATTTCTGCTTAGTCTTATTTTCATTCAGTTTTTTTATTTTGGTTATAGCTTATTTAGTATTCTGCTTACTTTTGGCAAGCTGCTTATATTTGAGTCTGGATCTGCTTGTTTGGTTTGCCTGCTTTTCGTTTACTGCTATCACCTCAGACCCAATTGGTCTGAGGGTGTGTATCTGTCCAAAAAAGCAATTCCAAGTAAAGTTAAAAGGTTAAAAATAAATAATTCGCACATTTCGGCCCTCACAGGACTCGAACTCGTGACCAGTCGCACAAGCCACCCAACGCCTCTACCAACTGAGCTGGGCACCTTTTTGTTTAATAGTTCGCAATAGATTCTTCATATAGGATATTTAATTTGTGGCAGCTTTTAATTAGCTTAATTATAGTTTAATTAGATTTTAATTAATAGTAAAAGTATACTTTAATTTTCAGTTTTCAAAAAAAAAAAAAAAAAAAAGATAAAAAAAAAATATATTTTATTTTTCTTTAAAATTAGTTTTTATTTGTTCAAAATTAAAATAGGTTTTATTTTTAAATAGTTTTAAATAGATTTTTTTTTTTTTTTAAAATTAGTTTTTTTTAGTCACATTAGAATTTGAATCAAAAGTTTTTAAATTTTCTTTAGTATAAATTTATTTTCAATTTATAAGTTTAAAAATAGTTAATTAATTTAGTTTTCATTTAATAAGTTTTAAATTAGTTTAAAAATACCCAAAAAGAGATTGTACCAAAAACGAATTAAGTTGAAACGTAAAAACGGAAATCAAATTCGAGTCGAATCGAGGAAAAACGAACTTTAATTTTAAAGGATTAAAAATCCTAGTTTCAAATGGCGCCGCTGCCGCTTCGCTCGTACGATTGACGATTTTTTCGTGACGACGTTTGGATTTTGGGATCCGTTCATTCTTTGAACGTTACGTTTCTTGCACCCTAAATCAAAAACACAAAAAAAAAAAAAACTTAAAAATACAAAAAAATTAAAAAACCACAAAGCAATTTCTTTCCTAAGAATTGCACCAAAAAAAAATTAAAAAATCCAAAAGTAATACGTTTTCCTAAACGTATTACACCAAAAATATTACGTATTATTATTATTTTTCTTATTCGAATTCTTTCGTTTTTCTTGTGAATATATATTTTTCTAAAAAAATACAAAAAAGATTTTTCTTTTACTATATTATATTACGTAGCACAATAAATTACCTACTTTTCAAATAAGCCTTAGTTGGGATTTCATCACCTAACTATTGTAGTCGAATCCTAAACGAAATAAAAAGGCAAAATAGATAAATACTAGTAAGACGTTTGAACTCAAAATATACAAACTATAAGGTGGGTATAAGGCGACGCGCTATAAAAGGCCGTCTAAGGAAAAAGGTTTTTAAGTGCTTTGTGCCACCTCGTTTCCCCGCTTGCTTGTGCGTATATTGAGAGGGACGACCGATTATTGGTTTGCCGACTCAATTAGTACTTAAGTATATATTTTTGTAGCTTTTTATTATTGCTCCTCGAGAGGAAAAATCCTTTTCCTCTCAAAGTCGACCGAGGTCACCTACCTCATTCCAAAGTTTTAATTGTATGCGCACTCGCGCGCGTACATACATACCGAGTGGTGTACCAAATACTTCTAATTCTTCCAAAAAGAAGAAGAAGAAAAACAAAAAGACCGTCATTCAAGCCGATCCCGAGAATCGAGCTTTCGACATAACAATGGCAACGGATAATCGACCAATGATTGAGATTCTTCAATCTCACGTTGAAGGAAATGATGACGCGATTGTGGTGCCGACCATTGGAGCTAATCATTTTGAACTTAAACCGGATTTTATTCGAATGGTTTCCGCTACACCATTTTTAGGTCGTACTAATGATGACCCACACGCTCATATCAAACGATTCATCCAATTAGCAAATACCGTCAAATACAATGGGGTGCCACAAGAGGCCGTTCGCCTACAACTTTTTCCTTTTTCCCTCGAGGGACAAGCCCGGATTTGGCTTGACAAGGAACCACCCCAAAGTATTTCAACATGGATTGATTTAGAGACCAAGTTCATTAATTACTTTTTCCCACCATCACGGACCACGTCTCTAAGGAATGAAATAATCACTTTTGAGCAACAATATGGGGAAACTTTTAGTGAGTCTTGGGATCGATTTAAAGAGCTTTTAAGGAAATGTCCACAACAGGGTTTCACTAAAGTGCATCAAATAAATACGTTTTACAATGGTTTGACTCTAAATGACCAAGACTCACTTAATAGTGCCGCGGGGGGCAATATTCTTGTGAAAACCATGAACGAGGCTTGGGCCATTATTGAGAACAAGGCAAAAGTACAAACCAAAAGTGTTAGGGCTAATATGGCAAGTGCTAGTACAAGTAATAATGAGGTGAATGATCAAATTAAGGAGCTTACTTCAATTGTGAAAACCCTTGCTCTAAGAACCGATGCCCTCACTACACATGTGCATGCCGTGAAAGATAATAGTGAAACGTGTGAGACTTGTGGTGGACCACATTCATATTTCAATTGTGACAAGGTTTATAATCAACAACAACAAGTTTGTGCTTTTAATGCTAATGAGAGGGTTCAATTTAAACCTAACGTTGATGTTAACCATTTGTCTTACAAAAGTACTAATTATTTGGCTCCCCCGGGTTTTGTAGCACCTCAAAGACCACCCCCACCCGCCCAAAATACCCAATACCAAAATAGGAACCAAGGTCCTCAAATGGGTAATTTTCAAGGGAATGCTAATCAAGGAAATTTTAACGGTCAAAACCAAGGGTTTCAAAATAATAATCAAGGTTTTTACAATAACAACGGTTTTCAATCTCAAAATCAAGGTTTTCCTAATCAAGGGTTTAATCCAATGAACATGCAAAATCCTCAAATGGACTTGGTTCTACAAAAATTGACCGAACATGAGAAAATCATGCAAGCTATGCAAGCATCTACTAGACAAATGCAAGAGTCCAACGATAAGAGATTTTTGACTATGTTGCAAACCCTTCGACCCCAAGGTGCCTTACCATCCAATACCGAGATTAACCCTCGTGCTAATGTGAGTGCTATCAATACTCGAAGTGGAGCCAATTTAGTGGGACCTTCCATCTCTTCGCCCATAAAGGAGAGACAAGGCCCGGAGGTCATAATGAGTAATCCTACTCCCCCTCCGGTGATTCCCCCCACTACCACTCCTAGTTCTAGTCCTCCATTGCCGAAAGAGCCTATTCCTGCGGTTGTCCAAGAAGCGAGTCCTTCTCCTTCTCAACCTAAGCCTAATATTCCTTATCCGTCTAGGTTAGGCAAGACGAAAGTGCTCAACAAAGATGACATTCATGTCTCTAACTTTTTGAAAATGATTTCCAATGTGAATGTTAACGTAAGCCTTATTGAAGCACTTGCTCAAATGCCAAAATTTGTCAAAATGTTCAAAGACTTGCTCAATAAGAAGGAAAAAATGGTTGAGCTCGTTAACACCCGTTTAAATGAGAATTGTTCCGCGGTTCTTCTCAAAGAGCTTCCCGAAAAGCTAGGAGATCCCGGACGATTCGTGTTACCTTGCTCGTTTCCTCAAATCAATGATTGTATGGCTTTAGCGGATCTCGGCGCTAGCATCAATCTTATGCCACTTTCGGTTTGGAAACAATTGTCATTACCCGACCTTGTACCGACTCGTATGACTTTAGAATTAGCTAATCGAACTCTCGCATACCCCGTTCGTATTGCCGAAGATGTTTTTGTTCGAGTTGGTACATTTACTTTTCCCGTGGACTTTGTCGTCGTCGACTATGAGATGGATCCTCGTATTCCGTTAATACTTGGTAGACCATTCTTAAGGTCCGGAAGAGCCTTAGTTGATGTAGCCGAAGGGGAGTTAATTCTTAGGGTTCGGGATGAACAACAAGTTTTTAAAATGGGAAAAATCACAACGAAATCAAAGGGAAAAGAGTCGGTCAATATGATTGATGTTCTTAATTATGATAATGATGAGATTTTTATTAATCCTTTTGGAATTGAAAAATCTACTCAAAATGATTTTGTGATAAACTCATCCCTTCCTTTGGAGCCTCAAATTTTTGATACTCCCATTTATGACACCGATAGTGATGACACTTCTTCAAGTGATCACACTATCTTCGGCTTAGACGACTCGTCTTTTGACCCACCCACTTTTGACCCACCCATTTATGATACTCCAATCTTTGATACCTACGATGATGACACTTCTTTAAGTGATCTCATTAATTTTGATGACCCACCCCATGAGCTTAATACACCTCATATCTCTATGAGTGATTCTTCCATGGAGACTCCTTTTGACTTTTATACTCCAATTTTAGAAGTCATGACTATTGAGGAGGATCCTCCACTCTTAGAGATCATACCTACTTTAGAGGCTATTCCATTTGAGGAGGATTTAGATATCTTTCTAAATACCTATTTTCCTCATGAGGAAGAGTTTTCCTATGACTCCGACGATACTTATGTTTTCACATCAAGTTTGGAAGAGGATGACTTTCCCACTATGGATTTTAATGATATTTTGAGCTTAAATGTCGACACCTCTTGCTATTTTCCCATTAAGGAACCGGTGTTTGATCCGGGAATAGAGACTTTTGTGCTTTCATTGCCATACCACCTTACCCTTCCTAGTAAGAGACTTTTGCCTAAGGATACCCCACTTTTCTATGACTTGCGTACCACCTCGGGGTTTATTTCCTTTTGTGATGGAAATTATGTGTTTGACCCGGGTGGATTATCATGGGGTATGCCTTGTATGACTTTGTTTCACCTTTATCATGGAGAGATTTTCCTCCCTTGGAAATCTCGGTTTTCCATGATTTTCCCATTTGAATGATCATATTCGGGAATTCGAGTCGAGCTAGAGACTCGTGATGAAAAATCAAGCATCATATAACTAGGTTAGATTTTTACCCTTTTTCACCCTTTTTAAACCTTCACCCATTTCCACCAATAAGTGTAGGGGGAGCCGTGTAGGTTGTTTGTGTTGTGATTGCGCAGGGGCATGTGCTTAAATGATCCACTTTTGGTACTTTTGACGAGACCCGTGTTCCCGTGTTTCCCGTGTACCCGGTTCCTTCGATAAGTTTTTGCTATTGTGATTCAATCTTGTATATAAATAAAATAAAATAAATGTAATCACTTTAGTTGTCCCTTCCTTAGCTCGATTTTAAACAACACGCTCAATGTCCTAAGTGTAGGGGAGTTTATTCTCCCACATGCTTAAACATTGAGGACAATGTTTATATTAAGTGTAGGGGGGATTTCTATCGAAATTTTAGTGGCCTTTTCCATGAATTTGACCCCATTTTTACCGGAAAATTTTTAAAATTTTCAACGTTTTTTAAAATTTTTGATCTATTTTGGCCTAGTAGTTTTTTTATTTATTTTCTTTCCTTTTATTATCGCATTGTAATAATTTCCATTTCAAGAATAAAGTCAAAAAAAATAATAATTAAATAAAATGGTTTTTACAAGTTTAGATATCTTTGATATATTAGGCCCGTCGTGAATATTTTGACTCAACCCGAGTTTACTTATCCGAGTTTACTCTAGCTAGTATCCTTAACCATATGGACCTTAATTGGTTTATTAGGCTAAGCATCCACGAGTCTCATTCCTTGAGATTTTAAATTGTGGAGAACGAGAGATGATAGAGTTAATTATAAGTTTGGTATTCTTTCATTAACTTATGTGAGTTAGTTATGAGCCTTTTCTCCCATCACTTGTTAATAAATATAATTGCAATAAATAAGGTTGTACGATTTAAAAGGTTACTTAGCTTCTAGCACAAGATCGTTTAAAAGTTGCTCGGTATTAATTAGAGTTCATAGCCAAGGCATAACTTATTGAAACGGGACGCGAAGATTGGCTTATCCAAAAAGGCCCTAACAAGGCATGAGGATACCCGAGTCCAAAAAGGCCCTCACAAGGCATGAGGATTCACTTTTTGCTAAAGATCCTAAGATGATGTGAAGATCATTAATCCAAATCAATATGAAGGATCAAGACACACGACGAGAAACAATTACTCCCCTAAAGATCATGGAGAAGTCTATCCAAAAAGACCCTAACAAGGTATGAGGATAAATAGATCCAAGTCCGAAAAGGAGGCGGATCGTTGTATATCAAAGTCCTAAATAAAGAAGAGGATAAATGAAGAAGTCGTGGTCAACGTTTGAAGCATCTTTCACTCCTTATGAAGATGTATACCAAAATGAAGAGAAGACCATAATTTCAAGATCGTCTCTCAAGATTTGAAGTTTGAAGTACAAGCCAAATATCGGTCCGAGAAAGGTCTCAAATCGTGAAACGAGTTATGCCAAGATATGAACTTTTTGAGGTTTCGAGAAGCAGTTTTAAAAGATTTTGTCCTTTAGCTAACTATTGATTAAATCGTCCCACTTTATTTTCGGCCTTAATAAATTATCGAAATAAGTCAAAAATGCATCCTCGTGATCATTCAAGACAAAAATAAAATACAAGAGATACACCGTAGGAGTAAGGGGGTCTAAGTGATTAACTAAACCACATGAGCAAGTGTTTGTTATGCTAACTTGTAATAACAATGATCTCGTTTTTAAGCTTGGTATGGGGAACGTGAAACTTGAGGGTGATTAATATTCATGACACCAAAGCCCTAATCTAAGTCTTAGATTTCTTTACAAGTTTCTTCCATCTAATAATTTCCAAGTTAAAAAAAATAATAATTATTATAATTTTTGTTTCCTTTAAAGTTTTTATCTTTTCAACATAGTAGTAGTAATTTTAATAAAGGCCGAGATGGATTAATTATGAGAGAAATGTAAACTCTTTGCTTTCAAACTATGCATTGCATGGGGTCATTGCAATGGTCAAGTGTAGGGGATTTAATAAGTGTGTAAACACTTATCCTTTTGCCACTAAAATCGAGGAAAAACAAGACCTAATCATGTGTTTAATGTCGTAAAAAGTCGGAATTACGCGTGGTTTTGTGTTTTTGTGTTTAAATAGGTACAAATGATCAAAAGAAGAGAAAACACGGGATTTCACGGTCAAATGTCGAAGAAAAGTCAAGAAAGAGTCAAAGACAAGATCAAAAGTCCAAAAGTGTGCAAAGATCACGGAAACCGATGAAAACCGACACGAGATTGATGAAAAAGATCTTAAAGAGCCAAAATGAGTTTGACTTTAGCGGATTTTATCATTTGTCAACTCGATTCTATTTACGGACTCAAGTTTACGGCCAAGTGGGACCCACATTTGAGATAATGGGCTTAATAGTCCATTTGAAATTCAAGTATTACTATAATTTGATATTGGCCCAAGTGGAAACTTTAAAGCGGATGGAATGATTTGGGCTTCAAGCCCATTTCAGCAAAATGAAACGAATTGAAGAAAGAATGGGCCTAGGGTTTAACACATTACACAAAACAAATGAAGTAAATAGATATTTACTCCACTCGTTTTCACCTCACACGACTTCCCACCACAACCGCTCCATCTTTTTAACCCCACGTGTACACTTCATTAAAACCCATTTACCCACTCTCTCTCTCTCATTTTTCTTTCGTTAGAAACAAAGTTTCCCTTTCATCTTCCTCCTTCACACCCCAAACCAGTAAAACCACTATTCACCAAAAACCTAATCAGGGTAAAAAGTTAATTAATTAGGGGGGTTTTGATCCCACGTGTTTATCACGTGATTGGGAAATAAATCCCCAATTATTTCGGAAGAGAAGATGGAGAGCAAGGTTACGTGGCTGATTTCTAGTGGAGGATACACATCACACTCCCAAATTCCACCAATCAACATCCAAAGAAGAAACACAAGGATTGCCACCTTGGCAATCCATGTGCACAAGACTCGTTTCCACCGTTGATTAAAGCAAGAGAGAAGAAAGAGAAGAATCAATGGCCAAGATTTCACTCCGTAGCCTCCAAGGAAGTCTAGAAGATTCGGGGATCATTATATAAACCCCTCTCTCACATGTAATTCATTATGCTTTTCTTTATTTTTACTTTTTAGAAAATAGATTAATTAGGGTTTCAATATTGTAATTTTCTTTTCAAGCATTGTAAGTTTGGGTTTCAAATTAATGAAAGTTAATTTCATCTTTAATATTGTCTCGTTTTTAATTCTCAATTTCTCTTTTCTTCTAATCTGTTAAATATATTTGTTACTGTTTTCGTTAATGATATAATATAAAAAAAAAAAAAAATATAAAAAAAAAGAGATAAAGAAAAGTAATTAAATCTCCCACTGGAGGTTTATAAAAAAAAAAAAAAAAAGGAAGAAAAGGATTCGGTCACTGTTTGTTCTCGATTCGGTTTGGTATTCGTGGTTCACTGTTTCGAGAAGCAATTTGGTTTCGAAAGGAGGCAGTATTTAGTTTTGTTTGGAGTTCGATTTGGTTTAAGAGAATCGTTGATATTGTTGACGAATTGTTGGTGTTGTTTCGGTTTGAGCTCGCTCAGCGCGACGCTACGTCTCAACGGCTTTCGACACTAGGTTCCCCTTTCTTCACTTTAATTCTTTTAACTAAGTTTGTTAGATTAAGGTTGTTTGGATCTGCTTGATATTGATTTAATTTTCGAATTGTTGGGTTGCTCATTTGACAGTTTTGCTTTGTGTTGAGTTTAGGGTGTTTGGATCTACGTTTTAAAATCAGTAGCTTATTAGATAATAAGAACTTTCTGTTTAGAGTAGCTTAATTAGCTTATTTGTTATTGCTTGTTTAGTATAGCTTAATTGGATTTCAGCTTAGTCTTATTTTCATAGCTTATTTAGGATTCTGCTTAATTGTTCGGTTTGGTTTTGAGCTATTTGCATTGTATTAGCTTATTTAGAACTTAGCTTATTTGCATTAACAGCTTTTGGTATTTAGCTTATCTAATTTCTGCTTAGTCTTATTTTCATTCAGTTTTTTTATTTTGGTTATAGCTTATTTAGTATTCTGCTTACTTTTGGCAAGCTGCTTATATTTGAGTCTGGATCTGCTTGTTTGGTTTGCCTGCTTTTCGTTTACTGCTATCACCTCAGACCCAATTGGTCTGAGGGTGTGTATCTGTCCAAAAAAGCAATTCCAAGTAAAGTTAAAAGGTTAAAAATAAATAATTCGCACATTTCGGCCCTCACAGGACTCGAACTCGTGACCAGTCGCACAAGCCACCCAACGCCTCTACCAACTGAGCTGGGCACCTTTTTGTTTAATAGTTCGCAATAGATTCTTCATATAGGATATTTAATTTGTGGCAGCTTTTAATTAGCTTAATTATAGTTTAATTAGATTTTAATTAATAGTAAAAGTATACTTTAATTTTCAGTTTTCAAAAAAAAAAAAAAAAAAAAAAAAAAAAGATAAAAAAAAATATATTTTATTTTTCTTTAAAATTAGTTTTTATTTGTTCAAAATTAAAATAGGTTTTATTTTTAAATAGTTTTAAATAGATTTTTTTTTTTTTTAAATTAGTTTTTTTTAGTCACATTAGAATTTGAATCAAAAGTTTTTAAGTTTTCTTTAGTATAAATTTATTTTCAATTTATAAGTTTAAAAATAGTTAATTAATTTAGTTTTCATTTAATAAGTTTTAAATTAGTTTAAAAATACCCAAAAAGAGATTGTACCAAAAACGAATTAAGTTGAAACGTAAAAACGGAAATCAAATTCGAGTCGAATCGAGGAAAAACGAACTTTAATTTTAAAGGATTAAAAATCCTAGTTTCAGTTACGAGCGAAGTGGAATAAAAATGGACGCTTAATTAATTTTTTGGAGGAAAGACATTGTGAGCGCCGACAAATGAAGAAAAAATATTGAAGAAAAATATTTGAGCGGGTCGCAATATTTTCGGTCATCTTTTATTTGTCCGGGCTTCGTTCGAGCAATTATTGGTGTTGGGTTAATTTTTATTGGGCCAAAATTATTATATGTCAAAAGGATTTAAAAAAAAATATACTTTTGGCCCATTTGGACCAATGGCCGAATACTTAACCGACATTAATAAGTATAAAAGAAAAAAAAAAGACAAACCAATGATGTGTTTAGTTCTGCCGCAAGAAACAAAAAGAGACAAATAAAAAAGAAGGGTGATTTGTTTTGCCGTAAAACTCAACAGTGGTGGGAAGCATCAATTGAAAAAGACAAAAACAAAATTAAGTTGCAAATTGGTCATCCTTTATTTGTTGCAATTGATGTGAAAGCATTAAAAAGATGAATAGTACACGGTGGTTCAGGTACATCGCGATGTCCGGCTAATTTTTTGTAATTCCTTCCGGTAACTTTATTTATGGTTTGATCATTACTTTTGGAGTATCATATTTTTATTACATTGATTTATGATTTATTTAAAAATAATTTTTATCGATTTAATATTATGTTTAATTATTTGTGTTAGACAATTTATTGTTAGTTAACGATTCATACTTGTTTTATTTAGTTAAAAAAAAAGATGGTCGTATAATCAACATAAGTTGTACCTAAATAAATTGTTAAAACATAATTATTGGTTGGATTAATATAAGATTTATTATTGCGAGTCGTTGATGAACATAATAAATACTGACATTAATTCATTCATATTAAGTCAAAATAATCTTTGTAATCGGTTCTAAAAAGTTTCAGTAATCCATAAGTGTGACCAACCATAAATATTAGGAGCTGGAAGGGATTACATTTTTCTTTTAATTGTTTACATCCTTATCACATTTTTCTAGCTTTATTATTAGCTTAATAATTATTTTAATTCTTAATCCGCATTTTTATTATCAAAAGTATTTTAGTTGTCAGATTTCAAAACCAAAATCTTTATTGATCAGTGATCACTCCAAAACTTAAACTAAAACCACATAGTCCTCGTGGATCGATATCCGCTTACCATATCTAGTATAAGGTAATTAGGTTATTTTTGACCGGCACTTCGACGTCGATCAAAAATTTGGCGCCGCTGCCGGGGACTCAGTGAGCTTTTCGTTTAAGTTTTTGTTAATATTTTTCTTTAATAAAATACAAAAATACAAAAAGATTTTATTTTTCTTGTTTTGTTTTGTTTTGTTTGTTTGTTTTGTTTCTTGTGAGTGTGTAGGTTAGTGTATGCGCACACGTAGATCGGGACGTACATCACCGTTAGCTTACGATCCCGAGGTTGAGAAAAGTGCAAGGTTAAGAAGGAAGACGTTTCGACAGTTTTCTACTAATCTTGATTTTTCAGGTTTAGCAGAGCTTTTCGCTGAAATGCCAGGTGACGAAGATGTTGGCGGAAGTGCTAGCGGAAGTAGCAGCGGAGAAGAATCTCCACCACGGGGTGTTGATTCTTATTACAGGCCGGGGATCTTCGAGGATCCCTCGCCTATCGTTTATCCGGATCCGGTTAAAGGGGTTACAAGTAACTTCAAGATCCAACCGAACCTCATAGCAATTTTGCCAGTATTTAGAGGTCGTGAGGAGCCATACGCACATCTGCGAGAATTCTTCTCAATTGCTGACACACATCAGGTTAATAACATTACCAAGGATGAGGTAAGACTTCGCCTTTTTCCTTTCTCACTTAAAGATCAAGCTAAGGACTGGTTCTCATCTCTTGAGCCAGGTAGTATTAACTCATGGTCTGAAATGCAATCTGCTTTTCTTGAGGAATTTTATTCTATAAGTAAAACTGCTGCCATTAGGAATAAGATTAAATCCTTTCGTCAAATCCCAGGCGAGCAGTTTCATGAAGCATTTAATAGACTTAAGGAGTTATTAAGAACATGCCCTCATCACGATGTTCCAAAATGGGAGCTTGTCAAAGTCTTCTATGATGGGTTGGATTATAACAACCAACAATTTGTGATGGCCACTAGTGGGGATATGTTTTTCTCGCGACCTATGGAGGAAGAATGGGAGTTTTTTGAAAAACTAAGCAAAGGTTCCAAGACCCAAGCTTCAGTTGATCGAAACAACCACCCATCTTCCGCCAATTATGTGTCTAACCAACGTGGCACAAATTATGAAATTAGCGAGTTAAGTAAGAAAGTTGATCTTTTGTTGAAAAATATAGGAAAAGGTGTTCCGAATGTGTCTAATGTGTCGCATAGTGGGTGTTCAATGTGTGGTGATCCGAGTCACTCTGTCGATAATTGTCAAAGTTGGGGGGCGCCACCAAATGAGGAGGTAAATGGAGTCTACGGTGGTCGTCCACGAAATGACCCATTCTCCGAAAGTTACAATCCTGGATGGCGCAATCACCCCAATTTCCGTTGGAAAGATGAAGACAGTCGCCCTAATAATGCCCAACAACAACACTATGGTTACAAACCAAGGTACGAGGGTGGCGATTCATCTAACTTCCAACAAAATTCTTACAATTATAGGCCACAACAACAATATCCAAATCAGGGCCAAGGCCAAGATGACAACCGTCTCTTCAACCTTGACCGAAAGTTTGATAGGCTTATGGATTCATTATCTACCAACAATCAAGAGATTAATAGAAAATTCGAGGTCACTAATCAAAGACACGAGACCACTACTAAATCTATTGCAGCTCTTGAGAGACAAGTTGGTCAATTGGCGGATCAATTAAGCAAAAGAGATGAGGGAAGGCTACCGAGCTACCCCACCATGAATCCCGCACACAAGAAAAATGGAAATGAGCACGTGAATATGGTGACATCTCTTCGAAACGGTAAAATCTACAACAATGACAAGGGGATTCCAAATTCTCCTGATGTAGAGGATTTCGTCATTGATGACGAAATTATTGTCGAAGGTAAAAATTCTGATAATGTTAAGTCCGGTTCTGAGTTGGTAAATGATTTGTTAAATGATTTTCCTAAACCAACAACACCGAATCTTAAAGCTACGAAAACTCCCGAAGTTGAGGAGGGTGGTGTGTCCAACACACCTTACCCTACAGCTTTGGAGAAATCGACATCTGCAAAGTTAGCTAAAAAGGGTCCTCATGCTGAGGATATGTGGGAGACTTTCAAGCAAGTTAAAATCAATCTCCCCCTTATTGATGCTATCAAGCAAATTCCTGCGTATGCCAAGTTTTTAAAGGACTTGTGTACTCAGAAGAGGAAGCTGAAGGCGTCGTTGCCTAAAAAGATTGACCTAACAGAGCATGTTAGTACAGTCTTATCGAGCTCTCTTCCTCCTAAATTCAAAGATCCTGGAGCACCGTTGATTTCAGTTGTGGTCGGAAATATTGCCATTAAGAAGGCGCTCCTTGATCTTGGTGCTAGTATTAACATCCTTCCTGCTAGTTTGGTTGATAAGTATGACTTAGGAACTCTTCGTAAGACAGACACCATTATTTCCTTAGCCGATCGATCTACCGAAATTCCTAGAGGTATCTTAGAGGATGTTATTGTGAAAGTTGATGATTTCTATTACCCAGTTGACTTCTTTGTTATGGATACCGAGTCACAATACAAGGATGTTCAACCAACTATTATCCTTGGCCGCCCATTCTTAGCCACGATAGATGCTAGGATTAATTGTCGGACTGCGCCATGGATATTGCCTTCGGTAATAAGAAGATAAGATTGAATGTGTTTAATTATATGAATTCTCCTATGTTGAATGAATGTTACCAAGTAGATGTGATCGATGAGGAAGTCCAAAAGCATGCACCCCGTATGCTTAAGGATGATCCTTTGGAATTATATCTAACTGGTGAGAATGAGGAGATTCTTGATGTTGCTGAAGTTCTAGAGATCCAAGAGTGTTTGGTCAGTTCCTTGGACCATCAAAAACCACCCTGGTCTTATAAAGTGGAGCCCTTACCTTCTACTTTTGACACGGCTACGAAGCCGTCTTTGGAGGTGCCTCTAACTCTTGAGTTAAAACCTTTGCCATCCAATCTCAAATATGCTTTTCTAGGTCCTAATAATACGTTACCCGTTATTGTTGCTTCTGATCTTTTTGAATCACAAGAGGTAGCACTTTTAAAAGTGCTTTCTAAGTAAAAAGCAGCAGTAGGATGGACGATTGCAGACTTGAAAGGGATCAGCCCTTCATTATGTATGCATCGAATTGTTACGGACCTAGATATTAAGCCAGCAAGAGATGCGCAAAGGCGTCTGAATCCTAATATGAAAGAGGTAGTTAAGACGGAAGTTCTTAAATGGTTAGATTCCGGTATCATCTATCCCATCTCGGATAGTAATTGGGTAAGTCCTACTCAAACGGTGCCTAAAAAGGCCGGAATCACCGTTGTTGAAACCGAGAATGGGGAAAAGCTCACAACCCGACCAGTCACTGGGTGGAGAGTTTGTATAGATTACCGTAAGCTGAATAATGCCACATCTAAAGATCACTTCCCACTACCCTTCATTGATCAAATAGTTGAGAAGCTTTCTGGTAAGAAATTTTATTGCTTCTTGGATGGGTACTCTGGTTATAATCAAATACCTATCCATCCTGATGACCAGGCCAAAACTACGTTTGCGTGTCCATACGGGACGTTTGCATTTCGAAGAATGCCTTTTGGCCTGTGTAATGCACCAGCAACCTTTCAGCGGTGTATGATGAGTATCTTTTTCTAACATGGTTGGAGAATCTGTAGAGATATTTATGGATGATTTCTCCATCTTTGGTCAATCCTTTGAAAGCTGCCTTGATCAGCTTGAAAGTGTGTTAAAAAGATGCACCGAGACTAATTTGGTGCTTAGTTGGGAGAAGAGCCATTTCATGGTTCGAGAGGGAATTGTATTAGGGCATGTTGTGTCTGAAAAAGGATTTGAGGTTGACCGTGCCAAAGTTCAGGTAATTTCAACTCTTCCTCCTCCCACTACCGACAAAGGTGTGCGATCTTTTCTTGGTCATGCCGGGTTCTATAGGCGATTTATTAAAGATTTTAGTGCTATATCAAAGCCTCTTTGCAATCTACTCTTAAAAGATGCACGCTTTGACTTTAATGAATCATGTCTTAAAGCATTCAATATGCTTAAGCAAAAGCTTGTAGAAGCCCCAATTCTACAATCACCTGATTGGTCAAAGCCTTTCGAGATCATGTGTGATGCGAGTGATTATGCCGCTGGGGCGGTTCTAGGATAGCGGGTCGATAAGAAACCCGTTGTAATCTTTTATGCTAGTAAGACTTTTTCAGAAGCTCAAATGAATTACACCACTACTGAAAAAGAGTTGTTAGTCGTGGTTTTTGCTCTTGATAAGTTTAGGTCATATATTTGGGGGCATTCTAAGGTGATAGTATTTTCAGATCATAGTGCCTTAAGACATTTGTTGACTAAGAAAGAGACAAAACCGAGGTTGCTTAGGTGGATTTTGCTTTTACAGGAATTTAATTTAGAAATTCGGGATAAAAAGGGGTCAGAAAATGTAGTTGCCGACCATTTGTCTAGAATTATCCCTCCGCCGTTCAACCCTTCTGATGTGATTAAGGAAAGCTTTCCGGATGAAAGCTTATTTGAGGTTTCTAAGGTTCCTTGGTACGCAAATATAGTTAATTATCTAGCTGTTAAAAAGCTTCCGGATTTTTGGTCCAAGCAACAAAGAAAATACTTCTTCTCCCAGTTGAACCATTATTTTTGGGAGGATCCGGAGCTCTATAGGGTGTGTGCTGACCAAGTCGTTAGGAGATGTGTTCCCGACCATGAGCATATGGACATATTGGCTCATTGCCATTCTTATGCATGTGGTGGTCACTTTGGTGATACAAAAACTGGGCATAAAATCCTACAAAGCGGTTTCTTTTGGCCGACTATATTCAAGGATGCCCAGTCTTTTGTGAAAGCGTGTATTCGTTGCCAACAAGTTGGAGGGATTTCAAGGCGTGATCAAATGCCTATGAATCCCATACTTGTTGTTGAGATCTTTGACGTGTGGGGTATTGACTTTATGGGACCATTCCCCACTTCACATAGCAATGTTTACATTTTAGTGCAGTTGATTATGTGTCTAAGTGGGTAGAGGCTGAGGCTACTAGAACCAATGACCATAGTGTAGTTCTTAAGTTTGTTAAGAAGAATATCTTTGCTAGACATGGAATTCCTAAGGCTATAATTAGTGATGGGGGTTCCCACTTTAAGAACTTTAGATTTGGGAAATTACTGAAACACTATGGAGTTAATCATAGGATAGCTACCCCTTATCACCCACAGACTAGTGGACAGGTGGAAGTATCTAATAGGGAGATTAAGCGAATTTTGAAAAAGACCGTCCGTAGTGATAAGAAAGATTGGTCCTTGAGGTTAGATGATGCTTTGTGGGCGTATAGGACGGCTTTTAAGACTCCTATTGGTATGTCACCGTATAAGTTGGTATATGGCAAGGCGTGTCATTTACCGGTTGAGATAGAGCATAGGGCTGAATGGGCGATTAAGACCGTTAATCTAGATTTAGAGAAAGCAGGTAGTTCTAGGAAACTTCAATTATCTGAACTAGATGAGATTAGACGGGATGCTTTTGAGAGATCTAGGATTTATAAGGAGAAAACCAAAGCTTTTCATGATTGACACGTCACCAAGAAATCCTTCTTGGTTGCTCAAAAAGTTTGGTTATTCAATGCTAGACTTAAGCTTTTTCTTGGAAAGTTGAGAAGTAAATGGACGGATCCATACATAGTGACTCAAGTCTCTACATACGGAGCCATTGAAATAAAAAATATGGTGGGTGGAGATCCGTTTAAAGTTAATGGACACCGTTTAAAGCCGTATGTTGAGTTAGAAAGTGATCAGATGGAAACGGTGGATGTGGTTTACTTGGAACCACTCCAACCGTCTCAATAGCTCATACGAGTTATGTCTGGCTGAAGACGGTAAACTTAGCGCTTCGCGGGAGGCAACCCGTGGTTTGTGGAACTTTGTGGGTGTGTTCACTACAAACCCTCACGAGACAAAACTCGTCCAGTCGGGCTACCGAGTGGTTTAAAGGCTTGTTGCATAAGCTAAATGCAACCGTGATTCCTACGAAAGTGAGTTAGGTTTTTGTTTTTTGTGTGAGTTTGTCAATTGATTTTTAACCAAAATTTCAATTTAAAGTTTTTGCATTAGGGACAATGCAATGCTTTAAGTTGAGGGGGGTGGCACATGTATTACATGTTTTTGTGTGAAATTTTGGTCAAAATGGGTTAAAATGTGATTTTTGGGAAAAACTGAAAATTTTTAAAATTTTAAATCACATTCTAAGAGTCTTGTGCTAATTAGATGTGGAAGTTTTTTCTACATATATGTTTGTTGAGTGTGTGTAGATTCTGAAGATTAGCTTGTGGATGATTTATTGGAGCAAGCTAGAGGATTTGGCCATAATTATCAGGTGCACCCGATTCCATTGTATAATTTGGTTATTAAATTAATTTGATTGTTTGCATGTAGTTAGGCATATGTATAATTAGATGATCAAACCACGCCGGTTGAATTCCCTCTACTTACCTTTGCTTAGAGCGAGTAAAAAAAATTGAATAGAATAATATGAAATATAGTAATGTAATAGTTGGGTTAAGACATTTGAAATTGATCTTATTCGGCTCGCCACCCGCGCACGGTGGCCTTAGAAAAGAGTTGGAGAACTGTCATAATTATTGGTGGTAGTCATATGCTGGGCTTGCCTATCTGATTCGTCACCCGCGCAAGGTGATACTTTAGTTGTTAGCACGGGTCAGACGCCAATTTTTATGATGGATAGCATTGCACTTAGCTGAGACAATTTTATGTGAAATAACCCAATCTTTGTATTATTGTAATGAAATTAGAAAGATTAGTTTAATTTAGTGCATTGTATAATTATACTATGTGGTAGATAATTCTATCATGTGATGTACCAGTAGGCACGAAGTATAACTGTTCCCATTTAATTAAACATACTAAATTAACCGGTTCCCATGTGCCAATTTGTCTTAGTATGCACCTATAGGATAGATATTCATTTTTCTGAATAATTGATCTTTATATCAACCTTAAAAGGAGTGTATAAAGCGTTCGGGATGACTTGTATAAGAAACGGTCCCGAATGGCTGAAAAGAAGAGCTTATGTGTGATGTAAAAAAAAACAAAAAGAAAAAAAAAGTGAAAAAGATGAAAGAAAGAAAAAAAATAAAAATGAAAAAAAAAGAAAAAAAGAAAGGAAGTAGAAGTTTATAAGCTAAAGTATGATGGCTTATGATGTGCTCTTATGTTATAAAAACTCCAATGTCATAAAAGGTGTACGATATTCTCACCTCTTGTTTTAGATTAATGTTTATATTGATTATAGGTGTGTATTAGGTACGTTGGACACATGGTTAATTATATGAAACATAAAGTAAATGGAGTCAATGGGAATGGTTATGCTAAGTGTTTAAGAGGACAAAAATATTGGTAATCATTTTGGATTATTTGTCATGTATGGTGGTTATTAGTGTACTAGGTTGAATTTGATCTTTTTGATTAAATTTCAATGATATGATTAAAAATTATGAAATTAACATGATTATAGATTTTTTTTCTTGGGGCAAGTAAAGGCTTTAAGCATGAGGGGATCTGATTGGTGTATTTTGCATACACCTAATAGCATGTTAATTTAGTATAATTGTATATTTATTTGTCGTTATATATGTACTTTGAGTGTGTTTTGTGATTATATAGGTTACGAGCGAAGTGGAATAAAAATGGACGCTTAATTAATTTTTTGGAGGAAAGACATTGTGAGCGCCGACAAATGAAGAAAAAATATTGAATAAAAAGATTTGAGCGGGTCGCAATATTTTCGGTCATCTTTTATTTGTCCGGGCTTCGTTCGAGCAATTATTGGTGTTGGGTTAATTTTTATTGGGCCAAAATTATTATATGTCAAAAGGATTTAAAAAAAAAAAATACTTTTGGCCCATTTGGACCCAATGGCCCAATACTTAACCGACATTAATAAGTATAAAAGAAAAAAAAAAGACAAACCAATGATGTGTTTAGTTCTGCCGCAAGAAACAAAAAGAGACAAATAAAAAAGAAGGGTGATTTGTTTTGCCGTAAAACTCAACAGTGGTGGGAAGCATCACTTGAAAAAGACAAAAACAAAATTAAGTTGCAAATTGTTTATCCTTTATTTGTTGCAATTGATGTGAAAGCATTAAAAAGATGAATAGTACACGGTGGTTCGGGTACATCGCGATGTCCGGCTAATTTTGTTGTAATTCCTTCCGGTAACTTTATTTATGGTTTGATCATTACTTTTGGAGTATCATATTTTTATTACATTGATTTATGATTTATTTATAAATTATTTTTATCGATTTAATATTATGTTTAATTATTTGTGTTAGACAATTTATTGTTAGTTGACGATTCATACTTGTTTTATTTAGTTAAAAAAAAAAGATGGTCGTATAATCAACATAAGTTGTACCTAAATAAATTGTTAAAACATAATTATTGGTTGGATTAATATAAGATTTATTATTGCGAGTCGTTGATGAACATAATAAATACTGACATTAATTCATTCATATTAAGTCAAAATAATCTTTGTAATCGGTTCTAAAAAGTTTCAGTAATCCATAAGTGTGACCAACCATAAATATTAGGAGTTGGAAGGGATTACATTTTTCTTTTAATTGTTTACATCCTTATCACATTTTTCTTGCTTTATTATTAGCTTAATAATTATTTTAATTCTTAATCCGCATTTTTATTATCAAAAGTATTTTAGTTGTCAGATTTCAAAACCAAAACCTTTATTGATCAGTGATCACTCCAAAACTTAAATTAAAACCACATAGTCCTCGTGGATCGATATCCGCTTACCCTATCTAGTATAAGGTAATTAGGTTATTTTTGACCGGCACTTCGACGTCGATCACCTACCGATTTACACCTTTTGGAGATATTCTGTGTAAACGATATTAACGATTCTTGAAAAATTTTCAATAACTTATTAGATGTATTTTATGTAGAGTTCAATTATATAGCTTGTTGTGAGTATTGATTTGTTGATGCTAGTATTATAATTATACAAGTATAATGTGTTGTATCAATAATATATAGTTATTGTACAAATAGTTTATTGTAACACTCTTCATATTATATTATCTTTACGTTGTGTTAAAAGTTACATATTTATCGTCACCAAATCATAAAGATATCGTGTAGATTAAATATCGTAATATTTGCACTAACAGAATCCTGTCTTGAGAAGCAATTATAGGTTTTTAGATGATGAATATGGAACTAACATTCTTGAATCCGAAGATAAGAGGGGTATAAGTTTGTAAGTTTTTAATAAGTCTAAAATGTATTGATCAACTATTCAAACAGGGAAATAAAAAGATTTTTATAAGGTAACTATACTGTGTACATATGAGGCTCATCAAAGTCGTAACTGGTCATATGTTTCAATAAGGAATGAATCAGTTATCGACTCCAGTAAGTATCTGTTATTATGTGAGCTTCACACTACTACAAAAAATGGCATAGAGCCATGTTAGAAATGGCCATAAAGCCCCTTTTTACGTAGGGAATCAAAGGGGAGGGGACTCTATTCGAAACGTATATAGTGCCCCGTTTAAAAAACGGGCTCTATTCCAGTTTATGGAGCCCTGTTTTCTGCTTTAAAACCTGGCTCTATGTCAATTACAAAAAAAATCATGAAATAATTCTAGCCAATTTTTGCTCTTCATTTCTGAAATAAACATAGTACTTATTCAAACAAAGAAGATCTATTTATGTTACAAGTTTACAAATAGTTTGTTAAGAGATTGAGCTTCAACAACAATGATTGTAAAACATACACCATAGATGGCACTCTAACTCTCATTATCAGCACTGCCTTTGAAGAACTCCACATAAAAAGTTGGGGTTTAATGAATTTGATGTCGTTTCCAATCTGCCTTAAGATTGAGAATCATGCCACGTGACGAATACGTACTGAATCTTGACTTTGCCCATCCAAGTAAAAGCTCTGAAGAAAACTAATACTACTAGCAATACTTCATACACACCACTTGCACAAACTTAAGCAAACACACTTTATCATTTTTTTGAACTTCAAACATATAAATGGGAGTACATGTTGACGTAAGCTGTAATAACTAGTAATTATACATACAATTTCTCCTTGTTCAGTCCATAATCAGTGTAACCCTCAAGGTGAAATTTTAAGCTTAACTGTTAAGAAAACTATGACTACCCTCTTGAGAAAAACCAAGTAAAGAGCTCAAGTAAAGAGCTTACCTTCTTTTTCACTTTCGAGATGAAAGTTTATACAACTCAATAATAAACCTTAGATCAAATGAAAAAATTTTTTTCACTCCCTAACAAGCCCTGCAAACATATATACCAAATGAGAGTTTTTACAACTCTATAATAAACTTTAGATATACATTTTCCGATATAAAAGATTAAGAAAATAAATAAGGTATAATATATTCCAAAGCATAGGTCACCTGTAAAAACTATCATGAGGGACTAGACACCAAACAAACTAAGAAAACGAGTGAAAAAGTCTCAAACACTTCTGTAACATGAGACAAGAACATATATTTCAAGATTATTAAAATTTTGTGGTAGTCCGATTTATGTTGAAAAAAAACTAAAATAGCAAATATTACTATTAAACATGGCAGAGACCGGTTAAAAACAGTAGCACAACTACCTGCACTTTAGCAATGTCAAAAACGGCTCTACGTGCATCTTCAAATTTCACTTCACAACAACGTTGAAAGACTAGGAAACCCTGAAGACCGGTGCAGTTATCGACAAGCTTTGCGGATCGGTCAAGTCACAAGTCAACGATATCTTTTTGAACTAAAACATGAGACACTCAATAAGTAATACATTTATCTTTAACCAAAAAAGTAAGAACCAAATATAGCCAATAGATAGAATGTCACTTTTTGGTTTCTAATGATTTTTATAAAAGACCAGAGAAATTGTCAAAACTACTAAACATTATTCTAAACTAGTTTGTAACTGCATTTACCATAAGCTTAATCCACTTTTTATCATCAAGTTCTTCCAAATAAAAATAATTATTATTATACACTCATAAAGTGAGCAAGGCATAATTTTTCAAATAAGAAAATGGACCTTCTGTGCATGTGTTTGACCCTCATTCTTCCTATATTTTTTTCAGCCCCTAAATATTTTGAGGTTAACAGAAGCTTATAAAGCACATAATATGTGTTGTTAAAAGGAAAACAACAACACCTTGATGTGTACAAATGTGGTCGGTCACTGCAGCATAATAGATTGTTTTGCTTCTGTAAAAATAAGCTAGAAGCTGTGGTTTAGGGGCATTATTTACATACTAAAATAATACACCAATAATATAAGATGGTTGTTTTAGGTCTTGTTCAGAGTTCTATTACCTAACATGAGATGAGTGGTTATGTTATTAATACAAGGTAATGGAATCAATTACACGGCTATGTGACAATGCAACACATGAAAGGTTTGGTTTGGTTTGGCTTCGTTTTCCTCCTGACATTATGCAAATGTATCTAAGTTATCAGAATTAACAACAGGTCATTCATTTCAAATACTATTAATCAAATTGATTTTGTGTCACAATTCTTGTATACAACCTATTAATCAACGTATTAAGTTCTTCCAAATAAAAATAATTATTATTATACACTCATAAAGTGAGCAAGGCATAATTTTTCAAATAAGAAAATGGACCTTCTGTGCATGTGTTTGACCCTCATTCTTCCTATATTTTTTTCAGCCCCAAAATATTTTGAGGTTAACAGAAGCTTATAAAGCACATAATATGTGTTGTTAAAAGGAAAGCAACAACACCTTGATGTGTACAAATGTGGTCGGTCACTGCAGCATAATAGATTGTTTTGCTTCTGTAAAAATAAACTAGAAGCTGTGGTTTAGGGGCATTATTTACATACTAAAATAATACACCAATAATATAAGATGGTTGTTTTGGGTCTTGTTCAGAGTTCTATTACCTAACATGAGATGAGTGGTTATGTTATTAATACAAGGTAATGGAATCAATTACACGGCTATGTGACAATGCAACACATGAAAGGTTTGGTTTGGTTTGGCTTCGTTTTCCTCCTGACATTATGCAAATGTATCTACGTTATCAGAATTAACAACAGGTCATTCATTTCAAATACTATTAATCACATTGATTTTATGTCACAATTCTTGTATACAACCTATTAATCAACGTATTATTAATAGTCCCAGCCTCCGAGGTCAAGCTTTTCAACTCATCATTTGAGAAATTTCAAGGTTTTTATCACTGACTTGTTTCACACATTTTTTACTTGTGCTTCATGACTTATTCTCAATAATGAATGCACAAACACTCTTAAAGACATGGCCTCAGGGACAACCATGAAAGCTTATTAAAAGGCTATATACGGTCAATAACAAATGAAGAAAACGAGTTAAAAAGTCTCATACACTTTCATTATATCAAGTTAATCCTTGTTAAACACTACATTTATGCTTGCGACAAGTTTTAGAAAAAAGAACATATGATATCAAGATTATTAAACTTCTGGTCCGATTTATGTTTACAAAAACTAAAATAGCCAATATTACTATAAAACAGGGCAGAGACCGGTTAAAAACAATAGTACAACTACCAGCACTTTAGCAATGTCGCGCATCTTCAAATTTCCCTTTACAACTGCGTTGAAAGACTAGGAAACCCTAAAAACCGGTGCAGTCATCGACAAGCGTACGGATCGGTCAAGTCAAAGGTCAACGATATCTTTTTGAACTGCAACATGAGACACTCAATCAGTAATACATTCATCCTTAACAAAAAACGTAAGAAGAAAATAGAGTTGATAGATAGAATGTCACTTTTAACTTTTGTACCTTCTCGTCTATGCTTTGTATGCTTGACATACCATATCTGTATTAATTTCTTTTAAAGACCATTTTATCTTTTTCAATTGGAGAAAACAGATGCACAACGAGTTAAATACCAAAATATTCATTCAGAGTTTAAATAACACCCATTTACAAATTGATAACACTAATTATATTGTCTAAAAATTGAAAATAAAGATTTTGTTTTAGTGTCATATAATTAAAAGTCCCATACAAAACTTAAAAAACAATTAATTTCAACAATTCATTCCAAGATCTAGACTTTATAACCTAACAATACGAAAAACATATAACCAACTACAAGTTATTCAGAATCAAACTTAACAACAATAATAATAAGATATTAAAAAGGTTAATTGAACAACATCATAAATTGTAGCAAATTCGTACCTCCTTATTCAATTAGTCTCTTGTTGGCTTGATTGGGTAACAAAGGTGGCTTCTGATGGCAATGGTGTGCGACGGTGATGGTGGTATTGGTGTGTGGCGGCAGAGAAAGTAAGAAGATTGGGGTTTGTGAAAGTGAAGATAGGGAAAAGTTTAGGGTGTTTGAAATGCAATGAAAAGTGAGGAGGGAAATAAAGCGCCCAAAAATGAAATTTTTTTGTTTAATTTTTAAGAACCGCCAAGTTATAGTGTTAAAAAAACTACTGTACAAATTTATAAAAAAAGTAAAGAAAGAATGGATCTCTATTTTGTATGATAAACATGGCTCCATAAGGAGGAATAGAGCCCCGTTTCTTCTAAGTAAACATGGCTCTAATGCTCTTGCTCATGGTGCCCGGTTTTCTAAAAGAAAACATGGCTTTATACCCATTTTTAGAACATGAAATCCTTTTAGAGCCCGTTTTTCTTTAGAAAGGGGATTTAATAACAGGGCTCTATATCATATTGTGTAGTAGTGATCAAGGTCACAAAAACGATTTTTTTGTATATGTGTTTGCAGAAATGTTCGTATAGAAACTTCATCAAGACATTGAACCACTAGATTTTGGTCGTTTGAGCAGAGCAACATCATTGCTTTCATTTTTTAAAAGATACCACCAGAGCATACTACTTTTGTCACAAAAAGTGGTATTATATAATATACTCGCTTGATGTGGTTTGGACTCAAGTAATCGAAGACAAAATGCACACACTGAAGGGTTATAATATGAAAGTCACAAATCACAACTCACAAGGGTTACGTTGGATGGATCAACCATTGTACATTATTACGCTAGAAAAGAGATGAACAATCTTTGAAGAGGGAAGTATTAAAATGAGCTTATATTGATCAATTTAAGTCAAAGTATTAAATAATTAAAGGAAAAGAATACAATGGTATCATATCTAGGGGCGGATCTCTGTTAAGACTGGGGAGGGCTCTGGTCCTCCCAAAAATTTTGACGAGTAGTGTAAATTTTATGTAGTTCTCTTAAAAGTTATTGTTCATTTTTTATTTTGATATGTAAAACTAATTCGGTCCTCCTAAAATAAATGCTCAAGATCCGCCATTGATTCATATATCATTCAACTTTAGCTATTCATTCAATTTGTAATCTTGCAATTCTCCTTGTGTTTGTTACAAACACTTCTTTATCCTAATAACAAATCATCCTTGATTTCATTAATAGGAATACTTTTTTTTTATTTTAAATATTCCAATTAATATGTTGCGTTCTTAGTCATTTTTGGTTTAGAACCTTAAGAATATATGTGAAACATGCCTAGAAAATAACTAATTGTTATGTATTTAGTCTTTATTAGCCTAAGTCATGTCTATGGGATAGTTATCGAGTTTCCTAAATAGCCTATAGCAATAAAGGTCGGTTGGGGTTGGGTCGCAGCCGAACCCGACCCGTAGGACTTTTTATTAGTCGGTTCCCCCTCATCTATATAAAAGGAGGTGAGGGGGAACGGGATTCACAACGCGTTCTTTATCAATAAACTAATCATTCGATTAGGGATACATACCTTGTGGGTTCTTTTTCTGTCGATAGCTTCTTTGATCGTGTTATCCGCATCTAGTTAACCAGGGTTGTAGGTATCGAATCCTACAAGTGGTATCAGAGATCAGGTTCGCGAGGTCTCGCTGGTTACTAGGATCGATCAAAGGTTCTTGGTGTTTGGTTGCAGAGACATCAAGGTGCAGCTATTGATTTTTCAATAGAAAAGGGGTATTTTTCTTTCTTTGTCATCACCGGATTTACAGGGGTGTTTTTCTTGTGTGTCGGTGTAAACAAGAAGAAGACAGAAGAAAGAGAAGGTGGCTAGATAGATATTTTGTTTATCAAAAACTGCCAACATGTTATCTTCAAAGGGTTTGGTTTATTTTTGGGCTAATTTCATATTGGGCTCAAGAATTATTCAAGTACTACAAAGTAGTTTTTTTTTGTTTGGTTTAATAAAAGAAAAATAAAAGGGTAGTATTACTTTGAAGGTATTTACACAAGGGGACTTCATAATTCGTGATTGTGATGGTTAATATATCATAAGGTTTAGCGAATTATCGAAGGGGCTTTGTCGGTTTGTGATTGTGAGGTTTTTCACAAGGTTTAGCAAATCAACAAAGGGATAAAGAAGCGTTCAAGACTTGTCGAGTTTGCAAGATTTCTTAGGTTATTAGAGATCGGTTTGCAAAATTAAAAGTACGACAAGGGTTACTTCAAAAGACGTCGGGTACTTTCTTGATTCAAGGGTTGTCGATTTGTTGGATAGGTTAATTTTCAAGGTTAAATCGATATTTGAGTAAGAAAGTATTTTCTTTTGAAGGGTTACTTGGTTTGATCGATTGCTGAGATTTTATCTTAGGCTTATATCGATAAATCAAGGGGTGTTTTATATACAGGATACTTTGCTAGATCGTGGTTTTTGTGTAGGTAAATTCACAAAAGGTTAGACGGTTAGCAAAGGGTTAAAATAAGATGACGCTGAGCAAATTTGACACCGAGAAATTCGATGGGAAGAATGACTTTGGGTTATGGCAGGTAAGGATGAAGGCTTTGCTGGAACATCTCGAATTAGATGCAGCATTGGAGGAATTACCCGCCACCATAATAGTGGCTTACGATAACGTCATTCAGAAAAAGGCTTATAGCGCATTGATCTTGTGTTTGGATGATCGGGTCCTACGGGAGATCACCAAGGAGACGACTGCAGTGCGGATTTGGAAAAAGTTAGAGACTTTATAGATGACAAAGTCTTTAGCTAATCGTTTGTACTTGAAGAAAAAGTTATATACTTTTCAAATGCATCAAGGTAAGAGTCAGTCTGAACATATTGATGAGTTTCACAAGCTCGTAGGTGACTTAGCGGATATAGATACAGTTATATCGGATGAGGACCAGGCATTATTGTTACTCACATCTTTACCACCGTCTTACGATAATTTCGTGGAGACTTTGCTATATGGTCGGGATATTTTGAAGCTAGAAGGCGTGGTCGCGACACTTAATTCTAGGGAACTTCAGAAGATGAAGGAAGCAAAGGGTGATGGTGGTGAAGGGTTGTATGTGAGGGAGAGATCTACTCAGGGAGATATGGAGCAGGGTGTAAATAGTTCGTGGTCAAAGTCACAAGGAAGGAGCGGTAAACTCAGGTGTTATATATGTCAGTCTAAGGATCATTTGAAGAGGGATTGTCCCAGGTATAATCACAAGAAATCTCAAGGTTTTGTCAAAGATAAAGATCAAATGTCTGGTTCTAGATCTGATGGGTATGGCAATGCTGATGTTATGATGGCTATGAGTGTTGATGAACTTTTGGACTGGATCATGGATTCAGGGGGCTCATACCATATGACACACAGGAGAGATTACTTGGTTGATTTTAAGGAGTATGACGGTGGTAATGTACTACTAGGTGATGGTAGGGAATGTTGTGTACGAGGGACAGGAAAGGTTCGAGTACGAATGAGGGATGGATCAACTTTCGTGTTGGACAACGTCAGGTATGTTTCAGAATTAAGACGAAACTTGATATTGCTGGGCACTCTTGAAAAAGAGGGTTTTACCGTGAAGATGCAGTCGGGCAAGATCAAGGTTATAAAGGGTTCACTGGTGGTACTATCAGGAACCGGAAGGGCTAATTGCGTATATACCATGAACGGTCAGGCTATGACCGGAAGACAATGAAGGGCAGGAAGCAGTTAGGAAAATTTCAGACTGGGTGGAAGATCAAGACAGGTGATGTTAATTCTTGTAATCAGAAGTCTACAAAATAATGTATGAATAGTAGGGTCGCCAAACATTTGGATGTTGCAGGGTTACAGCAGCATAATGGGTTGGTTGAGAAGACAAACGTGACACTCTTGGATAAGGTACGTTGTTTTCTGATTAAGTCTGGTCTGTCCAAGGTTTTTTGGACAGAGGATACAACCACGTCTACATATCTAGATAATAGGTCACCATCAGCAGCGATTGGATTCAAGAAGACTATAGATATGTTGGGTTCTTTTGGTTGGCTTGCTAGTATTGATCAAGGGATTCTTGAACCGGTTAAGGTCAAGTGCATATTCCTAGGATACCGTAAAGGTATGAATGTTTATCAACTTTGAAGGTTAGATGATGTTACTTCAAAGGGAGTGCTTTACAGTAATATGGGTTTCAATGAAAGTGGGCAATACAAGAAAATTTTCATTGGTTCTGGTGTATGTACAAGTTCAGTGCAGGTGTTGCAAGGAGTTGAGTTTGAGGTGGAATATCGGGAGGATCAAGCACTTGAGGTGGAACCTCAAAGGAATGATGATCATATAGATGTTTCAAAAGAAGTACAAACTCAAGATTTGATATACTATCATCTAGCACGTGATAGGGAGAAACACTTAGCACGAGAACTATTCAAGTATTGAGAAGACAATAATGAGTCTGCTTTTGCAGTTGCTGCAATGGAGAAGATTTATGCACATGAGTCATTGACTTTCAATAATACAGTTGCATGTGAGGTTCTTTCCAAGTGGATGGCTGGACTGAAAGAAGAAACGGATACTCGGTTAGATGTGTATGTGCTCAGTAACGGTTGCAAGAAAAGTAGTGACGACAGATACAGTTATTACTGGGAGTATGTACCAGGTATGTTCATACATCTATTTCTCTATATAGATTGTATGGTATTTTTCTTGCGGATGCAAGGCTAAGATCTCGGTTACCAATGGTTTACTGGTTAAAGCAAAGGGAGATATACTTGGTATTAAGATCATCAGGAATCAGAGTGGTAATACTCTAAGGGTGTCACAGTCCAGGTTTTACAACAGAAAGTTGGTACAGACTTTGTTGAAGGGACACTCCATACTGTCGTTGGAGGATAGTCTATCAGGGGATTGTGATGTGGAAAAGAATAGTAAGTGGTCATATATATATATATGTAGTTGGAAGCCAGGAGTATCAGGTGGTCTGCATGAGACCCGACATAGCATCTGCAGATGTGGGTATGTTGGATGGGTTTGATCATGGATTACAGACAAACGTACAGGTTTATGTGGATTTTGACTACACCATGGGTAGATCGATAACTGTCATTGTTAGATCAGTCACAGGGTACGGGTTGTTGATACATGGATGTGCGAGGAGCTGGAAAGCTAAGTTGCAGCACACGGAGGCTTTGTGGACAACTAAAGCGGAGTATATGACACTTACGGAGGTTGTGAAAGGAGCTATTTGGCTAAGGGGATTCTTGGAAGAGTTAGGCGTGAAGCTTAACACTGTTGCAGTTAATTGTGGTAATCAGGGCGCGATTCAATTATCGCGGAATCATGTTTTTCATGATAGGACTAAGCATATCAATGTGCGTTATCACTTTATCAGAGAAGTCTTGGCGAAGACGGTTGAAGTTCTGAAGGTGAGTACTGAACATAATGCTGCGGATGCCTTGACGAAGGTGGTACTTGGACGCAAGTTACAACACTGCTAGCTGCTGAGTGTTGGAATAGGCTAATATAAGCCTAAGGTGGAAATTGTTATGTATTTAGTCTTTATTAGCCTAAGTCGTGTCTAGGGGATAGTTATCGAGTTTCTAAAATAGCCTATAGCAATAAAGGTCGGTTGGTTGTGTCGCAGCCCAACCCGACCGGTAGGACTTTTTATTAGTCGGTCCCCCCTCATCTCTATAAAAGGAGGTGAGGGGGAACGGGATTCACAACGCGTTCTTTATCAATAAACTAATCATTCGATTAGGGATACATACCTTGTGGGTTCTTTTTCTGTCGATAGCTTCTTTCATCGTGTTATCAGCATCTAGTTAACCAGGGTTGTAGGTATCGAATCTTACACTAATTAATTATATTAATTGATTTTATTCAATTCCCATGAACTGATTTGTTATTTTATCATATATGTATTCCTAATAATTTCAATACGTTATTTATACATTAAGATATGCAATATGTTGTCCGGATTCATATCAATTATTGAAGTGGATTAAAGAACAGGGTTTCTTTAAGATATTTAAAAATGAGACTTGAGTATTGGCTCGTGCATGTTAATTTTCTCTCACAACGAATCTTCACCATGTCCCAAAGAATAATATGCTAATCATGTATGTACATCTTTTCCATAATTTTATTAAGAGAAAATAATTAGCGAAATCACTTTACTAAAGTCATATACTAATCATTCATTCATATTATTTAATATTACAAACTTCATCATTCACTAATCTCCAAAGATATTGTCATATAATTCTCAAAAGAGTAAAATACATCGTTCGTTCTTATGCTTTGTGTTGACAGACGTCTCTAATTTGTTGACAAAAAAAAGTCTTAACTTGCAAACGTTATCAGCCGTTGGTCCCTCACTTTAACTGAACCCTAAACCAATTGTTGACTTATTTGGACGCATCCGTATTCTCGTCCAACAACTCCCTCTTTGTATCTTACTCATCACCACCCATCACATCCATCTACCATCGTATCTTCGATCACAACCAACCATCTTAATCATACTCTCATAAAACATATGAAACAAATATTAGCAAGGGACATAACTCTAACATCAAAACTAACTTATATCAAATAAATCTAAATCCATTTCACCTACAATACCTATATGAGCCACTCTGTTTAATTCACACATTTAGCCACACTTTGTAGTCACACGCATACATACAACCACTTTACCAAACTTACCAAATACTCAACAACAATCTTTTCTTGTTTATTGTTGATGTTTTTATTAGAAGTTGTTGTTCGGAGATGTGGGTTGAATTTTTTTTTCTTGTTGCTGATGTTGGAAAATGAGGACGAGTTAAGATTTACACTGTGTTCTCAAAAAAGTTGTGTTCTCAAGTTAGTTAATAAAAAAAAGTGTTTCCATATTTGGTATTATTCAACCTTTGTTTTTACTTTGTTTCGATTATTTCTCTTTTGTCGTCGTTGTAGTTTAAAGTTAATACTCGTGTAATGATGTCTTTATCATTATTCGCTTTTGATGATGTTTGAAGAATTGCTTCTCCTTGCTCTTGAATTTTTTTGTCAATCTTGGTTTTATGCTAGCTAACGTTGTTTAATATTTATTTAATTTTCTAATTCAATTAGAGTTTTTACGATTTCAACCCTTGGGTTGTGAGAAGTATTAAAGAATAGATACGGTGCTATCACGCCCACCAATTTGTAGCATGGATTACGATCCAAGCAACCCTTTTGAATGCCACTTGGAGCCGTTGTACGTATATGATGTTGGCATTCACGAACGGATCCAGGACCAAATACGACCGGGTGCACATAAGTTTTTGAACGATAATACTAGAAACACATTCCGATTGACCGGGTGTGTTTAATATGCATTTATGAAAAGCCGATGTTTTTCTCATGAAATAACACTACTCTGAAAAAAATCATAAGATTTTTGGATACCTGCGAAACCCCTTATTTCCGTCCTTGTTGACATATTAGACTCCGCATCATCAAAAGGAATGGAAGGAACAAGGAATTAACAACAAGCTAAACTCATAGATTTATTAACAGAAAGTTTGACAAGTAAATTAGTACTTGTTTCCCAAACAAAAGAAGAACATCAATGTTTACTTGTTACTAGCTAGGAAGGAGCAAAATGGATTCTGACCCACATCACATGTTTGGAAGGTTCCCATTTTCCACTAAATAAAACCCCACGTCATGGCACACATACAACATTATCTTATAAATAACAATCATCTTCATTTCATTTCCACAAATTCACTCATTTCCTATTCAGTCTCTACAAACTCTTTACATAAATCACAAAATAAGACATGGGTGCTTGCGTGTCTTCGGCAGGTGACTCGATACACAAATCGACTAATCATGCCTTTGTTATTTCTACCAAAGGCGAATTACGACAATATCCAACTCCCATATTTGTCTCTGAGGTTCTTCAATTTGAAAAACCTTCTTTCTTTGTTTGCAATTCCGACAACTTGTATCAAGACCAAGATATCCCTTCTTTGGATTTAGAAGACGAGCTTGATGCCGGTCAGATTTACTTTATTCTTCCGAAAACAATGCTTGCTCATCGTCTTAATGCCTCCGATATGGCTTCACTTGCTGTCAAAGCCAGTCTTGCTCTTGATTCCAATTCAAATTCCCATGTACCGAAGAAAAAGAATAACAAGGCTCGTATATCACCAATGGTGTTGTTGGAAACAAGTCAGATTAATGTTGTAGTCGAGGAAGAGGAATACAAGCAGAATTATAAGAATGGAGGTTTACGAGTGTCGAAATCAAGATCAATAAGGAAGATGCCTAGATCAAAGAAAGCGAGATTGGCTGCTCGATCCTTTAGGCTTAAGTTGTCTACAATATACGAAGATAATTAATTTAGTACTCATAGTATAATTCATGACATGAGTTTTTGGTTTCTACATGAACCTGTCGTGATCTATGTATAAATCTATGTACAGATTTTGAGCTATAGGCATAGTAGATAATTTTTTGTTTACAATCGGAAAAGAGTGTTGTTTGTAAGTTTAATTAATGCTCTCTTAACTATATAGAGTAAAACTAATCATTATACAAGCGTAAGCATCGATTACATGAAATATCTATAGATGATAAAGTATGCATGAAACCAAGAACCAGAACGGGGAACTAGATTTTGACTTCGACGCACATTGATAGTGTAGATGCAAAAGTCCGCTGGGTACTAAGTGGGCCGAATTTGTCGTTGGGTCGCTTGGACAGTTTTCTCCACAAGCGTATAAAAGAACAACATATGTTAGCTCGCCTCGGGTTTAAGGGCCGAAACCAATTCCGCTGTGAGAGTAAGATACTAATTGAGGAGTCGGGTGGCCAAGGAGTGTGTGTAATAAATGCGTGTGTGTGAATGTCTGATGTGCATTGAATGAATGAGTGGTATTTATAGTGTCTAAAATAGTCTACTTGTCCTAGCTCACTATAGAGCTTTAGGAGTGAGGCCTACTTCACTTTAGTGCCTTGGGGACAGCTTTCCATGAATCCTGAAACACACCCGGGGTTGCCTTTGGACTGTTGGTCATTAAGGGGTTCCTGGATAGTAGAATGCTCCACCTTTTCCCGAGGCTGTGTTGCTAATTTTGATAATTCCATCTTAGTCTGTGCCCTTGTCAAATGGGTCGAAGTGCCAAATCCGCTGGGCCACTTTGTTGCTTCCAGAAGGCAGTTTATGTATATATGACCGAGCGGCCATATATGTGAACATATATTGTTGCAATATCTATATATGTATTTTTTTTTTGAATAACAATAGGACTGTTTCGTTTCTGTGAATTCATAGGACCCAAAGTGTCTTTTAAATAACCACATCAAAGTACTCAATGTCTTTATTATTAATAGGGCTTAATTTGTCGATTCAATTGTGGCATTTAGGTTCAAAATATTAAGGTTGTGTATATCCCACCATTTAAGGACCGATAAATCGATAACCATGTCCTTTGCAACAATACACTAAACAAAAATATGGTTTTCCGACTCAAGATCATCATCACAAAAGGGGCAACGAACAGAGTGCAAATCCACACCTCTTTTGTAAAGATTTAGCTTAGTTGGAAGACTTTGGTTTATTATACGCCATGTAGAAATGTTGACCGTAGATATCTGTTCTAACACGATTGAGTTATGGCGGAAGGATGGTTAGACTTAGAGATGTAGAGTCGCATGCCATCGATGATGAAGGTTTCAGATTCATTAAAAGTGCAAACCCATTTATCTATTTCATTGTTGAGGTGAAGGTGTGAGACAAGCTCAGTTAAAATAGTGAGTTCTCCAATCTCAGAAGGAGTTAAAGGGTTTTATTATTCCAGCCCCATCTAAAGAGCAGCCCGTAGGGGAGTTGAATTGACATAGGCCCTGGTCTAAAATGGGCTATTTGATTATTAAGAATTTTTCCGGTAACAGCAACAACTCTAGTAGCCAAGTTACTCAATGGAATTGAGACACCGGCGCGATCACATACAAGCGCCAAAGGGTTTGATTCCGGTCTAAAAATTCTCGGGAATGAATCTTTTAGCGATTCATAACCAATCTACGTGTCCAACCAAAAAAGGGTGATGCAACCATTATGGATTCTCTTTTTAGACATAGTAGGAAAAAAGATCCCATATGGGATTAGCCATATGAGATTAGGTCGTTATCAACTTCATAATTTGACGCCAAGGACTTGAGTGTAGTCCAAAAAGAGGTAGATTTCGAAATTTACCTTTAACACCATGAATTGAACGAATTAATTTACACTAACTTGCATTGTTTTCAACCCGATATCTCCACCACCATTTGCTTAACATTTCTTGATTACATGCTCGCAAACTACCAACACCAAGACCCCCTTCAAAAAGAGGGGACATTATTTTATCCCAAGCAATCCAAGCAATTTTGTTTTCCTCTATACTACCTACCCAAAAGTATCTTTTTTCTTCTGATTGTTTCAAGCTTATTAATAATTGAAATTGGGGCCTTGAATAAAGAAAAGTAGTACACGCCTAAACTATCAAGTACAAACTTAATAAGAGTTAGACGCCTACCGAAAGAGAGGGTCTTGGCTTTCCACATAGAGAGGCGTTTATTAAATCTTTTAATGATGTGGTCTAATTAGTACACCTTGACATGTTCGCTCCAACTCGGAGACCCAAGTAAATGCAAGGAATATTTGAGGGTTGACAACCATTAGTGTTATTAATAAAGTTGAGATCCAAGATAGAGGTTCTAACGCCAACAAGATTACTTTTATTTAAGTTTACTTTAAGCGTTTAAAACAAGCGAGTATTCTAGAAAGAACCTTAGCATTATAGAGAGACCATTCTCCAAAGAAAATTCAATCATCAGCGAACTAGAGATGAGGCATATAGACTTTATCCTTGCCCACTTAAATTCCTTTGTACAAAATTTTCTATCTTTTGCTTCTAAAAAGACAATGTTAAAAGCTTCAATCAGCAAAAAGTTAGAAAGGGGGACAAGGTCACCTCGCCTTAGACTACATTTCACTATGAAGTCTTTTGATGGCAACCTATTGATCAGAACTCTGAGTTCTTTTGATGGCGACCTATTGACCAGAATTCGCTTGTTTTAAGCTAGTATCTCGATTAAGGTTCTTCCTAGAATACTCGTTTGTATCGAGCACAAGTAACGAACATGAGAGACTATAAAGAACTGACAAATATATTCACACGGTATACACTCAAACACCCTTTTAACTAATAAACCTAATAAAGTTTAGGTTGAGAAAGAAGAATTGATTTACTAGGATTCCCCCTCATCCCTATTTATAGAGATGAGGGTAAGCACATCCTTAAGTTAAATAGGAAACTTCTTATATACCAACTTAAGAAAGTTAACATTTCCTTGCCTTGCAATGCAAGCTTCATACTTCCTAATTCTAGTCTATTCTTTATATGTCACAAAGTAAAATTAAGTCCCTAAACTATTCTTAAGTTTGCTCTTAAATTACATTGATATTGTTTGTGTATGTTATTGTAGTCTTATTTATTACATGTATTTTGTGTAGAGTTTAATTATATAGCTTGTTGTGAGTATTGATTTGTTGATGCTATTATTATAATAATACAAGTATAATGTGTTTATTGTTGTATCAATAATATATAGTCATTGTACAAATAGTTTATTGTAACACTTTTCATATTATATCATCTTTAAGTTGTGTAACAAGTTACATATTTGTCGTCACCAAAATATAAACAAATCGTGTAAATTAAATATTTTAATATTTGCACCAACATAATCATGTCTTGAGAAGCAATTCCAGGTTTTTAGAAACAATTCCAGGTTTGTAACAAACACTTCTCTATCCTAATAACAAATCACCCTTGATTTCATTAATTCGAATACTTTTTATTCTTGATATTCCAATTAATGTGTTGCGTTTTTAATCATTTTTGGTTTAAAACCATAAGAATAAATCCGAAACTTGCCTAGAAAATCTCTAATTAATTATTTTAATCTACTTTATTGCAATTTCTATGAACCGATTTGTTATTTTATCATATATGTATTCCTAATCATTTCAATACGTTATTTATACATTAAGATATACAATATTTTTTCTGGATTCAGATCAATTATTGAATGTGGATTAAAGAATAGGTTTTGTTTAAGGTATTTAAAAATGAGACATGACAACCTAGCTTGTTGACTATTGGTTCCCTATTTAAGTATTGGCTCGTGCATGTTAATTTTCTATCACAACGAAGCTGCACCATGTCTCAAAGAATAATATGTTAATCATGTATGTACATCTTTTCCGTGATTTTATTAACATAAAATATTTAGCAGAATCACTTTACTAAAGTCATATACTAATCATTCATTCATATTATTTATTATTAGAAACATTAAAAGTTCAAAAATCTCCAACGATATTGACATATAATTTTGAAAAAATTAAGATACGTCGTTCGTCTTTATGGTTTGTGCTGACAAACGTCTCTAGTTCTTTGAACAAAAAATTGCACCGCTAAGTCTTAACTTGCAAACAACTTCACGGTTAGTCCTTCACTTTAATTGAACCCAAAATCGATTATTGACTCAGTGTTCTCGTCAAACAACTCCCTCTTTGTATCTTACTCATGACACCCACCACATCCATCTACCGTCGTATCTTTCGCCACAACCACCCATCTTCATCATATTATCATCAACTTATGAAACCAAAATTAGCAAGGGACATAACTCTAACATCAAACTAATTTATATTAAATAAATCCAAATCCATTTCACATGCAGTACCTTATCAACATTCATGTGTAAAAGAATACCAAATTCCATATCACAAAAGTCCACAATAATATAATCGAAATCATCAATATTTATATGAGCCACTCTCTCTCTAATTCACACACTTAGCCACACACATACATACAACCACTTCACTAAACGTACCAAATAATCAGCCACAATCTTTTCCTGTTTGTTGTTGATGTTTTTGTTAGAAGTTGTTGTTAGGAGATGTGGGTTTAGTTTCTTTTTCTTGTTGTTGATGTTGGATAGTGACGACGATGTAGGATTTACATTGTGTTCTTAAAAATAGTATGTTCTCTAGTTAATTAATAATGAAACAAAAAGGAAAAAGAATAAGAAACAAGTGTATTTTGGTTGGAAGTAAAGTGTTTTCTTCCGGTGAAACACTTTACTTTCATTTTCTTTACTTTCTTTGATGATGGATCTTGAAAACATAATGTTAGGATTTATTGATTGTCGTTGGTTGTTGTATAGTGTTGACTATTCTTTCTATTTTCTTTTCCTCTTTGGCTTGTTTTGTTTGTAACACCTGACCCGTTTGACAAATGATGTCTGAGGTTTACACAATCGAGGTTTTGGATACTTACTGATCTTGTGACCATGAGTATTTTGTAACCTTTGTCGAGTGTTTGAGGTTTAATCTCAGTTTTGATTTACCAAGAGTTTTTGTTTGAGATTTTGAAATAGGTTATCATCTATATATGTTTTAGGTAGAGGTGACAAGTCATGTTCACATGTTTAAAATTAGACTATTTGAACCATTTTTTTAAACTAATGGACTAAATGGGTATTGACTTTTATTTTGGTTGAACTATTTGGACAACATAAAAGCATTGGGTTAAATAAATGATTATTATGACAATATGTGATGGGTATTTTTTGCCAATGAATTAAACTTGATTCTATTTGTGTATCCTTTAATATTTTCCATTTGACCCAAATCCATTTGCTCCAATGTCCATTTAGCCCAAGTCCATTTGGTTCAAACATTAAAAATTGCCCATTTAGTCCGCGTCCATGGACCAACGTCCATTTAGCCCATTGCCTATACCCGTCATGTCCACTCATTTAGCCACTCCTAGTTTTACGTGTTGGTAAATTGGGGATTTAATATAATCTTAGTGGCATGAAATTATTGTGATATAGGTATTGATTGATTGGGAACTTTAGTTGGTATTTTTGGTTTTTATCCTAAACACGAGAAAACATGTATAAAAAATTAACATATGTTTATTTTTTCGCATTTGATACATTTAGTTTCTTTGCACCTCAGACGGTTGAGCTACTTAATAGAGTTCAACGGGTTATAAAGAGTAATATTATGACCCTTAGATCGACAAGTGTGATTTTTGATACGATTAATTTTGTAATCCAAAAAGAGCTAGCGGCATAACTTATTACCCTTTTGTCATCCAACACTATGTAAATAATAGAGAAATGTTCTTTATGGTATCGAAGCAAGTCTAATCTTGAGAGGTGGCTACGTTGAGCCGTTTATCTTAGACCACCCATCACTTTAAACGGAGTTTTTTTTATCACCATGTAACGTGCCTATTGCTTTGGTAGTCGATACTTTGTCTATATTATAATATTAATGTTTTTTTCTTCCTTTTCAATAACTACTTTGGCAAAACCCAAATTATAAACCTGAACTTATGCAATCCTTCTCACATCCACTTTATACACTCCAAAATCAAACCATATTTGCTATTATTCAACCTTGCTTTTTTACTTTGTTTTGGTTAATTCTCTTTTGTCGTTGTTGTAGTTTGAAGATAATTCTCGTGTAATGTCGGATGTGTTTATCAACTAATTTGTTATTTGTTTTTGCTGATGTTTGAAGAATTTCTTTCGTTTGCTGTCGGATTTCTTTGTCAACAAATCATTGATTTAACTAGTTTAGCGTTGTTTAATATTCATTTAATTTTTTAATTCAATCCGATTTTTTATTATTTCGTCGCTCAAATTGCAGGAAGTATTAGAGAATAGATATGGCTTAAGCTCGATTGTAGTGTTGGGACCATTAGAACTTTGTTATAAATATCATATCAATAAACATATCACCTACGGGTCGGGTTTCAATGTTCTTTACGGTGCTCCCATGCCCCACCGTTTTGTAGCATGGATCACGGTATAGCCGTTGTACGTATCCGATGTTGGCATCTACGGATGGAACCATGATCAAATACGGTCGGGTGCAAAAAAGTTTTTGAACTGTAATACTAGAAACACATTTCGATGGACCGGGTGCATTTAAGAAACATTTACGAAGATTCAATGTTTTTCTCATGAAATAACACTACGTTGAAAAAATCATAAGATTCTCTGGTACCCGCGAAAACCCCCTAGTTCCGTGCTTGTTGACATCAATGACTTTAGACTCAACACCATCAAAAGGAATGGAAGGAACAAGGAATTAACAACAAGCTAAACTCATAGATTTATTGATCATCACTTCTTAAACCAAGAATCCATTTCAAGTAGAATACCCAAGTGTGTTGAAATGTGTAGGCATAAACGGTCAATTTTGTTGTTTGAATTCTTAACAGAAAGTTTGACAAGTAAATTATTTGTTTCCCAAACAAAAGAAGAACATCAATGTTTACTTGTTACTAGCTAGGAAGGAGCAAAATGGAATTTGACCCACATTACATGTTTGGATCCGACAATAATTCACGTGCATACAAAACACTTTAAATAATACAACTTGTATAATAAAATATGATATTGGAAGGTTCTCATTTTCCACTAATTAAATCCCCACGTCATGGCACACATACAACATAATTGGAATCAAAGTTTTGCATCTTATAAATAACAATCATCTTCATTTCATTTCCACAAATTCACTCACAAAATAAGACATGGGTGCTTGTGTGTCTTCAGCAGGTGACTCGATACACAAATCGACTAATCATGCCTTTGTTATTTCTACCAAAGGCGAATTACGACAATATCCAACTCCCATATTTGTTTCTGTGGTTCTTCAATATGAGAAACCTTCTTTCTTTGTTTGCAACTCGGACAACTTATTTCAAGACCAGGATATCCCTTCTTTGGATTCAGAAGACGAGCTTGATGCCGGTCAGATTTACTTTATTCTTCCGAAAACAATGCTTGCTCGACGTCTAAGTGCCTCCTATATGGCTTCACTTGCTGTCAAAGCCAGTCTTGCTCTTGATTCCAATTCAAATTCTCATGTAAAGAAGAAAAAGAATAACAAGGCTCGTATATCGCCTATGGTGTTGATGGAAACGAGTCAGATTAATGTTGTAGTCGAGGAAGAGGGACACAAGCAGAATTATAAGAATGGAGGTTTAGGAGTGTCGAAATCTAGATCAATAACGAAGATATCAAGATCAAAGAAAGCAAGATTGGCTGCTCGATCCTTTAGGCTTAAGTTGTCTACAATATACGAAGATAATTAATTTATTACTCATAGTATAATTCATGACATGATTTTTTGGTTTCTACATGAACCTGTCGTGATCTATATATGTATGTATGTACAGATTTTGACCTGTAGGCATAATAGATAATTTTTTGTTACATTGAGAATTGCTTGATGTTTCAATCCAAAAAGAGTGTTGTTTGTAGAATGTACAAAGAAGTTAATGATTGATGAATTTTCTTATTTCCTTTATTTTGATAAATGTATTACAAGAAGAAGAAAAGTCATAATCATGCATGAGACCCATATTAACCCTAAGTCAAGATCTTTCTTGTGTTACTATTACTATTCAATGCAAGGAAGAAGCCAAAGAAAACCCTAAGTCACAACTAGGGTTTTTCGGTTCAAGATACAAGAAAAAGAAGAAGGTTTTGTGATATATTAGGGTTTTCATTTAAACTCTAGCTTTACTAACCCTAGTTTTCGTGAAGTATTAAAGGTTGGTGTTATTTATTATTCCGATGTATAGTTGTATTTAATGGTTTTTACTAGTTTCTAATCTTAATATTAGCATCACGAGTCAACTCATTTGGTGTTTATAGGTTATACTTAGATAAACACTCTAGATTTGTTTAGATACTTTTTTATTTAAATTAGGCGAATACACACGCATAGCAGCGGAATTACCTGACGGTAGAAAATTAACAATTCGATATATCGTGGTAAAATCAAACTGTAATTGCAAGGTGTTGTAACACGCGATAATTAAAAGTTTCACGCGATAATTAAAAGCTTCACTTATTTGGACAAGATGGAAACAAGGTGTGAGATAGGCATGTCACTTAGAGCCCAGGGTGTGGAAGACCATGGCTCAAGCCATTGCCATAATGCGAGAGCTATGGCGCCAGATGCCACACCATGGGCTCTAGCGCCGTATTTGTCAGCCGAGAATGGTTGCCATAACGCTAGCCTACGGCGCGAGCCGTGCACTGTGGCTCGCGTTATAGCTCGCGCTGTGGCACTCACTTTTTCCACGATACGAGCCCGTAGCTTGAGACCACGCCCCTGGGCTCTTACAAATCAGGTATTTCCAGAGCTTTATGAATATGATTTAAAACGGATCCATAAAAGAATTACCAACTCACACTTTGGAACTTATTTATTGTCTCCTACCATATCTCGGGTTGATTTGACAATAAATAGCTCGAACAAGTTAAGAAAAAACCTGCACATGTACATAAGTAATTACATCATAAATTATTTCATCTCCAATATCAACGGGGACGGGGAGCAAAATACAAACATCCACCGATTACCAACCATCCAAAAGCCATCGCGATGCCAGCTGCACAAAATGCCTCTTTGTCTAGCATAAACCAAAAAAGTGACATACCATCAAATTCCATTTTGCACTATTAACTTTGAAAGGTAAAAATAAAGAAGCAGTTATGATTTTACCATTTAATGGTTCAACTGGGATATATTTACTGCGAGTGATGGCATGCGCACGGTCAGGAATAGTAGTTTTCATAAGGATGTTTACTGTATTTATTAGGAGTGACCGGATGAGCCCGGTCGGGTACTTTTTGTAAAAACCCAATATTTACAGGTGTGGTGAGTAATGTACGTGTTACATTTTGTGCATTAATACAAGAGAACATTCACAAAAAAGAAGCACATAATGCCCATCGAAGCAAGTAAAATCTGATGTATAGAAAACAAGGATACCTCAATGCCCCATGTAGGATGTGAAGAGCGAGGATTAGCTTCTAGTATGCCGGTCACAAATTCAACTGACGTGATAGGAGGATCAATGAATAGGCTACTCTTTTTTCCTTCTGCATAGCAGCAAAGCACTCGCAAACCATCAATTTTTGAGACAAGTATATTATAAAGCACCCTTAGAATAATAAGTTCACTTCTTTAAACGTACAAGTAAGTGAAGTAACAACAGTTTTGACTTACCTTGTTTATAGCGATATGAAATTACTTCCTTGAGAAAAAGTGACTTCCAACAATTAGGATTAATTTGTGAAATCACATCATTGGCATTAACAATAGAGTTTTTTTTACCTGAACGCTTAACCTGCAGGTGTTTCACCAATTATGGGTATTTTGAATACAAATATGATTGATTGATACCTCCAAGCACATGCTAACAAATTTTTCACTTTCTGTGCAATGTCGAGATCTAAAATACCCAACCGCAAGTAAATACAACTCTTTTTTAGTGCCTTCCACTGAACCTGCATGTTGTAGCCATAACCAGCGATAAATATAATATAAATAATAAATTATAACAATTAAACAACAAATAAAAAAGCCATATGATGGTTCACCTTTAAGCATATCCAACCCGCGATACATGTCATCAGGATTTCTTGAGTGAATAAGAACCCATACATAAAGATAACGGATCGCATCTTTTTGTTCCTTAGAAGAAAAACAAGCATATTTGCAGTCCCATAGCTATAACAAAAACACCATGGAATAATTTTAGAGGAGCGTGGCATAAGCATTAGACTAATATAAGAGTATGGGGATACTTGAAAGCTAACATATATTACCACACTTGGTGTCAAATACTTTTTGGTTACATATGTTAAACTTAACCAAGATACAATCAATCCCATATACATAAACAATTTCTTCACAATGATGAGTATGGGGATACTTGAAATTAATATGGGGATACTTGAAAGTAATACTTACAAGAACAGTCTTTGGGTCAGTCCAAGGAAGATAATCATAGCCTTGTTTAGTAGAGCCTACCATCCCAAGATAGTGACATGCTCTCAACATCGTTTCACATACTTTGTTGGAAGAATTTATTGGATGCGTCTAGCTAGGTACTTTCTTGGCGAAAATCCAATGTTTACATTTGTGGTGAGAGAACATAAAAGAAACTAATTAGAGATGTAGTTGTCAAAGCAAGTAAATCGAATATATAGAGAGCATGGATGACCTCAATTCCCCATGTATGATGTGAAGAGCAGGGAGTAGCTGCTAGTACGCTAGTCACAAACTCAACTGACGTGACAGGAGGACCAACGGATATGCTACTCTTTTTTCCTTTGGCATATAACAGCAAAACATTCGCAAACCATCAATTTCCGAGACAAGTATATTATAAAGCACCCTTAGTATAATAATTTTACTTTTTTAAACGTACAAGTTACAACATTTTGACTAACCTTGCTTACAGCGATATGCAATTACTTCCTTGAGAAAAAGTGACTTCCGGCAATTAGGTTTAATCTGTAAAACAAGTGAAATAAACATGACAACATGCATCTGTAAGCATGATAGGTTACCCAATTATAAATAGAAAATATTCACGTTTTCTGTATTTTTATACTGGAGGTCATATATATGCACAACCAAACCTATCGATGCCTTTTTGTCATCCGTAATTAAACTTAGCGGCATGATCCAAAGGGCTCCTGTCCCAATGGTACCCCGTTTTGTGTGTGAAGCTCCCAACCAAATGGGTATGGGTTCAAGTCGTGCTTAGGACATTGTGAGATAGATTTGTGGTTTATAATGTGAGATAGTTAGTTGCCGCTTAAAAAAAACTTATCGGGGCATGACTCTGCAGGGATGAAATCAGGACATAGTTGGACCAGGTGGATTTATAAAAATATACTCCATATGAAATAAGAAACACATTTTTTTGATAAATCGAGATTTTTTACAAAAATTAACACTACACCGCAAAATTCCATCCCCTGCATGGTCTTGAATCTGGGAACTCGTATTGCTTTTGTAAACACAAGATATATATATGGTGAATGTAAAAGATGATTTATTGATACCTCCAAGCACCTATCGACAAATTTTTCACTCTTTGTGTAGTGCCGACATCTAAAACACCCAACAACAAGTAAATACATATATTTTTTCTTCTGTTTGGGGTTAATACTTGTAATTTCCACTGAACTTGGAGCTACAACTAATGAATTAGTCAAAAAGAAACATATAAATATATAAAGAAAAGATAAAGGCATATATGTTGGTTCACGCACCTCTAACCAAAGCCATGCCACGATACCAGTCATTAGGTATCCTAGAGTGAACAAGAGCTTTAGCATAAGGATAACGAATCGCGTGATCTTTTTGGTCCTCGGAAGAACAACAAGCAAATTTGCAGTCCCATAGCTTCATAAAAACATGATGAACTGATTTTAAAGGAGCAGGCACGCATGACATAAGTATATTAGAGGCCGAGTTCAAAAAAACTTACAAAGACAGTCTCTGAGTCAGCCCAAGGAAGATAATCGAACCCTTCTTTAGGCTTGTCAAAAAACTCCAACCCCATGGTCTTCTTCTTCTTCGAGTACGTGTGTTTTTCTCTTGGATGATGATATTTGCCAAAAAAAGTAATCTTTGATACGATTGGTATTTATAAACAGGTGTTTGTATTCTAACTTATGGCTTTAAAGTCATAACTTACTTCCAAGTTTCACTTTATCGGATCCAATGTGAAGCTGTAACTTTGTTTGTTTATTGATAAATCAAGAGCTACATGTCGATAGAAAAATGGGTAATATACGTGTCTAATTAACTTCGTCGATCGCATATGCCCAAAGTCACCCGTTTTACCCCGCCTATTGCACTGTATACTTGATTATCCCGTCGTAAAAATAAACACTAACCATGTAACCCAACATTTTTTAGGCGCAATCCATCTGGTTCAAGCTCCAGGCCTGTGGTATCCACTGTCCATTGATGCATTTGCCACATACCTAACTGAGCCTCACTTACTCTGTCTATGAAAGAACCTGCACCATACGCCAATGCCATCTGTGATAAAAAAAAAGTTACTTAGTACTCATATTTAATACAATGGTGTTATATCCTTTTATTTATTCACCAACTATTGATAAAATGGTGATACCTAAACTATTGGCAGAGTAGGCAACACCAGATGAGAACAAACATGGTCGAAGAACCTCTCTGATATCCATGTACACAACTCGACATCTTCTCTTGTGAGTGTTTGACGTTTTGTGTTTGGATGTTTTGACAGTAGCAGTATACACCTATGAATTATTCAACTGTGAACCTAAGAGGCAAGCATAACTTACTAATATATACTATAAGTTGATAAAACTAAACCTCAACATTTACAAAATCAATTGTAATGCAGTAAAATATGAAACAAATCTCATTATATTATTAACATCATTAGCTACTAAGTACTAAAATATATAATATAAGATTATCGCAAAGGTCCTTAGTAAAGGAAATCAGTTTTCTGTTCCCAAATCCATTTGTTCACACGACTGGTGATAACCTGGATACCTGAATACGTAACCGAATAATTTAGTCAATATCTCGTGGCAAACCTATATAACAACTAATAAAAAACAAATAGGCCCAAACATTTTTAGCAATCCAAAAAACCATGTGAAGTAAAGCACTTTGAAACGATCATTTAAGGTACTCGACTTCAGAATCAAAATTGTATATGTATCAACCTCACAATCAAAATTTCAAATGCATTCAAGTTGTTTGGATTCTCTAAAACAACTTTTGTTATATCAGAATATGATGTATATACAGAGAGACTGCCCTGAATGCACCACAAGAAACACATTTATAGTATATTTACAAAAGCTACATCATATTTAGAGAGACTACCTTTAATTAGTACTTCAGGGGAAACACGAATCATCATTAACATATGACACCTTCGATACTGAGTTATTAATCCAGAAACTAATCATCTCATGAACAAATCAATCATCTCATATTTGATCAATTCAGTAATGATTTTCTTGATGATGATTCTTTTAATAATAAAGTTGAAATATTGTGTTTTTCTGAATATGATGATGATGATGATGATGATGATGATGATGATGGCGAGTTAGGGTTGTGATGGGGGAGTGAAAGGGGGGTTATAACTGGTGTGGATCGATTTTTTAGATGCTTCCTTCGTAAGCTTTGAACCTTTCAACTTTTCATTAAATGAACTGTAAAGTAATGAGCTGGCAAATAACTTTCCAAGATTAACATTGTTTTTACAGCTTTTTACACTGCTTTCTTTTTTTGGCTGATTATATAATGTAAATATAGAAATGTTGCGAAAAATTACTATTAATAGAAATGAAGAGATTTTTGAAAATATGATATACAGCCTTTATAAGTAGTAGAGATTATTTTGGCAATAACATGTATTCTTGCCATAAAAGTTTTTAAACTTGATTTAGATCTATAAAATTGGGTAGGTTAATTAATTGGTTAATAAACGGATTTATTGTTATTTGTCCGGTCAAAAGACTTGCACAATCAAGTTATTTGAGCCGTCAAGTTTTTCGTTGATATTTCGGTCAAACTTTGACCAAAGTATCATGGGCGACATGTTGCCACGATACTTCGATACATATTATATAACAATAATCACAACGCTTAAACATTCACAGTTAGTGAAAAAATTATCCCGGACGGCATTTCGTTCGGCAAGAGTGAGTGGGAAAGATTGCCGCTAATATTTCCGTTGATCTTTTTTGTCAAACATTGACCAAGGTGTTCCGAGCAACATGTCAGCCGGAAAACTAAAATTTCGTTAGACTTTGACTAAAAAGTCCATCAAAATTGGTGTCACATTTAACGAACTTTTATCGTTTAGTGAGGTTTTTCAAACTTTGACTAAAAAGTCTATCATAATTCATGACTTATTAAGCAGGCTAGCTGGTTTTGAAGTAATATAAGTCACCCTAGCTACTTGTGCGTCCAACCTGCGAACCATAAATTCCGACATCTCACGTTTTGTTTTATAAATTTCTGTCAATTGCATGAACACAAGTCACTACTACACAATATGGAATAGAGCCCCCTAAATAAAACCCCTTTTCAATGAAAAAAGGGCTCTAAAGAGATTTCATGTTCTAAAAGTGAGTATAAAGCCATGTTTTCTTCTAGAAAACCGGGCACTATGATAAAAAACATTAGAGCCATGTTTGAACAAACCGGGATCTATTACTCTTTTATCAAATTTTTAGTAAGCCTCACTTGGCGCGGTCCTCAAGTAAATTGAAACTTCTAAAATCTTTTGGGCGGGTCATTTCTTTTCCCAATTTTCATTACTTTTACAAAAGCCCAATTTTTTCCCCCTTTCACTCACACAAACCCTAACCTTCACAGCCGCTTACTGCCCCATTTAATTAACCACCGCCACACACTACCACCATCACACCTCGTTACCGTCACAAAACGCCTTTGTCACACAACCAATCCATCGAGACTAAGCTAATTGTGATGTACCAAACTGCTAAAATTGATGTTGTTGTTCAATCAGGTATACAATCTTGCTCTAACATCCTTGTATTCATAAATTCGAGGTGTTGATGAGTCAAATTGAGAGGTTGTTTGTACGAAGTTTTAACTCTTCCGCTACCTCCATTAATGGTAGTTTTAAACTCGATTAATATAGATTTATTTAATTATCTACGAAATTTGTCTACAGTTTTTTACGTTTTTAATTAGTTATAATTCTTAGTTTAATTTGAGATTTTAGTTCGTTAATAATTAGGGATCTGAAACATAGGCTTTAATTATTCTATGTTAGTTAGATATTAATCAAGTAATAGTATATATATGGGCTTAGTACAAAGCTTGTCACAAAAGTGTAACAATAATAGTCTAAAGATTTGTTAACCGTCTCTTTGTTTCATCACATACTTTTCTTTTTATTCTTGTTTGTTACAAGTAATACTATATGAGTCTTTTTGCATAACCCTTGCACATAGATTTTGTACTTACAGTAATTTATTCTACATTTGTAGGTGCTTCAAGAGCTACATCATCTAGATTTTGTACTTACTACATTGAATAGCCCATTTGACTATCAACTGATGTTCATATACTGGTGTGAATCCTTCATTTTGATGGTCTTTTGGCCCTCTTTTATGTTTTAGCATTTTTTTACATCTAAATAAGTCATACTACAAGTGAGAAGCCTGAAAAACAAATCAACCATATATGGATGCTAGCTGGCATGACCATTCCTGTGGTTTTCTTTACTTTGCGGTTTCTATGGTATGTCAAGCATACAAAGCATAGACGAGAAGGTACAAAAGTTAAAAGTGACATTTTATTTACGGACTATATTTGCTTCTTACTTTTTTGGTTAAGGATGAATGTATTACTGATTGAGTGTCTCATGTTGCGCAGTTCAAAAAGATATCGTTGACCTGTGACTTGACCGATCCGCAAGCTTGTCGATAATTGCACCGGTCGTTAGGGTTTCCTAGTCTTTCAACGCAGTTGTGAAGTGAAATTTGAAGATGCACATAGAGCCATTTTCGACATTGCTAAAGTTCAGGTAGTTTGTACTGCTGTTTTTAACCGGTCGCTACCCTGTTTTATAGTGTATGAGACGTAAAAACATTGATGAAAGTGTATGAGACTTTTCACTCGTTTTCTTCATTTGTATGGTGTCTAGTCCATCATGATAGATTGATTAAAACTAAAATTAATTACTTAATAACAAGCATAACTGTCTAACAGTATCCGTAAATTAAAAATTGGAGTAAATATTTTCTTGCTGTTTGTCCAATGTCATATTTAACACCACTATAGTTTCATGTTAATATCTATTAGTCATGTCAAAACTTTTTAAATTTATAATAAGTCAGTGCTCATATTGCTTACAACATTTCTAAGATTAAAAATATGCACTTTCAATTGCTTATTTTTAATTGCTTACCTGGAGACACCCTGAAAATATAACCCTTTACCCGAAAAGTTGGTCTTTAAATGGAACACCAACTATTTACTTTGCTTTTTGCAGCTTACAAGAATGGTAAAGTGTGTTTGTTTTAGTTTGTGCAGGTGGTCAATGTGGTGTATTGCTAGTTTTAATGCATACACACTTATGGGTTACATTTTTCTTTAGCATGCCAAGAGAGCAGTCGCCTTATTAACTCTTGAGGGTTACACTGATTATGGACTGGCCAAGGAGAAAAAGTATGTATAATTGTCATGTATGCTTCTTTTGGTTTGGTCTTATATAAACTAAAACATATGTTAGACTTAGGTTATTGCAGCTTTCGTCGATAGTTATTAACATGTACTCCCATTCATATGTTTGAAGTTCAAAAGAATGGTAAAGTGTGTTTGCTTAAGTTTGTGCAGGTGGTGTATCGTGTATTGCCAGCAGTATTAGTTTTCTTCAGGGCTTTTACTTGGATGGGCAAAGTCAAGATTCAATATGTATTCGTCACGTGGCCCGATTCTCAATTTTAAGGCAGATTGGAGACGACATATAGTGCCGTCTATGGTGTATGTTTTACTTTCATTGTTGTTCAAGCTCAGTATCTTAACAAACTAGTTGTAAACTTGTAATGTAAATGGATCTTCTTTGTTGGAATAAGTACTATTTTTATTTTGGAAATGAAGAGCAACAAATTGGCAGGAATTGTTACATTGATTTTTTTTTTGTTTTTTCTAATTGACATAGAGCCAGGTTTCAAAGCAGCAAACAGGGCTCTATAACTACAAATAGAGCCCCTTTTTCAAACCGGGCAGTATAAACATTTCTAATAGAGTCCCCTCCCCTTTGAGTCCCTATGTAAAAACGGGCTTTATAGCCATTTCTAACAGGGCTCTATTCCATTTTTTGTAGTAGTGAGTATTTTAATTTGCATTAAATGTTACATTTGCATTATACATGTCAAAGAGTACTATTCAAGCTAATTAATGCCTATACATAATACTATAGTAGCAAGCATGATTGAATGCAAGAAGGACGGTCGATACCAAACCAGATCAGGGTGTAAAATTACTCAAATCTCACATGCAATTTCGTCTTCTAAGTTGTCATCACTAACATGTTATATTACTGTATTTATTCAGCTGTATTTTTCCAAGTCAAGAGTTGTTAATTCTAGCCTCTAAAGAAAATGGGTTATACTATAAATGCCTCTTACCCGACAAAAAATTATCGAAAATGTACAAAAGATTCCTTTTATCCTCTCTTTTTTTAGTCAAACACAGTTTTTATCAGTTTCTATTTCGAGTTTTTTGTTTGTTTAACAGTTTTTATTCTGTTCCGTGTTTTTTTTTCGCACTTTCAGTTTCATAGTTTTATAACATAAACAAAATTATAGAAATTAAAAAAGTAAAAAAAATAAAAAAAATTGAAAAAAGATGGGGTATAGATGTTTTGGGGGTATGTATAACTTCATACCAAAGAAAATAGAAATGAACAAAATACCCACCGTCATTGCTTCCATCAGCACCCCTTTCACTTTCAGTTCTCTTTTCATTTTGGAATATTATCTGATTTTACTAACTTAACAAACTATGTATGACGTATGCGATGACTGATCGAACTAATATCACATATATATAAATATTTGTCTAATAATATAATTCTTTCTATTATTTGATTTTTACGGAGTATTAATATAAAGAAAATTATCAAAAGGGTCATTTGGCCTATTATCCATTTCTGAGATGAGTCCAAAAGTGTTTGTCATACACATTTAGGTTTAGAGCAATTGGGCATTCAGAATAATCGAGTGCATAATGTGTCATATGTCTTCCGTATTTTTAGGGAAATTTATCAGAGTTACCATAGTTTTTGAGACATTTGACAAAATGTGGCGTTTGTTGCCTTGTTTTTATCGGTTGCTCTCAACCTATATGAGAAAAACATGTTTTTGAAATTGATGAACTCTTTTGATAATTTTTCTTTAATTATGTTAGTTTTTATGCCATTTGATTTGTGGGGTTACGTTGAGTTTGGGGTTAAACGTTACTGTTAATATATAATACGGGCATGTTAGCAAGTTGGATCTAAACCCTTCTTGATGGGCTCATATGTATTGGATTCGGCTTAATCTTGTATTAAAAAGGAATGATGATGATGATTTCGTACACAAATAAAAATAAATAGTTAGTCTTATTGCGAGGACGAATCTTACGATTAGACTCCTAGGAGTAAGATTTCATGTTGTCATAAATGTATGTGTATAGGATATGTGAGAAAATCATACCTCGTTTGGAGTGTCAGATTTTACCTTTTATAGGCGAGTCGAATATCATGTTTTCCTCGTATTTCGTATAGTACTTTAAGTAGTCCTTTGTGATCCAAAGGCCTCATGTCCTTATCTGCTAACCGTGACATGCGGATCCGTTCCTGAGAACTAGGGAGAGGTTTCCGGATATGCTCTGTGTAACACCTCAGATTTTGGTCAACGAAAGCGGTCAAACTCTGGGGTTGTTACGTCATAATATAAAAGTTCAAGGTACAAGAGAACGATTCTAAATGAGACGTTTTATAAAAATACCTCGTTGAATTAATTAAAACATCAAAATTTACAATGGTCCCAATTCAAAAGATAGAGTAGCAGAATAATAAAGTTTTAAAAATGTCAACGAGATAATAGTTTAAAAGCATAAGTAATAACTGATTTTTTGTGTGTATGTCGTTGTTTCGTCTCGATTCAATTCGAATTGATTAAGGTTTAAAATGGTCTCAATTGGTTTTGGTTAAGAAAAAGGGTAATTTGATTTTCTATTTCTACTAAAAAGGTAAATGTGAAAAGTAATAATAATAAGCTAAAAACAAATAACTAATAATAAAGGAGCAAAACAAATAATAAAACGTAAATTAAGCAAAACAATTAATAAAAATAAAACTAAACGAAGAAATTAACATTCGACTGAAAAATAAAATTAACCTAATGAAAAAGGAGAAAATAAAACTAAGAGGGTACTTTAAAACTAAACGGGACAAAAACTAAAGCGGGCACTAAATAAAAGTCAAAACTTAAACTTTACGAAAAAATACTAATATTAAAAATCGATGAAAAATGTAACTAAAAATAAGTGACTTTCTGAATAAAAATCGGAACAATTTTCAGATTAAACTAAACGATTACGGAACAATATTAATTAATAAACAAGCAGGCAAGCTACCAGCTGGATTTGGCGGAAAAGTATAGCAAGCTAGTAGGCATGTAGGTGAATCTGTTTACAGAATGTTTGCTTGGTTCGGAATATTTGTTTCATTCGGTATATTTGGTTCGGTATTTTTTTTTGTTTTCACTTGTTCGGGAAATTGTTTTTACAACTTTGGTTCGGTATTTTTTTTTTGTTTTCACTTGTTCGGGAAATTGTTGAATAAAACTTGGTTCGGGAATTTTTGGTGGTTCGGAATTTTAATAAAAAAAAGCTTGGTTCGGTAAATTTGTTGACTCGGTAAAACGGGTTGACTCGGGAAAAATGGTTGGATCGGAAAAATGAATACTCAAAAGACGAACAGTTTTTTTAGATCCTATTTTCTAGGAACACGAATTTAACCAAAATCATCCATAATCAAACCAAAAATTAAACCAAACTAACCACTAATTATTATCTAACAATGATCAATCAAACAAAATCAATAAAAATAAAAATAAAAACTAAATTAATCAAAACCCACTTAATTAAATAAAAGATGAATCAACCAAAAATAATGAAACTAAAAACAATCAACTAATTAAGATCTACCAATCACTAAAACATCTAAATCCATAAACTTTATGAAATCAAAATCAACAAAACTATGAAACCCACTTGATTAATTAAAACTAAAGCAACCAAATCAATAAATCAAACAATTAATTAAAATCAAACAAGAAAGGAAGGATGAGATTTAAAGTAAAACTTGATTAAATATAAATATTCAACAACAATTAAAAGTAAAAATTAAAGGACTTACAAATTTAAGGTGCAAGAAAAGGAATTTAAATGACAAGAAATTAAATTGGAAGAACTATGTGTCAAATAGCCAACAACAATAAAATGAAATGAAGGGTGTATATTTATAGGAGAGTGGTAATGGTAGGTGGTGGTTGCTTTCTCTTTCTTCTTTTCTTTGTCGTCTCGTCTTTAAATTAACTTGGGGTCTCGACTTTGACTCGGGATTTGTCGATAAAATCTTGAACTCGTCTTATAATTTCTTCATTTGTTAGACTTGGGTTCTTCGACATGTAAATCTTTCGTCTTTGGACTTCCGTTCTTTTTGCACTCTTGATCTTTTGACTTCGTCTTTTGTATTTTTCTTCGATAAACGCCTGTGAAAGCCCGTGTTTTCTTCCCTTTTCACGTTTTGATCCTAAATCACAATAAAAACACAAACCACGCATAATTCCGACATTTACGACATAAAATACACGTTTTGGCTTGATTATTATTATAATTAAATGGTCAAAGGATAAGTGTTTTCACACTTAGTAAATCCCCTACACTTAACCATTGCAATGACCTCATGCAATGCATTAATTACAAAGCACGTTTTACATTATCCATCATAATCAGTCCACCTTGGCCTTTATTAAACACAAGACATTAAAGAGATAGAAAATTATAAAATATTCAAAGGAAGAAAACAAGTAAAAAGAAAAAAGACTTACCTTAGAGTTTTGGAATGTCATGAATGTTTATCACCCTCAAGTTTCACGTTCCCCATACCAAGCTTAAAAACGAGATCATTGTTATTATAAGTTAGAAAACTAACACAAACTCATGTGGACCAATTATTCACTTAGACTCCCTTATTCCTAGGTGTATCTCTTATATTTGATTGTTGTCTTGAATGATCACGATGATGCATTGTTGACTTATTTCGATAGTTATTTAGGTTGAAAATAAAGTAGAAGGATTTAATCAATAGTTAGCTAAAGAATAAAATCTTTTAAAACTGCTTCTCGGGACCTCATAAAGTTCATATCTTGGCATAACTCGCTTCGTGATTTGAGACCTTTCTCGGACCGATATTTGGTAGTGAATTCATACTTAGAACCTTGAGAGACGTTCATGAAATAATGGTCTTCTCTTCATAATAGGAATTTATTCACTTGAACTTTTTGAGAGATTCTTCATACTTGGACCACGACTTCTTCATTTTTATACAATCTTTATTTGGGATTTTGATATACAACGATCCGCCTCCTTTTAGGACTTGGATCTATTTATCCTCATACCTTGCTAGGGTCTTTTTGGATAGACTTCTCCATGATCTTTTGGGGAGTGTTTGCTTTTCGTCGTGTGTCTCGATCCTTCATATTGATTTTTGATAAATGATTATTCACATAATTTTGGATCTTTAGCAACAAAATGTAGCCCTCATGCCTTGTTAGGGCCTTTTCGGACTCGCCAATCTTCGTATCCCGCTTCAATAAGTTATGTCTTGGCTATGAACTCTAATTAATTCCGAGCAACTTTTAAACGATCTTGTGCTAGAAGCTAAGTAACTTTTCAAATCGTACGACCTTTTTTATTGCAAATATATTTATTAACAAGCGATGGGAGAAAAAGCTCATAATTAACTTACATAAATTCATGAAAGAATACCAAACTTATAATTGACTCTATCATCTCTCGTTCTCCACAATTTAAAATCTAAAGGAATGAGACTCGTGGATGCTTAGCCTATTAAATCGAAGTTTTGGGTTTTCAAGTCATCTATAGGATCTTGCAACTTCTTAGACTTTTTCAAGTTTAGAATTTGCATTTTAAAGTTTCCTTGATAAACAACTTTCTAGGATCAATTATAAGAACTTGCGAAAAGTTCTGTTCTTAACCCGTAAGAGTTAAGACTTTCGCGTTTTAAAGTTCCCTATATAAAAGCCTAGCAAAACTTGACTTAAACACGTTAAGGATACTAGCTAGAGTAAACTTATATAAGTAAACTCGGGTTGAGTCAAAAGATTCATAACGGGCCTAATATATCAAAGACATCTAAACTAATTAAAGCTATTTATTAAAATTTATTCTAAAAACGAAAGAAAATAACGATAACAAAGGAAATACAACAAGGGCAAAATAGATCAAAAATTTTGAAAAATGTCGAAAAATCAATTTTCCGGTAAAAATGAGGACAAATACAAGGAAAAACCCACTTAACTTCGATAGAAGTCCCCCTACACTTAATATAAACATTGTCCTCAATGTTTAAGCATGTGGAAGTAACCTCCCCTACACTTAGGACATTGTGCACGTTGTTTAAATCTTGCTAAGGAAGAGTCAACTAAAGTGATTCCTATTTCAATCATAAATGATAAAATAATGAATCAAAAGAGTTTAGGATAGAACCGGGAAGACGGAGACACGGAATCACGGGTCGTCAAAAGTCATCAAGAATGTATTTTTGAAAGCTCGAATCCCTGCGTACGATAAGAAAGAAAACTCAAACACATACTAGGGTCTCCCCCTACACTTATTATAAAAACGGATATAAAGGATAGATACTCGGGTTGCCTCCCGAGGAGCGCTTGTTTTTGTTCACCGAGTCGTGAGCCTGACTCGACCTTGATTACAATGGTAAGAAGCTTGAAGAACATCCACCGGGGTCAAATACATGGTTTTCGTCTATCAAATAGCACAAGATTAAGGCGAACAAGGAAAGACAAAGAAGAGTAGGCAAGTTTCCCTTAAGCAGTTGTTGAGCACGGTGGTAGAAAGTAGGATGAAGTGCAAGCATATCTCTATTGTGTCCAAAAATCTTTCCTTTTATATCATCAGATGGATACTGAGATGGCTTAAAAATTGCAATTCCGGGGTCGAACACCTTTTCCTTTAGGGGAAAATAACACTCAGGCTCAGTAGACATTGAAGAAGATCCGCTCATAAATCGCACAATCTCATCCGATGAAGGTGGATAGAGAGGTGTCAAAACATAAGTACTGCGGATGTCGGTATCGTCCTGCTTCTTCTCCTTTGAAACGGGTTTCTTAATATCCGAAGGAGGATAAAGACCAAAATCAAAGTCCAAAGGAGGAGAATCATTCTCATTGGGAAGTAGGTATTGAGAAAAGTAACAAAATCTTCCTCAAATTAGTAGTCATCCAAAGTAGGATCAAGCATTGTTGGTGGATGATCTTCATCAAAAGTAGGAACAAGGTCATCATGTGAAGAATCACTCGAAAGAGTATCAACATCATCAAAATCATCATATGTTGGCATGTCTTTGTACTCTGAAGAAAAATTATCATAATCATCCCCATCGGAACTAGAATCATCATCATAGTCATCATAGATCGGTGGAGAATCATAAATTTGTGGGGGATCCAACTTGGAGAGAGAATGGTCCACATCATCTTGGAAAAGTGGATTATCATAGCAAGAATCGAAAAGAGGATTGTTGTTTAAGACAAAATCATCAAGCTTTGTACTTTCACAAGTAGTTGTATCAAGCTCGTCTTGAAGCACATTATTCATATTCGTTGATTCTCTTCCATTGAATTTGTTTGTGATCTTCCCCATTTTAAACACTTGTGCATCATTCCCGACCCTTAAGATTAGTTCACCTTCGGCAACATCGACTAAGGATTTTCTGGTTCTCAAGAATGGTCTTCCAAGTATTAACGGAATACGAGGGTCCATTTCATAATCAACAACAACAAAGTCGACCGAAAAAGTGAAGGTACCACTTTTAACAAACACATCTTCGAAAATACCAATGGGGTAAGCGAGAGTTCATTTGCTAGGTCAAGAGTCATGTTTGTTAGTGTAAGATCGGGTAATGATAACTTTTTCCAAACACTTAAAGGCATCAGATTAATACTTTCCCCGAGATCGGATAAGGCAGTAAATTCTTCGGTTTGGTTAAAAGTACACGGTAGCACAAAATGACCGGGATCTCCAAGTTTCTCCGGAAGTTTTTTAAGAAGGACTGTAGAACAATTTTCATTCAAGCGGGTATTCACAAACTCGGCCACCTTCTCCTTCTTATTAAGCAATTCCTTAAACATCTTAACGAATGTGGGCATTTGGGCAAGAGCTTCAACAAGGCTAATGGTGATGTTCACTCCCGAAATCTTCTTCAAAAAGTTTGTCACTTGAATATCATCCTTGGTGAGCAATTTTCACTTATCTAATCGAGATGGATAGGAAATATTGGGTTTAGGTGGTGTAGGTGTAGAAGGTGAAGGTTGAGATGTTGAAGGTTTAAAGGTGGAAGGTGGGGATGGTGAAGGGTTTTTCTTGGGTACTTCTTCATTACGAGTTGGAGACGGTAATGGAGAACTAGTACTAGGCGTGGAAGTAGGTGGAATAAATGGTGGTGGAGGAGGTGTAGATGGAGTAACTGGGGGAGGGATAGATGGTCCTACTAAAGTTACTCCACTGCGTGTAGTAATAGCACTCACATTCGCTCTTGGGTTGGTGACGGTGTTTGAAGGAAGAGAGCCCGAAGTAGAGGGTTGAGTGGTTTGGAAGAAACTAGCCATCATATTCTTTAATTCATTCGTTTGATTGCTCAAAGAAGTTTGCATATCATGTCGAAACTCGGTTCTAATATCATTCCCTTGCTTAGTGATATCTTCTTTCATGTTGATGATTTGGCTTTGAAGATTCTTAACTACCTCTCCTTGGGTCCTCATGAAAGTTTGAACATCTTGATTAATGGGTGGTGCTTGTTGAGCGGGTGGGTGATATGGTGTAGAAGCTCGAAGTGGGTTTGGATTGCTTCTATTAAAATTGTTGGGGGTGTGGTTTTGAGGAGAAAAACCGGGTGAAAGAAAGTTGTTAGAACGGTAACTTAGCAAGTTACGATCACCTTGAGGTCGGGCTTGATAGCTTTTCGTTGAATAGTTACCATAAGCCGCATACACGTTTTCCGGATTGTCATGAGTAGAAGGAAAATCAGTGTATGAATGAGGACCGCCGCAGATCTCACAAGAAAGTGCTACAGCTTTAACTTGTTGTTGTTGATTCGTAGCTATGAGTAGGATATTTTTGTTCATTTCGGCCATCATGCGGGTGAATTCGGTCATCTCGGTGTGTGATAAAGTAGAAGAAACATTCACTCTCGGGTTATTCCTTGAAGATGCAGATGAATACCAATTTTTGAGATGAGTAGTCATGTTCTCTATAAGCTCTCTACACTCCTCGGGTCTTCTTTTCATAAATGTGCCACAGGCGGCTGCATTAATCGTATCACGATCACGAAAAGTTAAACCGTTGTAGAAAGTATTAATTAAGGTGACGGGGAGCATATTGTGGTTAGGACAACGATCGATCAAAACATTATAACGTTCCCAAGCATCGAAAAGTGATTCATCAGGTTCTTGTGTGAAACCACTGATTTGATTCCGAAGGCTCGTGACCATGGATGGTGGAAAGTAGCGCGACAAAAATCGTTGAGTCATGTCTTCCTATGTATGAATTGAATTCTTCGGAAGACGATCAAACCAGTTTTCGGCATGGTGGGATAAGGTGTGTGGAAATAGGTGAAGGCGAAGAAAATCCATAGTTACCCCGGGCAATTTCATGCTTTGAGTGACGGTAATAAATTTGTCGAGGTGTTTGTTGGCATTATCATCCGACAATCCGCGAAATGGACAAGTATTTTGAACTTGTTGGATCATGTGATGCTTCAACGAAAACTCTAGAGCCGTGATTTGCATCGGCGCAATCGGTCCTCCGCGTCCATTCATTGTTGGTTGACAAAGCTCCTCCATCGTGCGAAGGTCTTGTTGAGGGCCATGGTTGTTATTATTCATGTTGGGATGAGGTGGATTATTATTGTTGTGCACACCAGCCATATCTAAATCTTCACGAGTCTCGGGCTCAGAATAAGATGAAGATGTAGTACGCATACACCTGCAAAAGAAAAAGAAAAAGATACCAAAGAAATAGAGAATATATATGTACTTGTAAAAATAAAATATTTTTGGTGCAAAACTTTGAAAAAAGAAATGCTTTTTATAAGTTTATTAATGTTTTTGTATTTTTGAAATTTTTTTAATTTTTATGATTTTTGAAAATTTTTGACAAAAAAAAATAACGTTCACGAGTGAACGGATCCCAAAATCCAACGCCTCTCTCACATAAAACCGTTAATCTTCACGAAAAGAGCCGGCAGCGGCACCATTTTAATAACTGGATTTTTGTGTGTATGTCGTTGTTTCGTCTCGATTCAATTCGAATTGATTAAGGTTTAAAGTGGTCTCAATTGGTTTTGGTTAAGAAAAAGGGTAATTTGGTTTTATATTTCTACTAAAAAGGTAAATGTGAAAAGTAATAAAAATAAGCTAAAAACAAATAATTAATAATAAAGGAGCAAAACAAATAATAAAACGTAAATTAAAGCAAAACAATTAATAAAAATAAAACTAAACGAAGAAATTAATTTTCGACTGAAAAATAAAATTAACCTAATGAAAAAGGAGAAAATAAAACTAAGAGGGTACTTTAAAACTAAACGGGACAAAAACTAAAGCGGGCACTAAATAAAAGTCAAAGCTTAAACTTTACGAAAAAATACTAATACTAAAAATCGATGAAAAATATAACTAAAAATACGTGACTTTTAGAATAAAAATCGGAACAACTTTCAGATTAAAATAAACGATTACGGAACAATATTAATTAATAAACAAGCAGGCAAGCTACCAGCTCAAGCACGCAGGCAAGTAGCTGGATTTGGCGGGAAAGTATAGCAAGCTAGTAGGCATGTAGGTGAATTTGTTTACAGAATGTTTGCTTGGTTCGGAATATTTGCTTCATTCGGTATATTTGGTTCGGTATTTTTTTTGTTTTCACTTGTTCGGGAAATTGTTTTTACAACTTTGGTTCGGTATTTTTTTGTTTTCACTTGTTCGGGAAATTGTTGAATAAAACTTGGTTCGGGAATTTTTGGTGGTTGATAGGTGTGAAAACACCCATCCTTTTACCACTTAATTCTGGCTAAAACAAGACCAAAACACGTATTTAATATCATTTGTTTGGAATTATGCGTGGTTTTTGTGTTTATTGTGTTTTCAGAGTCAACCGGATGATTAATGAAGAAAACATGGGATTGCACGGGTTTTATCGAGGAAAAAGACTCAAGACGAAGTCTATTATCCAAGAGATGCAGAAGATTTGAAGTCATTGTGCCTATTTGAAGATTTATCGAAGAATAGAGCCAAAGATGGAAGATTCATATATGTCGAAGAACTCGAGTCTATAAAACAATAGATTATAAGACGAGTTGGAATAATTCACCGACACTTCTCAAATCCAAGTCGGCAACGTTTATTTAAAAGACTCATGAAGACTTAAGAAGAAAGAAGAAAAAGAAGCCCAAATCAAAGCCCAATCAAAAGCCCATCACCACCATGTACACGCCTATATAAAGGCCCTTACTTCACAAAAATTCACACTTAGTTTTAGTTTTTAGTTTTTCTCTCTAGTTTTAGAGAGAGAAAGTTTAGAACTTTCTCTCACTAGTTCATCTTTTTCTTTTAATCTTTCAAGATTAACTCTTTTGTATTGCTTATTTTCATTAATCAAGTTCCATTTTAAGCTTTTATCTCTTAATCTCATTCTACTTTTCTTTGATTTAAGATTGATTTTGGTGTGATTATCATGTGATCCGTGTTGTTCTAATTGATTTCATGCTAAAAAGTTAATCTTTTGATCATTTTATAAGTTTTCATTTGATTAAGCTTTAAGACTTTTGTGCTTATTGGCTTATTTTTATGATTATCTTATTTTTCTTATTAAAAAGTTTTATTAAAAAGTTTATGTTTTTATTGTTTGATCCAAAAAGTTGTTTGATTTCGGGTTGATAAGTTGATTCTAGTGCTTATTTGATTCGGTTTAAGCATTGATTCGGGTTAGTGTTGTGATAAGCTCTCAAATATAGCTTATTCTCTTGCTAACCGAATTCCACAATTTTAGGAGGAGGAACAAATCCCCCTTTCCGATTGGACTTGATTTTCCGACGGCACCACACCCCATATTCCGATTGGTCCAATCGGATTAGGGTTTAGTCTTTCCGATTGGTTCATTGATTGCCCATTCCGATTACTAGCTTGCTTGTTATTCCGATCAAGGCCTTGTTGTGCATTCCGATTGGCTGCCTTGTTGTACATTCCGATTGAAGCTGCTCACCACATATTCCGATTGACCCCTTGTGTCCCATTTTCCGATTGGGGTATTTTCCCACTTTCCGATCAGCACATTTCTTCCATATTCTGATCATTCGATCGGAATATATTCCGATTGATGCTCTTTTTCCTTTATTCCGATTTAGCTTGTTTTACTTTACTCCGTTCTTACTTTCTTTTAGTAAATTTTAATTGAGTCCATATTTTCACCAAGTTTTCCAAGAGTAAGTTTTTATTGAGTGTTCATTTATTTTAACTTAAAATCGTTAAGTTTTCAACATTTATTTTAAACTCGTTTCTTATTTTAATTTTTCAAGTCTTTAATTTTACTCTTCGACACTTAATTTCTTGTCATTAGTCTAAAATAGATAAACAAACCAACCACTTTTTAATAACCAAGAACAAATCATTCCACTTAAGACCAAGATCAATTCGAGAGGATATCGAGAGAAATTGAACCTAGCAAAATCAGTGTATCAAATGGCGCCGCTGCCGGCTCTTCTCGTTAAGATCAAAAGTTTTTTGTGAGAACTTGGATTTTGGGATCCGTTCCCCGTGAACGTTCTTTTTCATAAAAAATTTTCAAAAACAACTAAAAAATATAAAATTTTCAAAAATCCTAAAAATTAAAAAACAATAAAAACCAAAAATATTTTTGCTTTGTTTTCCTTTGTTCGTTCTTTTGCAGGTGTATGCGCACTCGATCCACGTCTTATCAAGAGCCCGAGCCTCTCGATAACTTAGACATGGCTGGTGTACAAAACAACAATAATATACCACCTCCGAACAACAATAATAACAACAACAACCCGCCTTTCAACAACATGAACAATAACAACAACAATGAGCACCTTCCGGATAATCGCCCAATGATTGAATTGCTGCAAGCTCATGTCGATGGCAATACGGATCCAATTGTTATACCACCAATTGCCGCCAACAATTTCGAGCTAAAGTCAGGCTTTATCCAGATGGTATCCGCTCAACCGTTCTTGGGACGAACCATTGATGACCCACATGACCATATCAAGAGATTTCTACAACTCACCAACACGGTCAAGTTCAATGGTGTTTCACAGGAGGTTATAAGGTTACAACTTTTTCCCTTTTCTTTAGAGGGACAAGCCCGGCATTGGCTTGCTAAGGAACCGCCACAGAGTATTCTCTCGTGGACGGATTTGGAAACAAAGTTTATCAACTACTTTTTTCCACCCTCTCGTACTTCCGCTTTGCGGAATGAGATTATAAACTTTGAACAAAAGTACGATGAGTCATTCAGTGAATCTTGGGATCGCTTTAAAGATCTTTTAAGAAAATGCCCACAACATGGTTTTACCAAAGTACATCAAATCAATACTTTTTACAATGGTTTAAGCATGAGTGACCAAGATTCACTGAATAGTGCCTCGGGGGGTAATTTATTGGCTAAGACTTCCAATGCTGCTTGGGATATCATTGAGAACAAATCTCGTGTGCAAACCAAGAGTGTTAGGACCAATGTTGCTAGTGCTAGCACTAATGACAGCGACAAGCGATTAGACAAAATCACTACGCTTCTTGAATCGCTTGTCACCCACACCGTCAGCAACAACAACAGCAACAACGCCAAAAATGCACAAGTGAACGCTGTCAGCCAACCTTGTGAGATATGCGGTGGTCCTCACTCTTACACAACTTGTACCGCCACCCAAGACTACCCTGCTGAGAATGTGAACGCAGCATATGGCACCTATACTCAACCTGCTTATCAAGCAAAACCTCAAGGTGACCGCAACTTGCTTAGCTACCGTTCCAACAACTATATCTCACCACCTGGTTTTAATCCTAACAACCAAAACCAACAACAAAACCTCAACCGCCCTCCTCAACAACAACAAACTCGTACACCATACATCCCTCCTCACAAGCAGCAACAACCACAACAACGAAACACCCAAGTTTACCAGCAACCTGCTTATCAATCACCCGCATACACTGCTCCTTCAAACCAAACCCCCGCATCACATCAAGACATTGGAACCTACATGAGGACTAACGACGTGATCATGGATAATCTCCAACAGGAAGTGCGCAACTTGAAAGCAGATCTGATGAAACAAGGGAATGATCTAAGAGCTGATATGAAGAACACTATGGATAGTCAAACGAATGACTTGAGGAACATGATGGCTAGTTTCTTCAATAGTAATCAACCCTCTTCTTCGGGTACTCTTCCGAGTAATACCGTTGCGAATCCAAGAGGGGAGATGAAAGCAATCACTACTCGAAGTGGTAAAGGTACCAAGGAACCCGAGCTTCCTATACCTCCACCGGTTGTTGTGACTAAGGAGAACGAGTCACCTGCTCCTATTCCTCATCCTTCTCCTTCCCCAATTTCTCCACCTCTTCCTTCTACCCCTCCTCCACCCAAGGATGTGAGTGATCCTATTATTCCAAAGCCTTCCTCTTCTTCCAATATACCTTATCCATCTAGGTTGAGGAAAGAGAAGCTCAAAAGCAAGGATGATATTCAGGTTTCGAACTTCCTTAAAATGTTCAAACAACTGAATTTCAATATCTCCTTCGCTGAGGCTCTCGCTCACATGCCTAAATATGCAAAAATGTTTAAAGATCTTCTGAGCGACAAGGAAAAGCTCCTCGATCTCGCCAACACCCAACTTAATGAGAACTGCTCTGCAGTGCTCTTAAGGAAATTGCCAATCAAGCTTGGTGATCCGGGTCGTTTTCTTATCCCTTGCAATTTCCCGGGAGTAGAGAATTGCATGGCCCTAGCCGATCTAGGTGCCAGTATTAATCTCATGCCTCTAAGTGTTTGGAAGCAATTATCTCTCCCAGAGCTAGTCCCCACTAAAATGACTTTGGAATTGGCTAACCGTACGGTTGCTTATCCAGTAGGGATAGCCGAAGATGTCATTGTAGGAGTCGACAAATTCACCTTCCCTGCTGATTTTGTTGTCGTCGACTACGAGATGGACCCCCGTGTGCCACTTATTGTTGGTCGTCCATTCTTGAGTACCGGTCGCACTCTCATTGATGTTGAAGCCGGTGAGCTTATCATGAGAGTGGGTGACGACAAAATAGTCTTCAACATGGGAAAGTTGTCTAAACAGCCTTATTCATATGAGAGCGTTAATTGTATTGACGTTCTTGATGAGGCTTGTGAAGAACACTTTAATGATGCTTGCAAAAGTATTCCTACCTCTCTTCCCACTGTTGAGACCGTGTCCTCCATTGATTCATCGTTGTCTCTATTTGGAGATGGTGATTTATTCTGGAACAATCTTGAAGATACCATGGGAGATGTGAATTTATCTACTGATGCTTCTCCCATCGATGGGGACGAAGATATAAATTTCTTTGACAATCTTCTCACCGACGACAATCCTTCTCCTCCATCTCCCACGGTTATTGCTATCGATGCCACGACTTTGAAAACGCCTCCCGTCGAAAATTCTCCGGATTTAGAACTTAAGGAGTTGCCGCCCCATCTCGAGTATGCGTTCCTTGAAGCAGAGAAGAAGTTACCCGTCATCATCGCTAAGGACTTGCAAGAAGAAGAGAAAACTCGTCTCATCGATGTGCTTAAAGCTCATAAGAAGGCAATTGCTTGGAAAATTTCCGATATCCGCGGAATTGATCCGAACTTTTGTACTCACAAGATTCTCATGGAAGATGACTTCAAACCCATAATCCAGAGCCAAAGAAGGGTTAATCCTAAAATTCATGACGTCATCAAACAAGAGGTTATCAAACTTCTGGATGCCGGCTTGATCTACCCTATTTCGGATTCGCCGTGGGTAAGTCCCGTCCATTGTGTGCCCAAGAAGGGCGGAATAACCGTTGTTCCCAATGAACACAACGAGTTAATTCCCACTCGTCTCGTTACTGGGTGGAGAGTTTGTATTGATTATCGCAAGCTCAATGATGCCACGAGAAAAGACCACTTTCCTCTTCCCTTCATGGATCAAATGCTCGAGCGTCTAGCTGGTAATGATTATTACTGCTTCTTAGATGGCTTCTCCGGGTATTTTCAAATTCCCATCGATCCAAAGGACCAAGAAAAGACCACATTCACTTGTCCCTATGGAACATTTGCGTACAAACGCATGCCTTTTGGTTTATGTAATGCTCCTGGGACATTCCAAAGGTGTATGATGGCTATCTTCCATGACATGGTGGAAGACACTATGGAAGTATTCATGGATGATTTCTTGGTCTATGGCGATTCATTCTCTGCGTGCCTTGCCAATTTGGAACGTATGCTTAAGCGGTGCGAAGACACTTGCCTTGTTCTAAATTGGGAAAAATGCCATTTCATGGTAAAAGAAGGCATCGTCCTAGGACACAAGATCTCGAAAGCCGGTCTTGAAGTAGACCGTGCTAAAGTCGATGTTATCGCAAAGTTGCCTCCACCTTCAACCGTGAAGGGTGTGAGAAGTTTCCTGGGTCATGCGGGCTTCTACCGTCGATTCATCAAAGATTTTTCTCAAATCGCTCGCCCGATGACCCACCTCTTGGAAAAAGATACTCCTTTTATCTTCTCCAAAGAGTGTCTTGAAGCCTTCAACTCGCTTAAGGATAAGCTAACTAAGGCACCCGTCTTGGTTACCCCTAATTGGGAGCTGCCTTTTGAGTTGATGTGCGATGCTAGTGATTTTGCTATTGGAGCGGTTCTTGGACAAAGAGTGAACAAACACTTCCAACCGATCCATTACGCTAGCAAGACAATGACGGGGGCACAATTGCATTACACGACAACAGAAAAAGAGCTTTTAGCTGTTGTCTATGCTTTTGAAAAATTTCGCCCCTATCTTGTCCTTTCCACCACAATCGTTTACACCGATCATTCCGCGCTGAAGTACTTGTTGACAAAGCAGGATTCCAAACCAAGACTTCTTCGCTGGGTTTTGCTGCTCCAGGAATTTAAAATCGAAATTCGCGATAAAAAAGGAGCAGAAAACCTAGCCGCGGATCATCTCAGTAGACTTGAGGATCCTTACCAAGGGGATCATCCGAACAAAGAAATCAATGATTCTTTTCCCCTGGAGACCTTAATGTCTATAAACTCGACTGCTGACGAAACCCCGTGGTTTGCGGACATTGCAAACTACTTGGCGGGTGGAATCCTCGTTGACGGGTTAACATCCCAGCAAAAGAAAAAGTTCTTCAAAGACATCAAGACTTACTTTTGGGATGACCCGTATCTTTTCAAACAATGTGCCGACTTGATTATTCGCCGATGTGTTGATGGACCGGCAGCTTTCGAAATCCTTGATGCTTGCCACAAAGGACCCACTGGTGGTCACTTTGGTCCCAACTACACCGCCAAAAAAGTGTTTGATTCAGGATTTTATTGGCCCTCCATTTATCGTGACGCTCACGATATGGTTAAAAAATGTGATGCTTGCCAGAAACAAGGCACGATCACACATAAAGACGAGATGCCTCAGAATTTCATTCAAGAGTGTGAAATCTTTGATGTTTGGGGTATCGACTTTATGGGGCCGTTCCCTTCATCTAAAGGAAATAAATACATCCTTGTTGCCGTTGACTACGTCTCCAAGTGGGTTGAAGCCAAAGCTTTACCTACTAATGATGCAAGGGTGGTTTGTAACTTTTTGAAATCGCTGTTCGCTCGATTCGGCGTTCCTCGTGCTATTATCAGCGACCGCGGGACTCATTTTTGCAACGGTCAATTTGCAAGAGTCATGGCCAAGTATGGTGTCAATCACCGTCTTTCCACCGCTTATCATCCCCAAACCAATGGGCAAGCCGAGATATCCAATCGTGGATTGAAACGATTTTTGGAGCGTACTGTGGGAGAGCATCGTGCCGCGTGGGCCGATAAGTTAGATGATGCTCTGTGGGCTTTCCGTACTGCTTACAAGACCCCGATCGGTTGTACGCCTTATCGTCTTGTGTACGGAAAAGCATGCCACCTTCCCATCGAGCTGGAGCATAAGGCGCACTGGGCCTTGAAGTGGGCTAACTTCGACATCAACAAAGCCGGTGATCATCGCAAGATTCAACTCAACGAGCTTAACGAACTGAGGAATGAAGCTTATGAGAACTCGCTGATCTACAAAGAGAAGACGAAGATCCTTCATGACGCAAAAATCAAGAACCGAGAGTTCCATGTTGGTGATCAAGTCTTACTTTTTAACTCTCGGTTAAAGATCTTCTCTGGCAAGTTGAAGAGCCGCTGGTCTGGTCCATTCACCGTCGCCAACGTCTTTCCGTATGGGACCATTGAGCTTTCTCAACCCAATGGGCCCAATTTCAAGGTGAATGGCCAGCGTCTGAAGCTGTACTTTGGTGAGGACATCTCTCAGGAGATGATTCCATCCCTCACCACGTTCCCCATGAACTAAATTTGGGTCGAGTCAGGCTCGTGACTCGATTATCAAAAACAAGCGCTCCTCGGGAGGCAGCCCGAGTATCTATCCTTTAATGTTTTATCCTCCTAAGTGTAAGGGGGCCTGCATAGGTGTTTGTATTTGTGTGGTGATGTGATTACAGGGATAAGTGCACTCTTGGAAACTTTGAAGAACCGTGCTCCCGTGTTATCCGAAACCTGGTTCTATCTCTCAACTATCGTGATTCAATTTTCTTCATACTCACATTTGAAATTGATCACTTTAGTTGTCTCTTCCTTAACTCGAGTTAACCAACGTGCACAATGTCATAAGTGTATGGGAAACGTTTCCCACATGCTTAAACATTGAGGACAATGTTTATCTTAAGTGTAGGGGGGACTTCTATCGAAGTTTTAAGTGGACTTTTTCATGAAAATGCCTTCAATTAACCGGAAAATCCTATTTTTCAACATTTTTCAAATTTTTTATTAACTTTGGCCATTTAGTTGTAATTTTTAAATTTTTATCATTGCTTTCATATGTATATATTCCGCAATAAAGTCAAAAATATTAATAAAGTGGTGTAGCTAGTTTAGAGATCTTTGACATATTAGGCCCGTTGCGTTTATTTTGACTCAACCCGAATAGACTTATCCAAGTTTATTCTAGCTAGTATCCTTAACCATATAGACCTTAATTGGTTTATTAGGCTAAGTATCCACGAATCTCATTACTTGAGATTTTAAATTGTGGAGGACGAGAAATGATAGAGTCAATTATAAGTCGGTATTCTTGCGCAAGCTCACTTGGTGTAATTATTTGCCTATTCTCCCATCACTTGCTAATAATTTATCTGCAATAAGTAAGGTCGTACGATTTGAAAAGTTACTTAGCTTCTAGCCCAAGATCGTTTAAAAGTTGCTCGGTAATGATAAGAGTTCATGGCTAAGGCATAACTTATGAAGCGGGGCGCGAAGATTGGCGAGTCCGAAAAGGCCCTAACAAGGCATGAGGATTCAATTTTATTGCTGAAGATCCAAAGTGATGTGAAAAGCATTATTCCCTAAATCAATATGAAGGATCAAGACTCACGACGAAAAGCAATCAACTCCCATAAAGATCATGGAGAAGTCTATCCGAAAAGACCCTAACAAGGTATGAGGATAAATAGATCCAAGTCCGAAAAGGAGGCGGATCGTTGTATCTCAAAATCCCAAATTAGAGATTGAAGAATAATCATGAAGTCGTGGTCAACAAAGTTGGAGTACCCCTCAAAAGTCTCCAAGTGAAGAAATTCTATGAACGATGAGAAGACCATTATCTCAAGAACGTCTCTCAAGATATGAAGTATGAAGTACATGCCAAATATCGGCCCGAGAAAGGTCTCAAGTCGCGAACCAAGTTATGCCAAGATATGAACTTTTTGATATCCCGAGAAGCAGTTTTAAAAGATTTTGTCCTTTAGCTAACTATTGATCAAATCGTCCTACTTTGCTTTCAGCCCTGAATAACTATCGAAATAAGTCCAAAAATGCATCTTCATGATCATTCTAAGACAAAAATAAAATATAAGAGATACACCTAGGAATAAGGGAGTCTAAGCATTTAATTAAGCCATGTGTGTAAGTGTTTGAATTGCTAACTTATAATAACAATGATCTCGTTTTTAAGCTTAGTTTGGGGAACGTGAAACTTGAGGGTGATAAATCTTCGCAGCACCGAAGCCCTAATGTAAGTCCTCGATCTCTTTGCAAGTTATTTCCATCCTTTTGTTTGCTTTAAGGTTTTAAATTTCTCTTAGTATTTTCATTTTCGTTTAGTAGTATATTAATAAGGCCAAGGTTGATTGATTATGAGGAAAGTGTAAATGTGCTTTGTCACTAAGCATTGCATGAGGGCATGGCAATGGTTAAGTGTAGGGGATTTGATAGGTGTGAAAACACCCATCCTTTTACCACTTAATTCTGGCTAAAACAAGACCAAAACACGTATTTAATATCATTTGTTTAGAATTATGCGTGGTTTTTGTGTTTATTGTGTTTTCAGAGTCAACCGGATGATTAATGAAGAAAACATGGGATTGCACGGGTTTTATCGAGGAAAAAGACTCAAGACGAAGTCTATTATCCAAGAGATGCAGAAGATTTGAAGTCATTGTGCCTATTTGAAGATTTATCGAAGAATAGAGCCAAAGATGGAAGATTCATATATGTCGAAGAACTCGAGTCTATAAAACAATAGATTATAAGACGAGTTGGAATAATTCACCGACACTTCTCAAATCCAAGTCGGCAACGTTTATTTAAAAGACTCATGAAGACTTAAGAAGAAAGAAGAAAAAGAAGCCCAAATCAAAGCCCAATCAAAAGCCCATCACCACCATGTACACGCCTATATAAAGGCCCTTACTTCACAAAAATTCACACTTAGTTTTAGTTTTTAGTTTTTCTCTCTAGTTTTAGAGAGAGAAAGTTTAGAACTTTCTCTCACTAGTTCATCTTTTTCTTTTAATCTTTCAAGATTAACTCTTTTGTATTGCTTATTTTCATTAATCAAGTTCCATTTTAAGCTTTTATCTCTTAATCTCATTCTACTTTTCTTTGATTTAAGATTGATTTTGGTGTGATTATCATGTGATCCGTGTTGTTCTAATTGATTTCATGCTAAAAAGTTAATCTTTTGATCATTTTATAAGTTTTCATTTGATTAAGCTTTAAGACTTTTGTGCTTATTGGCTTATTTTTATGATTATCTTATTTTTCTTATTAAAAAGTTTTATTAAAAAGTTTATGTTTTTATTGTTTGATCCAAAAAGTTGTTTGATTTCGGGTTGATAAGTTGATTCTAGTGCTTATTTGATCCGGTTTAAGCATTGATTCGGGTTAGTGTTGTGATAAGCTCTCAAATATAGCTTATTCTCTTGCTAACCGAATTCCACAATTTTAGGAGGAGGAACAAATCCCCCTTTCCGATTGGACTTGATTTTCCGACGGCACCACACCCCATATTCCGATTGGTCCAATCGGATTAGGGTTTAGTCTTTCCGATTGGTTCATTGATTGCCCATTCCGATTACTAGCTTGCTTGTTATTCCGATCAAGGCCTTGTTGTGCATTCCGATTGGCTGCCTTGTTGTACATTCCGATTGAATCTGCTCACCACATATTCCGATTGACCCCTTGTGTCCCATTTTCCGATTGGGGTATTTTCCCACTTTCCGATCAGCACATTTCTTCCATATTCCGATCATTCGATCGGAATATATTCCGATTGATGCTCTTTTTCCTTTATTCCGATTTAGCTTGTTTTACTTTACTCCGTTCTTACTTTCTTTTAGTAAATTTTAATTGAGTCCATATTTTCACCAAGTTTTCCAAGAATAAGTTTTTATTGAGTGTTCATTTATTTTAACTTAAAATCGTTAAGTTTTCAACATTTATTTTAAACTCGTTTCTTATTTTAATTTTTCAAGTCTTTAATTTTACTCTTCGACACTTAATTTCTTGTCATTAGTCTAAAATAGATAAACAAACCAACCACTTTTTAATAACCAAGAACAAATCATTCCACTTAAGACCAAGATCAATTCGAGAGGATATCGAGAGAAATTGAACCTAGCAAAATCAGTGTATCAGTGGTTCGGAATTTTAATAAAAAAAAGCATGGTTCGGTAAATTTGTTGACTCGGTAAAACGGGTTGACTCGGGAAAAATGGTTGGATCGGAAAAATGAATAATCAAAAGACGAACAGTTTTTTAGATCCTATTTTCTAGGCACACGAATTTAACCAAAATCAACCATAATCAAACCAAAAATTAAACCAAACTAACCAGTAATTATTATCTAACAATAATCAATCAAACAAAATCAATAAAACTAAAAATAAAACTAAATTAATCAAAACCCACTTAATTAAATAAAACATGAATCAACCAAAAACAATAAAACTAAAAACAATCAACTAATTAAGATCTACCAATCACTAAAACATCTAAATCCACAAACTTTATGAAATCAAACTCAACAAAACTATGAAACCACTTGATTAATGAAAACTAAAGCAACCAAATCAATAAATGAAACGCTTAATTAAAATCAAACAAGAAAGGAAGGATGAGGTTTAAAGTAAAACTTGATTAAATATAAAGATTCAACAACAATTAAAAGTAAAAATTAAAGGACTCACAAATTTAAGGTGCAAGACAAGGAATTTAAATGACAAGAAATTAAATTGGAAGAACTATGTGTCAAATAGCCAACAACAAAAAAATTAAATGAAGGGTGTATATTTATAGGGGGAGTGGTAAGTGGCAGGTGGTGGTTGTTTTCTCTTTCTTCTTTTCTTTGTCGTCTCGTCTTTAAATTAACTTGGGGTCTCGACTTTCGCTTGGGATTTGTCGATAAAATCTTGAACTCGTCTTATAATTTCTTCATTTATTAGACTTGGGTTCTTCGACTTGTAAATCTTCCGTCTTTGGACTTCCGTTCTTTTTGCACTCTTGATCTTTTGACTTCGTCTTTTGTCTTTTTCTTCGATAAAAGCCCGTAAAAAACCCGTGTTTTCTTCCCTTTTCACCGTTTTGATCCTAACTCACAACAAAAACACAAACCACGCATCACTCCGACATTTACGACATAAAATACACGTTTTGGCTTGATTATTATTATAATTAAATGGTAAAAGGATAAGTGTTTTCAGACTTATTAAATCCCCTACAATTGACCATTGCAATGCCCTCATGCAATGAATTAATTACAAAGCACGTTTTACATTTTCCATCATAATAAATCCACCTTGGCCTTTATTAAACACAAGACATTAAAGAGATAGAAAATTATAAAATATTCAAAGGAAGAAAACAAGTAAAAAGAAAAAAAGACTTACCTTAGGGTTTTGGAATGTCATGAATGTTTATCACCCTCAAGTTTCACGTTCCTCAAACCAAGCTTAAAAACGAGATTATTGTTATTATAAGTTAGCAAACTAACACAAACTCATGTGGCCCAATTATTCACTTAGACTCCCTTATTCCTAGGTGTATCTCTTATATTTGATTGTTGTCTTGAATGATCATGAGGATGCATTGTTGACTTATTTCGATAGTTATTTAGGCTGAAAATAAAGTAGAACGATTTAATCAATAGTTAGCTAAAGGACAAAATCTTTTAAAACTGCTTCTCGAGACCTCATAAAGTTCATATCTTGGCATAACTCGCTTCACGATTTGAGACCTTTCTCGGACCGATATTTGGCAGTGACTTCATACTTCGAACCTTGAGAGACGTTCATGAAATAATGGTCTTCTCTTCATAATAGGAATTTCTTCACTTGAACTTTTTGAGAGATTCTTCATACTTGGACCACGACTTCTTCATTTTTCTTCAATCTTTATTTGGGATTTTGATATACAACGATCCGCCTCCTTTTAGGACTTGGATCTATTTATCGTCATACCTTGCTATGGTCTTTTTGGATAGACTTCTCCATGATCTTTTGGGGAGTGTTTGCTTTTCGTCGTGTGTCTCGATCCTTTATATTGATTTTTGATAAATGGTTCTTCACATCATTTTGGATCTTTAGAAACAAAATGTAGCCCTCATGCCTTGTTAGGGCCTTTTCGGACTCGCCAATCTTCACATCCTGCTTCAATAAGTTATGCCTTGGCTATGAACTCTAATTAATACCGAGCAACTTTTAAACGATCTTGTGATAGAAGCTAAGTAACTTTTCAAATCGTACGACCGTATTTATTGCAAATATATTCATTAACAAGCGATGGGAGAAAAAGCTCATAATTAACTCACATAAATTCATGAAAGAATACCAAACTTATAATTGACTCTATCATCTCACGTTCTCCACAATTTAAAATCTCAAGGAATGAGACTCGTGGATGCTTAGCCTATTAAATCAAAGTTTTGGGTTTTTAAGTCATCTATAGGATCTTGCAACTTCTTAGACTTTTTCAAGTTTAGAATTTGCATTTTAAAGATCCCTTGATAAACAACTTTCTAGGATCAATTATAGGAACTTGCGAAACGTTCTTGTTCTTAACCCGTAAGAGTTAAGACTTTCGCGTTTTAAACTTCCCTATATAAAAGCCTATCAAAACTTGACTTAAGCACGTTAAAGATACTAGCTAGAGTAAACTTGGATAAGTAAACTCGGGTTGAGTCAAAAGATTCATAACGGGCCTAATATATCAAAGACATCTAAACTTATTAAAACCATTTATTAAAATTTATTCTAAAAACGAAAGAAAATAACGATAACAAAGGAAATACAACAAGGCCAAAATAGATCAAAAATTTTGAAAAATGTCGAAAAATCAATTTTCCGGTTAAAATAAGAACAAATACAAGGGAAAACCCACTTAACTTCGATAGAATTCCCCCTACACTTAATATAAACATTGTCCTCAATGTTTAAGCATGTGGAAGTAACCTCCCCTACACTTAGGACATTGTGCACGTTATTTAAATCTTGCTAAGGAAGAGTCAACTAAAGTGATTCCTATTTCATTCATAAATGATAAAATAATGAATCAAAAGAATTTAGGATAGAACCGGGAAGACGGAGACACGAAATCACGGGTCGTCAAAAGTCATCAAGAATGTATTTTTGAAAGCTCGAATCCCTGCGTATGATAAGAAAGAAAAGAACAAACACATACTAGGGTCTCCCCCTACACTTATTATAAAAACGGATATAAAGGATAAATACTCGGTTTGCCTCCCGAGGAGCGCTTGTTTTTGTTCACCGAGTCGTGAGCCTGACTCGAACTTGATTACAATGGTAAGAAGCTTGAAGAACATCCACCGGGGTCAAATACATGGTTTTCGTCCATCAAATAGCACAAGCTTAAGGCGAACAAGGCAAGCCAAAGAAGAGTAGGCAAGGTTCCCTTAAGCAGCTGTTGAGAACGGTGGTAGAAAGTAGGATGGAGTGCAAGCATATCTCCATTGTGTCCAAAAATCTTTCCTTTTATTTCATCAGATAGATACTGAGATGGCTTAAAAATTTCAATACCGGGGTCGAACACCTTTTCCTTTAGGGGAAAATAACACTCAGGCTCAGTAGACCTTGAAGAAGATTCTCTCATAAATCGCACAATCTCATCCGATATCGGTGTCGTCCGACTTCTTCTCCTTTGAAACGGGTTTCTTAATATCCGAAGGAGGATAAAGACCAAAATCAAAGTCCAAAGGAGGAGAATCATTCTCATTGGAGAAGTAGGTATTGAGAAAAGTAGCAAAATCTTCCTCAAATGAGTAGTCATCCAAAGTAGGATCAAGCATTGTTGGTGGAGTATCTTCATAAAAAGTAGGAACAAGGTCATCATGTGAAGAATCACTCGAAAGAGTATCAACATCATCAAAATCATCATATGTTGTCATGTCTTTATACTCTGAAGAAAAATTATCATAATCATCCTCATCGGAACTAGAATCATCATCATAGTCATCATAGATCGGTGGAGAATCATAAATTTGTGGGGGATCCAACTTGGAGAGAGAATGATCCACATCATCTTGGAGAAGTGGATTATCATAACAAGAATCGAAAAGATGATTGTTGTAGACGACAAAATCATCAAGCTTTGTACTTTCACAAGTTGTTGTATCAAGCTCGTCTTGAAGCACATTAATCATATTCGCTGATTCTCTTCCATTGAATTTGTTTGTGATCTTACCCATTTTAAACACTTGTGTGTCATTCCCGACCCTTAAGATTAGTTCACCTTCGGCAACATCGACTAAGGCTTTTCCGGTTCTCAAGAATGGTCGTCCAAGTATTAACAGAATACGAGGGTCCATTTCATAATCAACAACAACAAAGTCGACCGGAAAGTGAAGGTACCAACTTTAACAAACACATCTTCGGCAATACCAACGGGGTAAGCGAGAGTTCGATTTGCTAGCTCAAGAGTCATGTTTTTTGGTGTAAGATTGGGTAATGATAACTTTTTCCAAACACTTAAAGGCGTCATATTAATACTTGCCCCGAGATCGGCTAAGGAAGTAAATTCTTCGGTTTGGTTAAAAGTACATGGTAGCACAAAACGACCGGGATCTCCAAGTTTCTCTGGAAGTTCTTTATGAAGGACTGTAGAACAATTTTCATTCAAGAGAGTATTTACAAACTCGACCATCTTCTTCTTCTTATTAAGCAATTCCTTAAACATCTTAACGAATGTGAGCATTTGGTCAAGAGCTTCAACAAGTCTAATGGTGATGTTCACTCCCGAAATCTTCTTCAAAAAGTTTGTCACTTGAATATCATCCTTGGTGAGCAATTTTCACATGTCTAATCGAGATGGATAGGAAATATTGGGTTTAGGTGGTGTAGGTGTAGAAGGTGAAGGTTGAGATGTTGAAGGTTTAAAGGTGGAAGGTGGGGATGGTGAAGGGTTTTTCTTGGGTACTTCTTCATTACGAGGTTGAGACGGTAATGGAGAACTAGTAATAGGCGTAGAAGTAGGTGGAATAAATGGTGGTGGAGGAGGTGTAGATTGAGTAACTGGGGGAGGGATAGATGGTCCTACTAAAGTTGCTCCACTGCGTGTAGTAATAGCACTCACATTCGCTCTTAGGTTGGTGACGGTGTTTGAAGGAAGAGATCCCGAAGTAAAGGGTTGAGTGGTTTGGAAGAAACTAGCCATCATATTCTTTAAATCATTCGTTTGATTGCTCAAAGAAGTTTGCATATCATGTCGAAGCTCGGTTCTAATATCATTCCCTTGCTTAGTGATATCTCCTTTCAAGTTGATGATTTGGCTTTGAAGATTCTTAACTACCTCTCCTAGGGTCCTCATGAAAGTTTCAACATCTTGATTAATGGGTGGTGCTTGTTGATTGAGTGGGTGATATGGCGTAGAAGCTCGAAGTGGGTTTGGATTGCTTCTATTAAAATTGTTGGAGTTGTGGGTTTGAGGATAAAAACCGGGTGAAAGAAAGTTGTTAGAACGGTAACTTAGCAAGTTACGATCATCTTGAGGTCGGGCTTGATATCTTTCCGTTGAATAGTTACCATAAGCCGCATACACGTTTTCCGGATTGTCATGAGTAGAAGGTAAATCAGTGTATGAATGAGGATCGCCGCAGATCTCACAAGAAAGTGCTACAGATTTAACTTGTTGTTGTTGATTCGTAGCTATGATTAGGATATTTTTGTTCATTTCAGCCATCATGCGGGTGAATTCGGTCATCTCGGTGTGTGATAAAATAGAAGAAACATTGACTCTCGGGTTATTCCTTGAAGATGCGGATGAATCCCAATTTTTGTGATGAGTAGTCATGTTCTCTATAAGCTCTCTACACTCCTCGGGTCTTCTTTTCATAAATGTGCCACAGGCGGCTTCATTAATCGTATCACGATCACGAAAAGTTAAATCGTTGTAGAAAGTATCAATTAAGGTGACGGGGAGCATATTGTGGTTAGGACAACGATCAATCAAAACATTATAACGTTCCAAAGCATCGAAAAGTGATTCATCAGGTTCTTGTGTGAAACCACTGATTTGATTCTGAAGGCTCGTGACCATGGATGGTGGAAAGTAGCGCGACAAAAATCGTTGAGTCATGTCGTCCTATGTATGAATTGAATTCTTCGGAAGACGATCAAACCATTTTTCGGCATGGTGGGATAAGGTGTGTGGAAATAGGTGAAGGCGAAGAAAATCCATAGTAACCCCGGGCAATTTAATGCTTTGAGTGACGGTAATGAATTTGTCGAGGTGTTTGTTGGCATCATCATCCGGAAATCCGCGAAATGGACAAGTATTTTGAACTTGTTGGATCATGTAATGCTTCAACGAAAACTCTGGAGCCGTGATTTGCATCAGCGCAATCGGTCCTCCGCGTCCATTCATTGTTGGTTGACAAAACTCCTCCATCGTGTGAATGTCTTGTTGAGGGCCATGGTTGTTATTATTCATGTTGGGATGAGGTGGATTATTATTGTTGTGCACACCAGCCATATCTAAATCTTCACGAGTCTCGGGCTCAGAATAAGATGAAGATTTAGTATGCATACACCTGCAAAAGAAAAATAAAAAGATACCAAAGAAATAGAGAATATATATGTACTTGTAAAAATAAAATCTTTTTAGTGCAAAACTTTGAAAAAGAAAATAATCAATGAAATCACTAATGATATTTCATTAACATACTTACTGCGTAATATATCAGTGATATTTCATTGTTTTATTAACAGTGATATTTCATTGATTTTCACTAGTAAAATATCACTACTGATAATTCATTACTCCGTCATATTTACAACTTTGGTACCTCCGCTCATTTTTTTAACTTTTTGACATTTTGGCAAAAATGGCCCCTCCGTGTTTTTTTTTAAATCTTAGGTTAATCTCTACCATTAGATCAAAAATATATGAATGGTGAGGATTTGTCCCGTAGTTTCTACCAAAAAATAAGGATGCAAAATAACTTTTCTCTACCTTGTATTAAACTAAATAATTTTTAACGACTAAAAACATTTTAAAGCCAAGCTTAAGCTACGTTACTTGTTTTACATTAAAAAATAATAACTTTGTCTTTTTGTTTCTTCACTTTAACTTAGATTACCTTTTAGAAGTTAACTCGAACATCTCTTCAAAATTTATGCAAAACATCAAGTTAACCCATATTGTTTTTAGAAGCCTTGACAAAAATCAATTCACAAAAAATACATTATAAACAAAATAATTTAAAATATGTTGTAATAAACTAGTTTTATCACAAGATTATAGATATAATCAAGAACTTTCAAGTGTCATTTAAGAACCATTATATGAAATATTAGAAATACATATAAGAATGGGAAAGAAGTATTACCTTAATATGGTGATATGATGCATTTTACTTCATTGCATAATGTGGTATTTATACTACTACAAAACACTATAGATTTCACAATTACACTTGGGGTAATATGTAGCCACATTATTAGTCTAGGTTTGAAAAGATGGCAACCAGATAATGGAGATATATTTCTCCTACTAGTTGCAGATTCATAATACTCCCCCTTGGGTGCCACTTTTTCAAAGCAGAGTCAACTGTAAAGTACTGTCTCATTAAAAACCTTGCTAAAGAAAAACCCAGTGGGAAAAAACTTTAGTCAAGGAAAAGAGTGCAGTGTATAGTTGACTCCCCCTGATGTACACATCGGTAGAGTATTATGACTTCTGTACATGTCGCATGCCAATATCATGGACATGTTTCCTGAACACCAAAGTCGGGAGCACCTTGGTGAAAAGATCAGCATAATTGTTGCTTGATTGGACATACTTCATTTCAATCTGGTTATCCTTTATGAGATCTTGAGTGTACGCGAAGTATCTTGGCGGTATATGTTTCGTCTTATCACTTTTGATATAGCCTTCTTTCATTTGTGCGACACATGTTGCATTATCTTCGTAGATGAGTGTTGGGCTTTTCTCTTTGTTTAGCCCACAAGATGTCGTAATTAGATGTGTCATTGACCTTAGCCATACACATTCTCTGCTAGCTTCATGTAGTGCAATAACTTCAGCATGATTTGATGATGTTGCTACGAGTGTTTGCTTTTGAGAACACCATGAAATAGCAGTGCCTCCATTTAAGAATACATAACCAGTTTGAGATCTAGATTTGTGAGGATCAGACAAATAACATGCATCTGCATAACCAATCAATCCTTGCTTCGAACTGTTAGAGTAAAATAAGCCCAAGTCAGTTGTTCCTCGAAGGTATCGAATATGTGCTTGATTCCATTCCAATGCCTTTTTGTGGGAGATGAGCTAAATCTTGCTAACAAATTAACTGCAAAAAAATATCAGGCATGGTACAATTTGTTAGATACATAAGAGCTCCAATTGCGTTTAGATACGGGACTTCTGGACCAAGAACATCTTCATCTTCTTCACATAGGCGAAACGGATCATTTTCAACATTCAGAGATCTTCCTACCATCGGTGTACCTAAGGATATTGCTTTATCCATATTGAAATGTTTTAGGACCTTCTCGGTATAATTTGATTGATGACCAAGTATGCCGTTAGGCGTGTGCTCAATTTGCAAGCCAAGACAATATTTTGTCTTCCCAAGGTCCTTCATTTCAAATTCTTCCTTTAAGTGCACAACGACTTCATTGATTTCTGTATTTGTACCAATGATGTTGAGATCATCAACATAGACGGCTATAATTACGAAACCATATGTTGTTTTCTTGATAAAGACACAAGGACATATAAGATTACTCTCATATCCTTTGCTTTTCAAATAATCACTTAAACGATTATACCACATGCGTCCAGATTGCTTTAACCCATACAAACATCTTTGTATTTTGACTGAATACATGTCTTTGGGTTTTGGACTTAATGCAACTGGCATTCTAAAACCTTCGGGTACTTTCATATAGATATCACTATCAAGTGATCCATACAAGTAAGCCGTAACAACATCCATAAGACGCATGTCTAAGTTTTCATAAACTGCTAGGCTGATCAAGTATCGAAACGTAATTGCGTCCATTACCGGTGAATACGTTTCCTCATAATCAATCCCTGGTCTTTGGGAAAAACCTTGAGCAACAAGTCTAGCTTTATATCTTATGACTTCATCGTTCTCATTTCGTTTTCGTATGAAAACCATCTGTACCCAACTGGTTTCACAGTTCCAGGTGTAAGAACAATTCGTCCAAAAACCTTTCGTTTATTAAGTGAATTTAATTCAGCTTCCATTGCTTCTTTCCATTTGTTCCAGTCATGTCTACCTTGACATTCAATGACTGATGTTGGTTCTGGATCATCATTTCCATTCATGATATCACATGCAACATTATAACAGAATTTATCATCAATAATTTCTGTTCCAATATGTTCCAATGGTATTTTTGAGTGACCATAATTGATTGAAATATCTTTATTGATATCATCAATTTCCTCTTCTGAAGGAGCAACATTTTGTGTTCCTTCAAGAACAACATCCTCATTGATAATTGCATTTTCGACTAATTTTCTTTTTCTAGGATTTTTATCCTTAGAACCAATTGGCCTCCCACGCTTCAAACGTGCTTTGGACTCTTGAGTGACTTTATCATCAGATTTTGTCTGGAATTTCAACCCGGGCTGGAGCATTATCCTCTGAACCTCAGTCTCACTTTGTTTAGTACGAGGATCAAGATACATCAGTGAAGGTTCACTCCATGAGACATCTTTCTTATTGTTTTTCTTTTCTCCCCCAAGCGGAGGGAAAATTGCCTCATTAAATTGGCAATCAGCAAAACGTGTTGTGAAGACATCACCTGTCAAGGGTTCAAGATATCATATGATATAAATTGTTTCATATCCAACATATATCCCCAACCTTCTTTGAGGACCCATTTTTGTTCGTTGGGGTGGTGCAATAGGAACATATACTGCACACCCAAAAATTCTAAGGTGGGATATGCTTGGCTCTTGACCAAAAGCAAGTTGCATTGGAGAGTACACATGGTTTGCACTTGGTCTCAAGCGTATCAAAGACGCAGCATGCAAGATTGCGTGACCCTATATAGATATGGGGAGTTTCGTTCTCATGATCAACGGTGTAGCTATCATCTGTAGACGCTTAATCAATGATTCAGCTAAACCATTTTGTGTGTGTACATGAGCAACTGGATGTTCAACGACAGTCCCTACTGACATACAGTAGTCATTAAATGCTTGAGACGTGAACTCACCAGCATTATCAAGTCTTACACGTTTAACAGTGTAATCCAGAAAATGTGCTCTCAATTTAATGATTTGAGCAAGGAATTTTGCAAACGCCACGTTACGAGTTGATAACAGTGATACATGAGACCATCTACTTGATGCGTCTATTAGGACCATAAAATATCTAAATGGTCCACATGGTGGATGTATCGGTCCACAAATATCACCTTGAATTCTTTCAAGAAATATAGGTGATTCGTTTTCAACTTTGAGTGGCGATGGCCTTGCAATTAACTTCCTAAGAGAACAAGATGTACATGGATCCATTTTATCGACCTAAAGGATTTTCTGATTCTTTAATGGATGTCCATGTGTACTTTGAATTATCCTTTTCATCATTGTCGATCCTGGATGACCTAATCGATCATGCCATAAACTGACTATACCAGGATCACAATATTTCTCTTTAATCACCATATGTGATTCTGTTACACTTAAATGTGTATAATGCAATCCAGAATGGAGCATTGGCAGTTTTTCCAATACAGTGCTTTTATCAATTATATGCAAATATATCTCGTTCTCAATTGTTGTAGTTTGAGTGTCATATCCATTAAGATATATGTCACCGAAACTTAACAAGTTTCTACTCGACTTAGGAGAAAATATAGCATTCTTTATCAAAAACTTTGTTCCGTTTGGTAGCATAAAATTAGCTTTTCCCATTCCTTCTATCAAGTCCACCGGACCTGATATTGTACGTATTGTTCATTTGGTTGGTTTATATTCTGAAAAATATTTCTTTGACTTGAGGATAGTATGTGTAGCACCGCTATCTGCTATACATAGGTATCCAACCTTTTGTTGATGTTGTGCTCTAATGGAATTCATTTTAACTTCAAATAAAATTTAGAGCATATGTATTAGAAAAATAACTAGAAGTTCATATTATTCAAAGTTATTTTACATGAAAATGAAACCCTAGTTATCGAATGAAAAATCACACTTGAAAAGAAATACATGCAGAAGGGAAATACATCAAAGCAATACATATTTAGATCAGTTTTCATAGTTCATCTCAGATATCCATATCATTGAATAAATCTGGAGTGGTCAACTCAGTGTCACCACCAGAGTAGTCTGAGACATCCAAGTCATTGTTTCCAAAATTAACTTGGTCTACAAGATTAACCTCTTTCTCATTTTCTTTGAGAGATGCTTGATACAACTTACAGAGGTGATGGGCTATTCGACACGACTTTGCCCAGTGGTTTGAGCTACCACATCTAAAGCAAGAACCATCAGTGTTCTGCGATGGAACAGATTCACCATTATGCTTGCGCTTGCCGACATTTTGGCCTTATTGTTTCGTGGAGCATAATTATTGGTTCTTTGACCATTACCACGAGCGAATCCCCGGCCATGAGTATAAAGTCGACCGTTTTTCTTGTTTCGATCAAAAGAACGTTTGTGTCCATGGGAATTCTTTTTTCCAAATTGCACCCGACCTTTTCCATGACTTTGGCCTTGCCCACGCATAAAGCCATTGGTATCATTTTTAGTAGCATTCACTTCAGGATATGCTAATGATCCAGTGGGACGATACTGATGATTTTTCATCAAAATCTCGTTATTCTGTTCAGCAACAAGAAGATAAGCATTTAGCTCAGAGTATCTTGTGAATTTCTGTAGTCGGTATTGTTGCTGCAAGGTCATGTTTGATGCATGAAATGTGGAGTAAGTTTTCTCCAACATATCTGCATCAGTAACAGTTTGTCCACAGAATTTAAGTTGTGAACAAATCCTGAACAAAGCAGAGCTGTACTCATTGACCTTTTTAAAATCTTGGAATCGTAAAGATCTACATTCTTCTCGGACAGCTGGAAGTAAAACTTCCCTTTGATTATCAAAGCGATCCTTAAGATCTTTCCAAAAAATACTTGGATCTTTAGTGGTAAGGTATTCAAATTTTAGTCCATCATCAATATGTTTACGAAGGAAAATGTTTGCCCTCGCTTTATCTTGTGGTAGACTATCATTGTTTTCAACAATTGTTTGTGAAATTTCCATAGATTCAAGATGCATTTTAACATCAAGAACCAATGGCATATAGTTTTTTCCAGTGACATTTAGAGCGCCAAATTCAAGCTTTGATAAGTTTGACATTTCTGAAAATATCAAGATGTACACAAACAACATATTATTAGAATCCATTAATATTGATGCATATTGCAATACAGAGTAATGGAAGAATAACAGATACATACAAGCCAAAGCAAATACAAAAATCTCCAGGAGGGAGATTAACCATTGGGTAAATAAGCAGAATGGTTGCGATGATGATAACAACTAAAAACGGGCTAATCATCCTTGAAAACTTCGTTGAGCAAAAAAACTTAATTTTTAAGAAAGATGATTTATTTTGTGAAAATTTTGTGGATTGACATCTCTGAATTTATACTGAAAAATATAAATGTTGTAAAGTTGTTTGTTTCTGTTTTCGACCGTTATAAAACTGTTTTGAGAATATACCCCTTTTTTATAGATATTATTAAAAAAAGGGTTAAGAATAATAAATAAGATTTAAACTAGTTTAACACATTATGATAAATGCACAATGTAAAGATTAGTAAACATGAGAATAAGAATTAGTGTGTGAAGATAAATAACAGTTAAGGCATAAATAAAGATTAGTTAACGCATAAGTAAATGTTAATTGCGTAAAGTAAATTTTAGTTGCATAAATAAAAAGGTTAGTGATAACAATAATAAAAGTTAGTGTAGTAATAAGATGTAAAATAGTTAGTAGTCCCAAGATTGTCATATGTCCATGGTAGAATCTCATATGTGTCCATATAGTTGGTTAAGATAATTGTGCATCTAATTATCATTCTAAATGTCGATAAGAAAATTGTATAGCTTTATTGAGTTTCTTTTATGAAGTTTATAACGTTTTAAGAAAACGAGTGTCTTTGTTAATTATAAACGATCTTCATAAAATATATATTTTGTTGATTTCAAACCAAGTTAAGAAAATGTTTATATCAAAAAGATTTTCTAAAACTTACGAAAACAAGTTAAGAAAATGTTTATATCGAAAAGATTTTCTAAAGCTTACTTGATTATAACGATGTGAACATCGTGCTGATAACGTGTTGTAATAAACTAGTTTTATCACAAGATTAACGATATAATCAAGAACTTTTAAGTGTCATTTCAGAACCATTATATAAAATATTAGAAATATATATAAGGATGAGAAAGAAGTATCACCTTAATATGGTGATATGATGCATTTTACTTTATTGCATAATGTGGTATTTATACTACTACAAAACACTATAGATTTCACAATTACACATAGCCATATTATTATCTATATATTGCCGACGGTTCTTTGATTATGTAAATTAATCATGACCATTCAAAATATACAAAACAAAATCTGGACCATTGAAATTAAAGGATTATCTATTTTAACAAACTTGTAGCAATAATGGAAATTCACTCTTATCCTCTGAGATATTACTATTCCATTACCAAACTTTCTACATTTTAGGAAATGTATAAAGTTCATTTCAAAGCCATATACATTTATCCATTCCAAAAATAAGGGCTGGTATTTGGGAATACAATATACTAACGTGGATCAACAATCTTCAGTGTATATCGGGCAATTCATATATTTTTGGATAGTTTGTTTTGCTTAACAACGTTTATGTATAAATTCAAATACCTTCTCGGCTCATGATTTTCAATACCCTATAAACTATACAAACAAAAAAAGTAATAAAGAAAAAAAGTGATACTTCACCTTGCTGGGTTGCCAAGAGAGAGGCTAACGTCCCTGTAAGTTCTGAATTTGTTTTCAGATTCATGATTTAGGATCTAAGGTTAAGCTTGCCTCGCTTAATACACGAATGCAGTAAAGTTTATGTTATTGCCCTCGAGTCACGGAAACTTGGCTTTTAGCCTCCACTAGCATTTGTCTCTGAGAGTTTGTCATATGAAAGTTATCTAATGTTACTTTTCATGGGAGGCTTACGCAAATGGTGAGTTCAATATACGTGATAACCAAGATTTAACCCATGTCATTGCCAAATATATTATTACAAGCTTGAGCAAGTTATGTAGATACGCTTTCCATCTATGGCTATTAGAAAAAGATGTGTGTGATGTTGTGAACAGATGTATGCCATTGTAGCTCATCATACAAGGCACACGTCAACTGGTGAGCTTAAAGATCATGTTCCCTATATAAGAACATGAAATTATTTCTTTTCTTTAGGTACACATACATCCCATGATCAGTGAAAATGTTTTTTTTAACGTTTGAATGTTTAGGACTATTTATAACAACATTTTTTTTATATATGGTGGACTTGAGGAGCCTTGCATAGGTGGTGACACAAAGATGCTAATGGTTGTAAACGTTTCACCACTTCACCATCACCTACTTCCATTGGTGCGTCATATTGGTCGCGTCATATTGCTTCAAAAGTTTATCTCGCCAGATTGAAACATCAAGGAGACATACATCTACAAGTCAATTGATGCTAATTCAGTTGAGGGATTTGTTGGGCTTCTAAGTCATCATGTTATTGCCTTCAGGTTGAAGATTACATGGAAGTCAGTCAAGGCTTATCAAACCCATCTCGAAACCGTAGTCTTTGCTAAATGAATTCACAATTTTCATATGGGATAACTTATCATCGAGTGAACAGTTACGTTTGAGGTATGAACCTTATTTTCATATGGGCTAACGTATCAAAGTTAGTAAGGTCATTGACTAACACCATTTGTAAATTGCATAAATTGTCTTTCATTCCGTTTTGTTATTATTATTAATTTACTGTAGTTTAAGTTTTAATCGAGGCTGATGTTCCTAATGGCATGATTTATGTGGTTAACAGGTTTGGAAAACTTATGTTTAGACGTGTGATTCACCACAAAATTGGAGTTATTTTTGGATAAAAAATTGTAAGTAGTTATATGATTCAGTTGAGACTAAACTTGTATGGAACAAGTAAAGGATTAAGTTTGCTTGGACACCACCCAAAGTGAAAAAGGACGAGAAGCAATTTCAGCAGCTCAAAGGCTAATTGCAAGAAACAAATGATAGGATACACTTCTTGTCAAAGTAAAAATGATAAGTTCATATGTATGAAAACTCTAAATTTGTTATACATAACAAGGTATACTTTAAGGATTTTAGAGCTTTCAACAAGTCTTCCTCCTTAAAAATTATGCCAACACTCGATTAATTTTTTCCAAAACATGCATTATATTTACTTACTAAGCTACCGATTTTGACATAAATATAGATAAAATCGGAGCACAAAGATGATCTAAAAATGTTCTCGAATATGAAACAACTTGAACTATCAATACATACATGTGATCACTGTTTGAAACCCGGTTTGATCCGGTCGGGTCAACCGATTGACCCGATTCCAGTAAAAAACGGGTCATATTATTTCGGATTTTGCCCGGTTAAATTCGCCAGGTTTGGGTTGACTCGGGTCAAACCGATTTTCTAGACCCGGTCGGGTATCAATTTTTCATGTTTCTTTAAAAACTTATAAATTATGCGTCTTTGCAATATAATTTTATTTTTACATACTATATTTGTTGAAAAAAGTTTATATGTTCAAAATAAGAATATTTTATGATTATATATTATTAGAAATATAAAATCTTTTATTATTTTGGAACATCGGGTTGACCCGGTGATCTCGCTGAGTCAATTGAAAAACCGATTTTCAAAACATCGCATGTGATGACTCTTTTGCTCGTGCTACGTGATAAATGAGCACATTCATAAAGATCGACCTCTCATGCATTATGTACAATGTAAAGATTTAAAAGAGTTGATATGCAATAATATGCTACAAAGAAAGTAAGAAGGTGATATTTACGAAGTTGTTGTGAAAGTTGTTGATATGGATGGAGAAGATACGAAAGAAACGTCAATGAATAAATATGATATGAGAGAAAATAAAATATAAAGATCTGACTAATTGTGAATAGTCTTCAATGTGTGTTTGTTTACGTATCTTTTGATAAATACTCGCAACAAGTTTTTTTATAAAGTTATTAAATCGTTATACCCGAGCAACGCACGGGTATTGTTCTAGTTAGTCTAGGTTTGCGAAGATGGCAACCAAATAATGGAGATATATTTCTCCTACTAGTTGCAGATTCATAACAAAATAAATATTGATAAAAAAATAATTTTAAAAATTCATAGGTATACATTCGATTAGAGAAAAATAAATTATGCACACCATTACATGGGACGGTCCACTTAAATTTTATTCGAAAAATTGTAACTAAAATCCAAAAGATCGTGGGTCTAAATAAATAAAAAATTATTTTAAACAAATTGAAAATGGTGGATGAAGTGTATGGTGACTGAAATAAATAAATGATTGGAATTTATTGAGATACAATAAAAAAACATGTTGGATACGGTCGGTTCAAAATATGGATTTTAATTTGATTCGACAGGTACAACCTATCTCTATGTTGACCCCAATTTTCCTTCCATCACAAACCGTCCAAAACACATGAATTCATTCACATTGGGACTATTTGTATTAATAGAAGGGTGAGGTTATATAGACTCTCCTAAAATGTAATCTATACCTCTCTTGAATTTTACATCTTTTTAAACTTTTTTTATTTTTATAATTTATGTTATATAACTGAGATTCTGAAAATACGGAATGAATAGTATTCTCATTTTACATAAATAGTCATCTATTTATACCCTGCAACATATATGGATCCTTGCAGTATGCAGCAGGGATGATTTCCCCTAATAGAAAATGTGATGATCTTATTATAAAGAATTCGAGAGTTTTTGGCAAAACATTTAAGCATGACTTGTTTTGCACATGTATAGTAACAGCAGGGCTGAGCATTATGCGGGCTGGTGCGAATTTTAGCAAAAATCAAACCATATTCGCAATTGCGGTTTTTATAAAAGTGTATATCCGCATCACGCGGTTTTATGCGGTTTTGTTGTAAGTTTTTGCGGATTTTGCGGACTTTAAGCGCACCACGCCACCACTTATGATTTATATAATTAATCTCGGTTTTTGTTGGGTTTTTTTTTTAAAATGTAATGTTGATCCCTTTTGTTGGATCTTTATTTTGTTAAGAATTATTATAATAGTTTGTAATCAACCTAAAACACTTTGAGCACTCTTACTAATACTAAATAAGTTATGCGGAATCTAACTTATAAAGCACAGAAGAACAGAATTACTTTTAACTATTCGATTCTCTTATTAATCGACTTGTATGAGGTACATGAAAGAGATTGTATCTATGTTCCTTTTATAGAGTAAGGAACCCTAGAAACCTTTGAATATTCTATAAAGATAACTATATCACAGACGATGTATTATCAATATTCTAACTGTTTAGGTATATCACATAAGATATACTCTAACTATAACTATGACATATCTTATATAAAGATATATTCGTCCTAATCATCATAGCAGTACTTACTTTATAAGTAGCAGTACTTACTATGTACCGCGTTAACACTACCGGTACTTACATAACACTAACAGTACTTGTAATATACTAACGGTACTTGACACTTAACAAATAATTCCCAACAATCCTCCCCTAAACAAGAAATGATAACTTGTTGTCTTCTTGTTTCTCTTGTACTAGATGTATTAAAAATACATGTCTTCAGTCTTTCCTTTATCCTTGGATTGAACTTGGTAATTTGTTTTTGTATCCAACTGAATGTAGCCAAACACTTCAAATGTAGATCTTCTTCTGATAAGATAATCTTCAAACATTATGAGCATCATATTTGTCTTCAAACTATGATCTTCTTGTGTCTTCTAAACATTCATTCATCTTTGCAGCATCAGTTATTGTCTTCTTGAGTTTAGACCTTTAACTCTTGATCATAAATCTTTGTCTTGATTTGATGATAACAAAACCTTCTAAGTATTATTTTTTTAATACTTCTTTGCCTGCAATCTTCATACCTGAAATAAAACAGTTAACAACAAACACCAATCTATATTGGCTTCATGATTTTTATCAAATCACCAGCTATCAACGGATTTGATAAATTTTTTACCAGTTAGTCGTACACTCTGGAATAGCCAATACTTTATTCACAAAGAATAAGGTGTAATGAAAACCTTACAATTTTTGGTAAATTGTCAACCATCAACGGATTTGATGAAGTCTTTACCTAGTACCGTTTGTCTAGGACTAGCCAACTCTTCGTCTCGAAACAAGGTGAGTTAGAACCATATAGTTTTTAGCAAACTATCAGCTTTCAACGGATTTGATAAGTCTTTACCACAAACCGTTTGCTTATGGACGAGCCAGTTCTTATGTGTGTTATACATGGTGGACTGAGAACCATTTAGGAAGTGTGACTCAAAGTCAAACACTTAAGATTCTTTCTCAACTTCTTCCTCATCTTTCAAATAATTGATTTGTTGTTTAACCATTCTGATCAACTCCAAAGCATCAGCAGATTCTTCTATAACTTCTAATTGTTGTTCTAACATCCTTTCCAACAATTTTCTTTTGAAGGGGTAAGTTTTCTCTTGCAGCATATAGTATGTAACATCATCTACATCCAAAATATGCAATCCATGACCTGTAATATATCCAGTAACTAGGTACTTGATCTTCTAATACCTTCAACATTTCTTGATCACAGTTGTGTGGCTCATACATAAAGAGGAATTCCCTATATAATAGTGACACTTTTGTTTTACCTGCACTGGCTTCTTGAACTAACCTTAAAAGATCTTGAATATCTTGTCTGTCAAGAATGTGAAGAATATCTTCCAAAAGTCTGAATATTCTTGTTGTGCCATCAGTTCTCTGAATTCCATGAGCTTCAAGTCCTTGATCTGTAGAGTAAATCCACTTAACAATGGATGCTCTTTTTCCAAAAATCTCTGTATCAATACATTGATCTTCAAATTTCACAATCTTCAAGTACTTTCTTAAGCTCTCATCATCATCACTATCTTTTGCTGTTGTTTTAGCTCTCTTAGCTTTCTTCTTTAGCTTTGTTGACCTTTTCCTTTTAACACTCTAGGAAATTCCCTCAAGTTCTGTTGAACCCCCTTCCAAGCTTATATGTACTGTTTCCTTAGTATGTACTGTTGACTGTGTATGTACTGCTTGTACATTTTCAGTCTGAGCAATACCTTGAGTTTTAACTCCTGTATTCATTCTTTGAGCAGTCTCTTCCTCCCTTGAACTTACTTTCTCCTTTCTATTCTTCCTCACATAAGTGGTCTTGATAGGTGGAGATATACTTGTAGGTTCAGCAGTACTTGGCTTAATTCTAGGAGTACTACCAAATTATCTTTGTTGTTGTAGATGTTTCTTGAATTCTTTAACAGCTTTCTTGTCTGCTTTAGATCCAATCTCAACAAAATTCAATTCAGTCCTCTTACTTTGCTTATACAAAGTCTTGATTTCTTCAAAATTCTTCTTGACCAGCTGAATATGAGTAAATCCTTTTACTTTCTTTAGAAAGTTCATCATCTGATTTCTAATCTGCATAGTAGTTGGAGGCTTAATCTTTTCTTTCCTTCTCTTTTCAGCAAAGAATCTTTGTTGCTCCCTTACCAGATCATCAATCAATTTTGATTTCTCTTCTTCATCATATGCATCTCTCTCTTCAGCTATCAATGAGTCTGCAAGAAGCTCACTAGCATGTATCTCAGCTCGAATCCTGTCATACTCTTGTATGTTCCATTCTTGCTGTATCCTTTTAGCTTCTAGCAAATCTTGCTTTGCTGCAAGTTCTTCCTGTAATTCATTTTCATGAATTTGTGCTTGCATTCTATAAGTAAATTACTCATCATGGTCTATTTGATTAAATATGTACATGACTTTATTTATATCATCATCTGGATCACTTTCATCTTCAGATTCTGATAACAATTGCTTCTTCCCCTTATCCTTTGGATTTATCTTAGGTAACTTCTTCTTCAGCTTACCAGCTACTTCTTCATTAGGTAACTGTTGAATGACTATACCTTTTGTAGGGTGTGAAGCTTGAACTTTCTTACCTTGAATTTGATCCTTTGTGGCAAGAACTTCTTGTTGTGTCTTTACTTCTGCTTGCTTAGTCTTATCAACTAAATTCTTCTTTAAATCAAGCAGCAATTGGGCTAAAGTCTCATTTTCTCCAAATGAAATTTGACTTTCTAGTGAAGGATGATCACCAGCGGTACTTGCAATCGGCTTAGTTGGCTTAGCAGTACTTGGGTCTTCAACAATGTCAGCAGTACTTGCAGTCGGCTTAGTTGGCTTAGCAGTACTTGGATCTTCAACAAAGTTGACTTCACCAGTATTAGACACACTTGTCTCTTCAATCACTTGTGCATCCCCAGATACTTTATCTTGCATAGAAGCCATCATATCAACTTGCACTTCTTCAGTCTTATCTGATTTATTGCTTTGTGGTGATGGATCAGGAAACTGAATAGAAATTTCCTCCAACTTCTCATAGAAAGCACTCCAATTAGCTTGAAGTGGTGATTGAATTGATGGTTCTGGCTGAGTTGCCAATGTTTCTGCAACTTGTGGCTCCTCTGGTTGATTTACCAACTTTTCTTGAACTTGTGATTCCTCTAGTTGAGTTACCAACATTTCTTGAACTTGTGGTTCCTCTGGAGTAGGTTGTGGGTATTGCTGTTGAATCTCCATATCTGAAGGTCCATCCACACCAGTCTCTAAACCAGTTCCATCTTTATAATTCCCCATGACATTTTCATCTAATTCAAAATTGATGTCATTTCCAGAGATCCTTGTTTGAGTATAAGAAGAAGGGGGTTGTTCTTCATTATTCCTTCTCTGTTCTTCATTATTCCCCCCCTGTTTGGTTACATTCAGTTGCCTTTTCTTGTGGTTTCTGAATCTTTGCTTCTTGATTGCAGTTTTCTGAACAGATCTATATTGCCTCATCCAAGATGACACTTTGTTCCTTAACTTGAGTAGGCTAGCTTCCAATTCAGCAATTTTCTTGTCTTGAACAAGCTTTTCTTTCTGCAATACTTGTACCTGTTGGGACAAACTTGTACAAAAAGCAGTTAAATTTGCAACATCCACCACCTCTGGTGCTTGTGCTTGTGGTGAACCACTAGCAGCAATAGAAGCAGCAGGTGTGTGGATCATCTCATCAGTCTTTGGTAGAACACCAACATTGTGAGAAGAAGATTATGAATCTTCTAGAGAGTGGGAGCTCTGGTTAGAAGGAGTTTGCTGAGAAGCACTAGCATTGCTAGGTTCCTCACCTTCTTGATTGTCAGGTTGGGCTAACATATGAGCAAACAAAGGTGTTACTGTTCCTATAAAGGCATTGCCTTGTTTGGTCAAGAAAGAGAAAGTTCTCTTTGTGAATGAAGGAACATTCCATGTATCAGTTAATGCTGGTAGGTTAGGTATTTGGTCAGTAACTAAAGTCTGAATGAATCTAGGTTACATTAAAAACTTCTTAGTCCCTTCCAAATTCCTAGTCATGCCTTCAAAAATTAATTTTGAAAAATAAAAAACCCTGTTATTTGCTAGACAAATACCAGTAGATGCCAATGCAGCAGGTATTTGATCAAAAGATGTACTTTTTGAACTTAAACAGTGAATAATAGCATGAAAAAGCAATTTCCATTGAGGTGAAAATAATGCTTTAAAGAAAGTAAGACTTTCCCTACCACCCATAGCCCATGGCTGCAAGGCCATCATGAATCTCTGTATTATTAAGCATACTAAGTCCATTTTCGTCATTAAGTCTCAAACTTGCTCGTAGCAGTACCTCAGTAACATATATATTCCTATGATTCACCCTAGCCTTAATGCAAGGTTGATCAAAATGAGTACCTAACACAGTAGTATCCCAAAATTGTTCAACAATGGGTATAGAGACAACTGGACTTACAGTGAGTGCGAAGCGAACATGACTTCGAGATAGGAAACCAAGCATCTCATGGAAACCAAGAGAGTCATCATTCGTAGCAAGATTCGCAACCAAATTATGCTTAGAGATTACTTGTAAAGCAGCCATTAATATTTTTGATGATCGAAAGTTAGAGAGAAGGTTATAGAATCAAGAGATAAAAATAAAAGATTAGGTTAATCAATTGTGTAATTGGAGTAAGTATTTAAGTAAATAACAAACCCAAGCGCGAAGAAACCGCCAAATTTACAAAAGAGACCCTTAACGGTACAACGGACATGTAGCGGTACATGGAACATAAGCGGTACTTGGTTTTGTGTTAGCGGTACTTGGAGTAACAACGGTACCTCACAATTTTGACCAGTTCATGCTTTCCACTAGACATGTAACCTCTTTTATCTTTTTCTATAAACCTGCAATAACATCAAAAACACAAAACATAGAATATACAATAAAAAATTATAAAAATTTGTACAGCTATTACCTCCCCTCAACATATGCAGCATATTATTGGTTGAGCATACAATGTGTGTCACCAAGAATTCGAATCTCTTTGCATCAAATGCCTTGGTCAACAAATCAGCTACATTGTTGTCTATATGAATCTTCAAGACTTGAATAAGCTTTTGTCATAAGCATCTCTTATAAAGGGATGTCTTATTTCAATATGCTTAGTCTTGGACTGAAATACTGGATTCTTGACAATGCATATAGTACTTTCATTATCAATGTAAATCTTGGTGTTCATGAAGTTAAACCCATAGTCCAACAATTGATTTTGAATCCAAAGTACTTGTCCACAGCAATGAGCAGCAGCTACATATTCAGCTTCAGTTGTAGAAGTAGCAACAATGGTTTGCTTCTTACATTGCCATGGTATGAGTCTTCTGCCTAGGAATTGACAACCTCCTGTTGTGGATTTCCTATCATGATTTGCTCCAGCATAATCACTATCTGAGTAAGCTTCCAATTCAAAGGTTGAATCTCTAAGATACCATAATCCTAAATTAGGTTGACTTTTAAGATATTTAAAAATCTTCTTCACAGCATATAGATACGGCACCTTTGGATGAACTTGGAATCTTGAACAAGCACACACAGCAAACATTATATCTGGTCTTGAAGCAGTAAGATACATCAATGAACCGATCATTGACCTATAGAGATGAATGTCAACATCTTCTCCATGTTCATCTTTTGATAAAGATTTCTTGGCTTCAAAAGGTGTGCTTGTACTCCTTGTATCCATACATGAAAATTTCTTTAAGATTTCAGCAACATATTTATCTTGGCTGATAAATATTCCATCTTTCCTTTGTTTGACTTGCAGTCCCAAAAAGAAAGTTAGTTCTCCCATAGAACTCATTTGAAATCTTCCTTTCATCAAAGCTTCAAACTCTTTACACCATGTCTTCTTGGTAGAACCAAAAATGATATCATCAACATAGACTTGAACTAGAATGATGTCTTTGGCATTTTTCTTGATGAACAGAGTTTTGTCAATGGTTCCTCTCCTATATCCATGTTCTAGTAGAAAGTTGGATAACGTTGCATACCAGGCTCTTGGAGCTTGATGCAGACCATAAAGTTCTTTGATGACTTTGTAGACTCTATTGGGGAATTTAGTATCTACAAAACCTGGAGGTTATGATACATATACCTCCTCTGAAATAGTACCATATAGAAAGGCACTTTTCACATCCATTTGATAGACTATAAATCCCATATATGATGCAAAGGCTAAAAATAACCTAATGGCTTCTATCCTTGCCACTGGTGCAAAAACTTCATCATAGTCTATCCCTTCTTCCTGTCTATAGCCTTGAGCAACAAGTCTTGCCTTGTTCCTCACAACAACCCCTCTTTCATCCTTCTTGTTCCTGAAGACCCATCTAGTACCAATTACTCTTTTACCTAAGGGAAGATCCACAAGAATCTAAACCTTTTGTAGCTCAAATTGTGTTAATTATTCTTGCATGGCATCTACCCAACTTTCTTCATCAAGAGCCTGAGAGATGTTTTTGGGCTCTACTTGAGATAAGAAACAGGCAAACAAACAATGCTGAGTATCTTTATGATTTGTTCTCTGCTGTTGTTGACTTTATGAGTGGGAATAGAACTGACTGGAATTTCTGTTTCCAAATTGTTGAAATCAGTTACTGCACCCTGCTCACCATAGGAAGCTTTGGAGAAGATTCCTTCAGTTGGACTGGCACATAAGTCTTCATCGTCCAATGCTTGCAAAATCTCTTCTAGTGAGTCAGCAGATTTAGCAGATTTTGACTTAGCAGTACTTGTAGATGAAATACCGCTCGGTTGTGACTCAAACGACTCTTCTCTTGAATGCTTATTAGCAGATGTAGCATTCTTTTCTTGATCTTGAAGCCTCTAAAGCTCCTGGGAGGCTTGATCATTATTTGATGGCATGGTTTTCTTCTTGGGAGTTGCAGACATGGGAGTAACAGTAGGCATGTTGGCAACATAGATATGAATATCATCATCTGATGAAGAAACATCTTCTTGAGTACCTACATTAGTTGCACTTGACTCCTCACCTGCATTGTTAGTTTGACAATCCTTTTGCAAAGAGTAGTAGTCCATGGAGTTAGTTAGATAATCTAAATCAAACATCCAAGCATAACCTATTCCTGGAACATTAGGTTTATTTTCTAAGAAATTGACATGAGCATTTTCTTCAACTTTCTTGCCAAATTGTAAACCCTATATGCTTTACTTTGCAATGAATATCCTACAAGATATCTTGGATCAGACTTTCCATCAAACTTTCCCAAATAATCAAGAGTATTTAGTATGGACACATGACACCCAAAAGGTTTTAAATGACTTATGTTAGGCTTTACATTAGTCAAGAGTTCATAAGGTGTTTTGTTTTGAGGCTTAGTTACTAGGACTCTATTTAACACATAACATGCAGTATTGATTGCTTCTGCCCAAAAGGTATTTGGCAAAAGTGAATCAGCCAGCATAGTTCTAGCAGCCTCAATTAATGTCCTATTCTTCCTTTCAGCTACTCCATTCTGTTGTAGAGTTCTAGGATTACTAAATTGTCTCTTAATTCCTTTAGACCTACAGAATTAATCAAAATCAGCATTCTTAAATTTTGTTCCATTATCAGTCCTAATGATTAAAACCTGTCTAGTGAACTGTTTTTCAACTAAAGTGATAAAATCCTTTAGTAATTCACTTGTTTCACTTTTAAGGGCTAAAAAGAAAACCTAGCTGAATCTACTATAATCATCAGTTATGACTAGACAAAAGGTCTTATGACTAATGCTTCTGATAGAAACTGGACCAAATAAATCCATATGTAAGAGATGCAAAGATTTTGTCACAGTGTTTACAGTCTTGGTCTTACAAGAGGCTCTATATTGTTTACCTTTTTAACAAGCAGCACATGTGAAATCATTTTGAAAAGATTTGTTAGGTAGACCTCTAACTAAATTTCTTTTTACCAATCTATTAAGATTCTTGAAATTCACATGACCTAACCTTCTATGCCATAAGTTTGACTCATCTAAAGAAGCCTTAGCTAGCAAACATGTAATACCACCTGTTGGAGTAATAGTATGAAGATTAAAGGTGTACATATTTTCTTGCCTGGGTACTTTAAGCAGCATTTGAGATTCCTTGGGCATCTCAAAGTCTTTGGACAATACCAAGCAGTCTTTGTCTGTGAATAACACCTTGTTCTTCTTATCACACATTTGTGATACAGAAAAGAGATTGAACTCATTCAATTCTTTTACAAAGAAAACATCTTCAAATTCCAACTTTCCTGTGTTGATTTTCCCTTTGCCAGTGATTCTACCTTTGCTACCCCCAAAGGCTACTGGACCTCCTCTGAATTCTTCAAATTCAGCAAGAAAATCTTTATTCCCTGTCATGTGTCTTGAGCATCCACTATCTACAATTCCTTTATCTTTTAATTCATCAATGAGATGCCCCTGCACACAAATAAAACTCATTAGTTTTTAACAGGGACCCAAGCCATATTTGGCTCAGATCTTGTGGGACCTACACATTTAAGAGTTTGTACTGAAGCATTTCCAGTAATGCTACTTTTACTCTTATACTTCATGGTTTCATTTATGTAGTCAAATTCATAGGGTGACTCTATGTGCTTTGACTTCTTTGACTTAAGTACTGCTTTAGCGGTACTTGCTTTAACACATGGTATATCTCTTTTAGGAACCCACATTTGTACTGGTTTGTTCTTGTCCTTGCTTCTAGGTGTTTTAACTTTTTCAAAAAATTTCTTAAAAGTCTTGGAGAACATTGGTTTTACAGACTTGAAACCAACAGTACTTGAGTTTGGTCTAGCAGTACTTGTAGGTTTAGACTTGCCGGTACTTGGTTTACCAGACTTTAAGGATACTATCCCTTGCTTCATAAGTACTGCCCTAGGAATAAAACTTTTGGAAGGATTATTTTTAACTTGTTTAACTATCCTTATGTGACCAAACTTAGGTTTGTCATCTTTAAGTTTCTGTTTCCTATAAACCTGTGCATTTTTCCCATTACTGTTTTTCATGACCCTTTGTGTAGCCTTTTGTTTCACAATTTTATCTTCATGTAATGTACATTCTTTGATAAAATGATTTAGACTACCACAAACATAACATCCTTTTCTTTTTAACGAAGATCCAAAAGGTTGTTTTGACTTTACTTTTTCAAAACCTATCCCACCCCTTTTGGTTTTAGTATGTTGTTCATTGTTTTCCAATATCTTGCTAGGAGTTTTTACCCGCTTAGGAGCAGAACTAGTCTTAGATTCCTCAGAAACAAAGTTGTTCATTAAAGGTGGATAAAAAATATTCTTGGTCACATCAGTATTTTCTTGAGACACGGTACTAGAGTTAAAGACATTATTAATCTTAGGTTCTTCTGACTCTATACTAGTATCATTACAAGAGGGCTTGAAAATTCCTGATACTGGTGGAGGAAGTGCCTTCATTCCTTCAGCATATCTATCATTTTCAGGTGTATCGTCTACCTCACTAGAACTATCAAAAATCCCTTTTGATAAGTCTTTGTTAGTTAAGGTTATCCCAGGTTGATCGTCAATATATCCTAGGCCTGTTTTATCATAATACCCCATTTGTGAATTAATCAATTTTCCCAATCCCTTAGAGGATTGTTGCCAATGACTAATCACTTCCCTCTCATTACAAAGACTGGTTTTTAAAGCTTCATTTTCTGAATTTATTTTTAAAAGTTGTCTTTCAAAAGCTTTTATTTCCACATCTTTTTCCTTCATTTGAAAAATCAAAATCCTTATTTTCTCTTCATAGTTTTGTTGATCCTTTTTGTACAAAACTGTATTTTCTTCTAATTTAACAACACCCGGTTTGAAAGTCTCTACTTCTACAGTGCATGTGTTAACCTTTTGATATTGTTCCTCTAGTTCTACTTTTAGACTATTAAATTTAAGAATACAATCTTTAGAACAAGGATGTACCTAAGTATCTTCATGTGAGAGAGCCATTAATCCAAGCTCTTCTTCTTCTTCTTCTGCCCAATTCACCACTCCATCTACAGTAACCAATGCTTTGGTTCCTTTAGGACTCCTGCTGTTTCCCTTTGGAAAGCTTTCAGTTATTCTTGGACTGGTTCTATAGCTGTTCTTGGACTTCAGATTGCTAGTTTCAGCTTTATCTCTATTGCATTCTCTTGCAAAGTGTCCATTCCTTCCACAGTTATAGCATTCAACTTTAGACTTGTCATATCCTAATGGCTCATTAGGATCAACAGTCATTTTTCTTCCAGTCTTCTTGAAGAACCTATTAGATCTTACTGACACCATAGCAGCTTGCCCTTTAAGATCCATCTCTTCAACATCAGCATCATCCATTTGGAACAAGTCATTGAGAGTTAATCTTGGCCTGTTGTCTTGTCCAGCAAAGAATGAGAAGGCATCATTGTCACTAAACAATGGTGAAGACCTTCCATGTGGATTTTGAGAGATCATTGGACTGCTTTCAATACTTTGTGGGTAAGTACTGCTTGTAAGTCCTCCAACGGTATTTGTGAAGTATGTACCGCTGCTAGATCCACTAGCGGTATTTTGAAAGTAAGTACCGTTGTTCCCATCTGACACAAAAGCCAAATTAGACTTTGAAGCAGTTGCTGTCTTTACTTCAGTGCCTTTTACATCCATCTCATATGCTCTAAAATTGTTGTAGAGATGATCAAACGGAATTGTTTCCAAATCATCTCTTGTGATGAAGTTCATAGCCATTGCTTTCCACTCTGGTGGAACACTTCTTAAGAATTTTAAATTAGCTTCTTCATTAGGAATTACTTGTTCATAAACTGCTAACTGAATAAGCAACTTGTTGAACCTTCCATACCCACCATGTATTCCCTCTATACTGGTAATTGAGAAGTTATCAAATTCTTGTTTAAGAACAATCTTCTTAATTTTCTTAGATTTGTCATTGCCTCCAAATATAAGTTTTATAGCATTCCACATAGCTTTGGCATCTTTGTAATGATGAAAGCTTGGTAGAATGTCCTCAGAAAGAGCCAATGCCAAAGCAGTTCTGGCTTTTCTTTCTCTGATCTCTACTTGTATCTGCTCAGCAGTTACAGCAGGTAGAGCATAGCATGTACCGTCTGGCAACCAGTGTAGCTTCTTTGGTGTGTTCCTATTCTTGATAACTTGCCACACAGTATGATCTGTGTGATTTAAGTAATGTTCCATCTGCATAGCCCATGTCTCATAATTGTCACCTTTGAGAACTGGGAGTTTAACAGCAGACATAGTATGAGAAGGTGTTGGTGTAGAGGTAGCAACAGTATTCACGACTTGAGCACCTTGTGCTGGTGCTGGATGCACAACTTGTGGTTGTCCCTGTGGAATAGGATCAGGGATCTGAGCATCATCCAAGTGAGCATTATCACCATCTGGTTGAGACATTGAGATTTGGTATGTGTGGAGTGTATGGGGTTGTGTTCTTCTTTTTCAGAGTTTCTCAACAAGCTCTGATACCACTTTTTGATCCCTTTTGTTGGATCTATATTCTGTTAAGAATTAGTATAATAGTTTGTAATCAAACTAAAACACTTTGAGCACTCTTACTAATACTAAATAAGTTATGCGGAATCTAACTTATAAAGCACATAAGAACATAATTACTTTTAACTATTCGATTCTCTTATTAATCGACTTGTATGAGGTACATGAAAGACATTGTACCTATGTTCCTTTTATAGAGTAAGGAACCCTAGAAACCTTAGAATATTCTATAAAGATAACTATATCACAGATTATATATTATCAATATTCTAACTATTTAGGTATATCACATAAGATATACTCTAACTATAACTATGACATATCTTATACAAAGATATATTCGTCCTAATCATCATAGCAGTACTTACTTTATAAGTAGCAGTACTTACTATGTACCGCGTTAACACTAAAGGTACTTACATAACACTAACAGTACTTGGCATATACTAACGGTACTTGACACTTAACAAATAATTCCCAACATGTAAGTATTTTCGGTTATAAGAATGGATATATTTATTATAAACACACATTTACTTAAAATAGTAATGATAATATGCACTAAAACCTTTATAACACGTATTGAAAAATCTATGTGTCGTTTTTTGGTTTTATAAAATTAATATGTGGTACGGTGCGGATTTTGTGGTGCGGTTTTACGGGTAAAACCACAACCGCAATATATTTGCTGTTTTTTTATTATTTTTAAACGGATCCACCGGTTTTGTTGCGGTGCATTTTTTTGCGTTTTTTTATTTATTAAGACTTTTGTAAAATCTATAAAATGTTATTAATTCATAAATCTTTTGGTTGTATAAATATATATATAATATATATAAAATTATTAAATTTTTATAAACCTCACATATATTTGATATGCATTAAATTATAGATAGCTTTAGTATATGAGATCTTTTGGTTCCATATAACATGAAATAAGTTTTTATAATAATCAGCAAAAGTTTAAGAGGAGAGTTATTTTGGATATAATATTTATCATGTATATCAAGAGACTTATCTCCACTATCCATCTCCATCCCAACTAATAGAAAAGATTAGAAGTATTTTATTATTTCACCTATTTTTATAATTTAAATATCTCTTAAACCGTTAAGTGTTAAATAATATATATATATATATATCATCGCGACGATAATTTTTTGTTGTTTAATTAAATCATTTAAGTGACTTGTCAATAATAAGATATATCATGAATTTTGATATCCGAAATTTGCGATGACGCTTATATGTTATACCCATTATTTTAGATATCCGAAATATTGAATAGAAGTTTCGTATTTACGAGTATTCAAAATTTCGGTTTAAGAAGTATATACGTAATACAAAATTTGAGACCAGGTTTATTTGGAAAATCGTAAATTTATACAAAAACGTATATTACGAGACAAACATCCATCGATTCCTTTGAACCTGTGAAACCCCAGGAACCCCCTAGGTTCACCCCTGCGCATAGATAAATTATACATAACAAACAAAGTAAGTAATGAAAACACACAAAGGTAGACAAAAATGTTACTTTTAAGGTCGGAGACAGTGTCAGAACTGGAGACGATGGTCACAAAATGGGTGTCGAGATTCGTGTTGATGCACAAGCTTCTATTACTATTGTCACTGTTCATCTATGCCTTTTTTGTAGAATTTACCGGGTTTCATAAAAGGTAAGTAGGTGTGTGAATGTATGAATGAAGAGACGAAATTGTCATTTTTGGCTAATGATTTTTTTTGGTTTTTAATGTGTGAAATTTAAATGCTTTTCTAAAAGGTAGGTAGGTGTGTCACTATATTGACTAGTAGTAATGCGCACTCATATTTCTCTCTATCGAAAACCAAATGCCTAATAAAGAGATAGTGATAACCGCAAAAAAACATACACCGCAAAAAATCAATTAAAAATCCACCCACACGTAAAAAAACCATTCATTCGGCCAAATCACACCAAAAACCAAGAGGGACGCTGCACATTAAGAGAGCCACCGAATAGTCAACCTCCTCATTACGACTATCCTAACATGACACATATATTTTTTGTGCAATTTATGGGAAAAAATTTGTACAAAATTATGAAAAGGAAGGGTTTTTACCAAAATTAAAACTAGCCCACATAATTTCATAAGCATATAGACAGGGGCGGACCCATAACACTAAGTCATGGGGTGCACACAATTTTTTTATAAGTATAAAGGGTTTTGAATATGAGTGAACGTGAGCCAGTCTCAGTCAGTTTTTGTACAGAAGCAAACATTCGGCTATAAGCTTTTTTAAAACCAAACCTCGAACCATAAGTGTTGATTGGTTTTTTGCTTCTAGATTTTCTATTTTTTCGTTTAATGACATATCTTCTATAAGTTTGAAATCTATTTCACAAACAATTATCGCGTGAATTTAGACATTTATTATAGGAGTCACCTCGGAAATTTTGTAGGCTAAATGTAAATATGAAATGGGTAATTTTCAACGATAATTTTTTGTTGTTTATTTAAATCATTTAAGAGACTTGTCAATAACAAGATATATCATGAATTTGGATATCCGAAATTTGCGATGACACTTATATGTTATACCCATTATATTAGATATACGAAATTTTGAATAGAAGTTTCGTATTTACGAGTATTCAAAATTTCGGATAAGAAGTATATATGTAGTACAAAATTTGAGACCAGGTTTATTTGGAAAAAATTGTAAATTTTTACAAAAAACGTAAATTACGAGACAAACATCCATCGAGTTTCAGTGAACCCCCGAAACCCCCTAGGTCCACCCTTGCGTATAGATAGACTATATATAACAAACATAGTAAGTAATGAAAAAACACAAAGGTAGACAAAAATGTTACTTCTAAGGTCGGAGACAATGTCAGAACTGGAGACGATGGTCACAAAATAGGTGTCGAGATTCGTGTCGATGAACAAGCTTCTATCACTATTGTTACTGTTCATCTCTGACATTTTTATGGAATTTACAAGGTTTCATAAAAGGTAAGTAGGTGGGTGAATATATAGAAGAAGAGACGAAATTGCCATTTTTGGATAATGATTTTTTTGTGGTTGTAAATGTGTGAAATTTAAATGCTTTTATAAAAGCTAGGTATGTGTCCGAACCCGACGGAGAATCTGATACCCGAATCCGATTTGACCGAGGATTCTCCGAGTTGACCGGGTATGGGCATGGGGTAGAGATTCTCCGATAATAAAAAGCGGGTATGGAGGCGGGGATGTTAATACCCTTGGTTCCCCAAATCCTTCCCCGAACTCGCCCCCGAATATCTTTATTCTACATATACATTTATATATCTTGTATATTTCAAATATCTATTAGATATTTGAAACACTATCAATCGATGGTTAATATCTCATTTGACACTAACCTTTTAGGATGAGCTCTTGCGTATTAATTTTGTTATTATTAATAACGGAAATGATCGCATGAATGTTAATCTCGTTAATGTTGCTTGATATTACTGTATTGTGTTATTCGTAGTGGTTGTGTCATTTGAAACATACTTTAAATGTTAATTGTGTAACGGGGAAAAAAACCCCGATTCCCCATTGGGGATCCCTGTTCCCCGCTGGGGATGGGGATGGTATGTAGCTCGTAATCCCCGATGGGGATGAAGATGGGGATGGGGATGGGGATAAATATTTAACTTTGGGGATGGGGATGGTAACAACCATTCCCCGCAAACCCGACCCCATTGCCATCTCTAGTTAAATTATGAAGGAGTTTAAATTCTTTTTTTTGTGAGTAAAAGTTATCAAGAGTTTTATAGCAAAAGAAAATAGACAAAATAGTAAAGTAATGACATTTTGAAAGCAGTTAAAAAATGATAAAAATCAAAATGTTAACACTGTTTGACAATAACCAAAGAACGAAATACCTTCAGGCTTTCGATTTTAATATCCCTAAAGGCAGGAAAGAACTGATGATGTTTGAACACTATTTACCTTTATAAAGAGACCACGATACCATGTTAAGAAAAATATACTCTCTGAAGTTAGTTTCCTAATTAAACATGGTAATCGTTTTATCCACACGAGTTCATCGCTACACTATCATATAAGCTTGTTTAGAAAAGCCCTCCCCCCTCCCTCCACATTGGCTACTAAGGAGAACTTGATGCGTTTGATAATACTTTATGAGAAGTAAAAAAAATTAGACCACGAAAAGAATGCTATATTTGACATGGTCACCTGCAAGTAAAATCCATGGATTCGCCCATCACTAAATTGACTAGTAGTAACGCGCACTCAAATTACTCTCTCTCTCTAAAACCAAATGCCTAATAAAACGATAATTATAATCACCAAAAACATACCCCACAAAAACTCAATTAAAGATCCACTCACACACAAAAAAACCATTCATTTGGCTAAACCACACCAAAAACCAAGAGGAACGCGACACATTAGGTGACCTACTGAATAGTCAGCATCCCCATTACGACTAGCCTAACATGACACATAATGTTTGTGTGCATTTTATAGGAAATTGTACAAAATTACGATAAGGGTTTATACAAAAGTTAAAACTAGCCCACAAAATTTCATAAGCGCATAGATAAACTATATATAACAAACATAGTAAGTAATGAAAAAACACAAAGATAATGTCACTTTTAAGGTCAGAGACAGTATCGGAACCAGAGACGATGGTTACAAAATCGATGTTGAGATTTGTGTCGATGAACAATTTTCTATTACTATTGTTGTTGTTTATCTCTGTCATTTTTGTGGAATTTACAGGGTTTCATAAAATTTAAGTAGGTAGGTGAATCTATGAAAGAAGAGACGAAATTGGCATTTTGGCTAATGAGTTTTTTGTGGTTGTAAATGTGTGGAATTTAAATGATTTTATAAAAGGTGGGTAGGTGTGTGAAATTATGGAGGAGTTTAAATTTTTTTTTTTGTGAGTAAAAGTTATCTAGAGTTTTATAGCAAAAGAAAATAGAAAAAATAATAAATTAATAGTAAATCATGTTTTACCTACGACATTTTGAAAGTAGTTAAGAACTGATAAAAATCAAAATATTAACATTGTTTGACAATAACCAAAGAGCGGAAAACCTTCAGACTATCGATTTTAATATCCCTAAAGGTAGGAAAGAACTTATGGTGTTTGAACACTATTTTCCCTGTATAAAGAGACCATGATACTTTGTTCAGAAAAATGTACTCTCCGAAGTTAGTTTCTTAATTAAACATGGTAATCATTTTATGCATACGAGTTCATCGCTAAAACTGTCATATAAGCTTTTTCAGAAAGGCCCCTCTGTTGTCCTATATTTTGTGATGATCCTACACGATTATTGAAGAAAAATAGATGAAAATAGATGAATTCTAGAGAGAAAAGAGAGAGAATGATTGTAAACTTGGGGAATATTAGATTGAGAGAGAAAAATGAAATGGTAACCAACACCCTCCTAACATGCTAGGAGGGTAGTATTTATAGCCAAGCATACATGTTGCTTATGGGCTATATGATAATGGGTCGGGCTTGTCTTTGGGCTTTAAATAGCTTAAGTTCAAGCCCGTGAATCCTGACTTTTCTACTATCTATTACAACATTCTAAGAACTAATACATCATAAACCTATGACCGAACATTCTTGTTTGAATCAGTATTTTGAGGCTAACAATCTCCCCCAATGAGAGGTCATTTCTCTACGACATTTGGAGATTTATAGAGATTACTAATCTCGCCATAAATGAATCGGAACGCGTAATAGTAGTCTTGTTTCTTCATGCTGTTGATCTTTGAGCCTTTGTCGTTGTCTTTCGACTTTGTCTTTAATCTTGAGATCTTTAAATCTATGACTGAATCATTCTTGATGATACAATATTTTGAGACTGACATCTCACTCACTGAGGAGGTCAGTCCTCTACGACATGCGAGTATTTATGTGTATGCTTTATGCACACGACTTAACCTAATATGAATAACATCATGGAATAAACTAAAAAGAAAGATTAGATTAAGAAGAATAAAAGAGAAGAAAAAAATGGTTGTGAATTCCTAGTGAGAGAAAGACATATGTTTCTCTCTCTACAATCTATGAAATGGAAGACACACACACTCAAATGAGGTGCAAGGGGACTTTTATACTACAAGTGTAAAGTATAGAAGGCCTTCCTCATTTGAGTGTTCGGGACTAATTCCCGTTACATACATAACATTATACTATAACTCTCAACACCATTATGTAGCATTTTCCACGAGCTTCGCAACGGTAATATGACCATCACTTTAAGGCTAACAATCTCCCACTAAGGGGTGGTCATGTAATATGTGACTTCACTTCTTTGGTGTTGTTGACTTTGAAAGTGTTGTTGACTTTGAAGCTCGTTGTCTTGAGAGTTCTTTCATAGTTCCTTTCATGACTTGTGATCTTAGATCTTTGATCTTTGACTTGACTTGATCTTAAAACTTTTCCATCTTGTGTTTTTGTGTCTTTCCTCACATACTCAAACTTTGATTTGAGATGAAAGCTTGTTAACAATCTCCCTTGATCATCAGAGTAGCGGAAGTCTTTGTCTTTAGATGTTCTTAAGCTTTCTTCTTTTACATGAGCATGTGGTCTTGAATTACGACTCTTGAGGTTACGCCATCGTTTGCATTCCTCCGATTTCCCGTTATACAGTACGAATACTGTACCTGTGATTAGGTAAGTTCAAAGAACTTCCTTGACAGGGTTTCCGGCTGTGGTAGCCGTTCTCAATACTTGAATATATCGAAAGATACTTCATAGTAAGGAGTGAATCATGCAGTTCCATTCTGCTGATTAAGTCGTCAATTCAATTTCCTGGAACAAGTTTGAATCAATTAAGAATCAAACCATTGTTGCTTTCCAGTTGACACAAGTTAGATTCGTATGGAATCTCACAAGTCACCTACCGCAGTGCTGTTTGATGATGACACTGGAAGGATTTCCATTCGTCACTATAAATACTAAGGAGTATTACTCTGAATGTTCTGGCAAGATCATAAAGATATTACGTCGAGACCTGGAACGAGTTTGAATCACAAAAGAATCAAACCACTGTTGCTTTCCAGTTAACATATGTTCAATTCAAGAGAATCTTACATATGACCTACCGTAGTGCTGTTTGATGTTAACATTGGAAGGATTTACATTCATCACTGTGAATACTAATGAGTAACACTCTGAATATTCTAGAAATATCACAAGGATAGAGCGTAGGACTCTGTAAATAATCGCTTGTGTTCTAGTGATGAACAACAATTGATATATGTAATAAGTGTCCTAATGAGATTTTTTGATGAATCTCGTTGGCTCTAGACTCTATAAGTGCACGTTTATTTGGTGATCGGAGGCTAGAGCAGTCTGCCACCTTTTCAATATCTACTATCTCGGAGTGAGAAAGTTGATAGAAATGAGTTGAACTTCGTGATAATAAAACAAACTTCTTTTGAGAGAAGCTTGAGTAGGCTGGGAAGGGTTGTGCATTGCATCACTAGGTCCATGATGCTTTGTCTTCAGTATCATGAATCATCAAAGTGATTATGATAATAGATGTATTGACCCAATTTCTGCCTAAGTTGTATGGAGGGCTTCTTTCTTTACATCCTTTATCCTTACATTTCTTTTTCATTCTTCAACCCCTTCAATGCTTACCAAGACGTCATAACTAGCACCTTGTTGTGATTGTTCCAATGCTAGCTTAAGTCATTAGTCGGCATTTTTTCCGTACACTCAGCTACTCCATCTTTCCAAAGGGCATCTAAATTCTAATGGATTGTCTCTGGGAAGATCCCTCTGGTTCTAGTTGGATCATAGGACGAATACCTAACCACCTGTTGACACCAATACCGTCGTGAATTAATGTGCTAAAGGGTATAGATATCGTAACCAGAAAAACCTGTTGAAAAAGCAATCAAGGTGTTGATGAAAATCAGTGTTTACACCTTGAAGGTTTTTTGTATCGCCAAAACGCTCCCCCTACATATGTGCATCATAAAATGAAAGGTTTTTGCACATATTAGGAAGAGAAAGCCCTTATATCAACACATTTTATCACTATTCCCCCCCTCAAAAATTGCATGTGATTGAAATTTTTGTGAAACTAGTGATGAAATGTGGAGAGAATGAAGTTGCATGAAAGTTTGTACTCCCCCCGAAAAGAAATTCTAATTAAAATAGGGGAGTATATGAGCACACAGTTTTAAAATACCTTGAAAAGTTGTGCTCAAACCCAAGAAAACTGAATCTCCCGTTGTTGAAGAAAAATGTACATAAATGAACATTTTCCTTGAGTTCATGAGCTTAAAACTTTGAATGTTTTAATATAAGCCCATGACCAAGAAAAATTAATTTCCCGTTGAGGAGGATAAGTCATAGACTTTCCTTTCTTTGGGACCGGGTTATAGTCTGACATGCGACTATAAGCCATTATGATTGAGCCCTTCGATATAGTATACCCGTTTTATCGTGATATTCCTTTGAACCAAAGCTCCATATCTTAGGATCGGTGCAAATTGATCATTTCCGAATCGGACCGTACCTAGGAACTTCTCCAGGAAGTTAATTAGAAGCTTGAGATTCCCCGTCATGTGCTTCGTGCATCCGGAGTCTAGTATGAAGAGAATTATTTCGATCACTTGTAGAAGAATTAGAAAACGATGGAGCATTTTCTAAATTGGATTCCATGTTAGTTGTGATATCCGAATCATTAGTGTCCCTAGTTTCAACACTTAAAGGCATGCTAACACTCGTAGTCACATTTTCTGTCCTAACCTTAGGCATCCATTTATATACTGGAGGAAATTGATTAGCAAACCACCATTTCCAAGACTTTCTAGAAGACTCATATAATTCCCTAATTCTGCTTCTAGGGTTCTTAGTGGCGGAGTCTGATGTAATACTTTTCTTAGGGGGGTTGCACCAGAATGGTTCACTTTGCGTTTGGGTTTACTAGCACTAATAGTCATCGCAATTTGCTTCTTAGTTCCAGTATCTACGCCTTTGACATTATTCGAAACACACATAGCATGATTAGCATTAGCACATTTTCCATATTTCACACAAACAAACTTAACATTCAAAGCATACAAAGTCGAATCATTCAAATCGTCATTACATGCGATTACAGACGTTTTATTCTTAGAAACATTCAAATTCCTAGGGCGGTCTTCTACTTTCTTCATCTTCCCTTGACTCTTGTTTTGCGAAACCTTTTCATTCATTCGAGTGCTCTTAAGCTGAGGCCGGCTAACACTTGCATTGGGAACTACTCCTGTATTAAAAGACACACGTCTATTCGTGTTTCTAGAAGTCTAAGGTGATTGACTTTCTTTGTTGGGTGTGGGTTTAGTTGTCAAAACCCGTACTTTCCCAACATTATTTTATTCTTTTTATTCGTGTTTTCGAATTTTCCAACGTATTACGTTTTCTTGTATTGCTATATGTAAATTCTGAGATTTTTAAATTATAATTTTTAAGTATTTTTCTGTTCATTGACAATACTTTATATGGAATTATAAAATTTTTATTTTGTTTTTCCATATTTAAATTAAATCAATGTTTTTGATTTAAAATCACCCGCGTGCGTTTTACAACGAGTTTATTCAAAATCAATGTACAACGAGAATTCCTAGTGATCGTGATACCGACGGATGCCCAAAAGTTTACGTTTATTTATCGATTGTTTCGATAATTAATATTTTCGATGATTTCGTTTTAATTACGTATTAAGTCGTGTCGAGAAATCATATAATCATTTTTATGATGCATTGTAACTTTTGAAAAGTATTTTTACGAAACCCGAGCCCCGTAAATATTTTGAATATTTACCAATGACCATTTTCTACCCTTTAAAACTATTAATTGTTTTTAAGTCCACAAGATTCAAACTTGGCAACATTGGTCCCTCCACTTAAACTACCATATATAAAGCTTTTTCTTCCATTTTCTCACACACAACTCATAATTTTATAAAAAAAATCATCACCTCCCTCCCCCTCTCTTTATTTTCCGTCACACCACCACCACACAAACACCACCAAATCACCATCATCCATTTTGATTCATCAAAAACTAAAACAAGACCACTTCCTAGATTTTTATGGTGATTCTAATGATCCAAAAATCTCCTACATGCATCAAAATTTCATGATTTTATGAATTGGTGGTTGGAAAATATTTTGATCATCTAGCATGTGTGGTATAAGCAATGATCTTTATGATTTCATGTTTAAAAGGTTGATTTTTGATCTTTGATTTTTGTTAAATTTTACATACAAGTGTTTTTAGGGGTGTTTGGTTGATGGGTATGATTGTATGATGATCCTAGAGGTATGGGAATGAGTGGTTTTGATTGAAAAATTGATTTTTCATGTTTTATAAAAGGCTATTTTGGGACAGCAGGTCCTTAACAGATTTTTCGTGGGTTTAAGTTCTGATAAAGGCTAAGATTATTTGATATCGTTGTAGATTTTTCCGAGACGGTCGTTTTGGTATAAGATAGAGCTTCTAAGTCATTACGAGTCAAACGTTATGCTAGTTTTAGTTTTCGTGTACCGGGAGACGCAAGTCGGCACAATCCGAAATTGTGGCTGATTTTGGGTCGACTCTCGGGGACTTTAGGCTTGGTTAGATAAATGTATATACTGGTTTTCAAATTTTACAAACTGAGTTTGATGAGTCTAGTAGTGGTTTCAAAAGTCGGATTGTCGAGTTTGTTCTTTTAAAGCGGGCTAAACGGTTTTACAAAACAAGTGCATAAATCTGTCCCAAATTTGGAGTCGAGTAAAGTGTCGAGCTGATGGATTTTAAAGTGTGAACTTTGGCTCAAATTTTGGTGAGGTCTTATACAGGTTATAAGTGACCTTGACACCAATTTTCATCTAAAACGGACAAGTCTAGATAGGGTAGATCGGTGTGTACATTCGGGGTGTACTTGCTGATTTTATTTTGGACGCTCGGTTCAATGTTTGTGTTGCGTGAGTTTGAGTATTCACCAACGGACATGCTCAAGTGCTTAGTCATTATATAAATGACTTAGCTACTGGTCCAAGTAAGGGTAAAGGATAGTTTGACTTGCGTTAACTTGGCGTCGTATAACGGGTCATTTTCAAGTGTTCAAGTGTTTTAACGTGTAGTGTTGGAATAAATGGTTAATATGAATTCATTTGGTTCGTGTCAATGGTTTTGAAACATGAATACTTTGAAAACATTTGAGTCATATTATATTTGGTATATATATATATATCGATATTGAGTTCGAGTCTTAACGCGCGCCTTATTGTGATAGGTTGCGGTTTTCGTGTTTACCAGGCATCCATATCGTCGGTGATCGTCTCACTACATTGTTTCTACTCAGTTGTTGAGTACCGTGATTGACTTACCTCGTGGCTAAGGTGAGTTCATAACCCCTTTTTACTTGTACATGGTTTCTAAACACGGGGTGAGATTTTACATGGTGGAACACAACCATTTAAAACTGTGTGTTATCCTCAACTTGTATGCTATCTAGAAATTGTATGCTTTCCAGAACTTGAGGATTTCCAACTGATTTTCATTGATATTATTGCTTTTAGTCTAGCCTTAAGTTTCCTCTCCCGATCATGAACCGTTAATTAATCCTGCTACCAAGCGCGAATGTTGTGGGTGGATCCATCGGGATTGACTATCCCCGTCCCGATTACCTTGACGCACTAATATTTGTTTATTCACTTGATTATTTAGGCTGAATACTGACTAGAGGAACTTACACTGAGTTAAGCTTCGGTACATGAACTAAACAACAATAATAATGTTCCGGACAATGGTTATTGTACATAACCATTTTCCCCTATTTCTTGTTTACAAATGAATGCTTGTGTTCCACATCCTTATTACTAAACCTATGAATATCACTCAACTTTGTGTTGACGATTTTTACATGTTTAATATCAGGTATTATTACTTAGCTTTGCTTGGATGGGAGCCCGCATGATATTATCGCAGCTTGGAGATTTCTGTGATGCTTTAGAAAGATTGGTTTTATATAAACTGTCAGAAGTTTATTCTATCTTTTTGGGCAACTTTATGTTATAAATCATGACGAAATAATATAATTTTCCGCTTCTAAAACTCTGGACCTATGTTTAAAAACAGTGACCTTTTATGATGTAATGTACATGTTTTTATTTCGCCAGCTTTGTATGAACTGTAATTCATTGTTTCTTGTACTATGACGTGTTACCCCCTCATTGCCTAGTTGTTCCATGTCAGATTTTGGGGGTCTCACATTAGTGGCCAATCTATACATCCCTGGTTGGATCGCATTTGTGTTCTTAATGCTTTGTGGTCGAATATCTGTTTTGGGAGTAAATGTGGTAACCTATCCTTCTTATCTGTCTTGGGGGCAAACCCAGGTTTTGCAAATGCAGAATTGGAGAAAACAGATGGTTTTCCCAAGACAGAGGGTTTAGTCACTTTATGCGCATTGGGTTGTCTTACAACAGGTTTCTTAATGCTAGGTTCCACAATTTTCCCACCCCTCTTAGCAACGAGTTTCTTCAACTCTGTAATCGCTATCTCCCTGTCTTGTAACTGAGCTTTCTAATCTGTAATTTCCATACTCTTTTCATTCATTTCTCGAAACATTTGGGAAAGTTTTTCTTGCAATTTATTATCATGTGGAAAACTTCCGATGTCTTTTTGCAAAGAAAGTTCAAGAGTATGACAATGTTTTTGAAGAAAATCAATTCTGTGTTGAAGTAACTCAAATGCCTTTTTATCAACATTTTCTTTGTGTTTCGATAGCTCAGTTTCAAGACGTTGACACTCTTTGGTCTTAACAATATATTTGCATGCAACATCAGAATATTCATCTATAGCATCACACGATGTAACAGCAACACATAACATACCTTTGGAGAGACATTCTTCTAAGAGTAGATCATATTCGTTTGAAAATTCTGATTTGTCGGTATGAAGTTCATCAATTTCTTTTTCAAGAGACTCAACGTATTTCAAATCATCAAAAAATTTTGACTGAATTATTCTTTCAAATTCAAGAGCATTTTCTTTTATTATCTTCGTATTCGGTATTAAAAGTTCTTTCACAAGCACAGTTATATCGTGGGAAATTTTTTTTTCCATTTGTCATTTTCACTTTTTTGCCAATCTCATTCAACGATTGATTGAATATTATCAATGTGATGTTTAAGAATACCTAGTGTCTTCCTATTCTTGCTTTTAGAGGCATCAAGAGGAAGATTATTAATAAATTTAGAAACGTTAGTTTTCTTAGTGGCAAAAATTTTCTTCCATTGAATTCTTCTATGTTTGCTTTCAAGAAACAATTCCTCACGAGACTTCTGTTTTTGTGGATTGAAAAGACCATAAAGACTGTTTACATAAGCATAATTATATGGTTTCACAAAATCTTTATTAACCAGTGATCTACTCTCTTCATCCCAAAGGGATGTCTCTTCACTATCAAGCCTAACTACCGGGCAATCATGATCAGTCCATTCAGACTCATCAAGATATAAGTGGGGGTTCGCAGCTTGAGCTTGGTCGAGGTACTTAGGACTTTCAAACTAGCTTTACCCTTAAAAACGACCGAGGTGCTATCATTCTTATGGTTTGAATAGAGTCGTGCGTTTTATAAACAATTTTCTTCAAAAATTCGACTTGTTCTTCTAATTCCGTTACTTTTTCAGTATCTTTGCCTTGTCTATTTTTGAAATCTTGTATTAACTTTTCTACCTCTTGTTTCTTTTCCTCAAGAATTTTAGCAGAATCAGCGATATTCATAGAAAGCCTCTGTTCAAGTTCGTTTACTTTTGTTGTGGCAAAGTACGTTTTTTGACGTTCATCACTTAAGAAAACATTAAATTGACGTTTTTCTTTAGCTAACAAAGCAAGAGCTTCGTTGTACTTATTTTCAAAATTGTCCTTTTTAACGTTAATTAAACGACCTTTATACCCCTCAAGCTCTTTGTCTCTTTGAAGAAGCTGAGCCTTATAACTATCAATGGTCTCACTAGATTTTATAAGAGTGGCTTTGCTTTCTTCAAAGTTTTGAGTGAGCGCTGCATTTGCCTTCTTTAATTGCTTTTGACTCTTTCTAGTTTCATCGACATCTTTTTTTAAACTAGCAATTAAATTAGCAAGCGCGACACGCTCCTCATCATCATACTCATTTGCATGTTGATCATCCTCAAACTCATTATTGCACATGTTTGACAAATCAGGTGTGGTATTGCTATCAACCGTTTCCATCATACATGTGTCAGTAATTGTTGTTGGTAGATCACTATGCTCATGTGATCACCAAACACATTATATTCATCATCATGTTGTACCTTATCAATTGGATCGGTATCAAAGATAGGACCATTGTCATCTTCAGTAACATTGAGGACCTCATGAATCTTTTCCATGTATGAATAACGTGCTTCGAGTTCTTGGTCGGAGAGTTCATCATCTGTGTCGTCAAGCATTTAACCTTCCTCAGCAGATAACTTGATCCCAGCTTCCATCTTCTTGTATAGCAGCATCTTTTCCTTATGATAACTATAATCCTTAACTCTTTTTGGCTACCTACATTCCTTAGCCATATGCCCAAAACCTCTGTAGTTAAAACACTGAATCCCACTTTGTTGCACAACTTGAGTACCAACAGTTTCCCTCTCAGCATGCCTTCGCGTGTCATACCTTGGAAGACTTTTAGCATAGTTGTTCCTCGTGTTTGATGATGTTCTAAGGTTGTTGTTAGTGGGTTTGTAGATTTTCTTATATTGCTTTATAATGAAAGAAATTTGTTGCTTAAATTCCTTATCCTTTTGAGCTTGTTCTTCATCACTGTCTTCTTTAGATGATTGCTCAAGTTGTGGTGATGGTGCTCTTGCAACTTCTTTGCCTCGAGATCTTGGTGGAGCATGTGACTTAGAGACAATGGATGATCGTGGTGATGATGATTGAGTAGAGTAGGTCTTTGGAGCACGAGAACGATAATATGGGTAATGTTGAGTGGTAGACACCAAAGCAAGTGGATTTACAATCTTTGCTACTCGTTCAGCTCGAAATTCGTTTGCCTCATTCTGAAATTATTTCAAGATGTCAAAGAGTGTGTGATAGGAAACTTCGTCTAACTTTTGTTGTTGTTTCACCAAGGTGACAAACCGTGTCCACTCTGGTTGCAGTTGTTGTAGAAATTGGACATTGACTTGCATGGTGGAGACTTGCAAGTTGTTTCGTGTCATATCATTCATCATTTTTTAGAAACGGAGTAATATGAATCAATTGATTCCCCATCCTTTTAAGTAAACTTGCCAAAGTTCCAAAACAGGTTTGTTTTCACATCTTGTTTGTTGAGTGATTCACCTTGTTGCAATCTTTCAATAGCCGTCCACATTTCTTTAGCAGTAGGGCATACATCAACCGTGGAGTAAATGTTATTTCCAATGCCACTGAGAATTAAGTAGATTGCTTCCTTCTCTGCATCAAACCAAGCACAGTTCTCTGGTGTGAGGTCTGGTCTCTTTTCATCACGTTCATATGCGGGTACTTCACCATTTTTGTCTGTGGCTGATACAGTAGGGACTTGTACCTTTGAAAATTTGTAGGGTCCATAAAAAATGCATTGCCTTAAAGCATTACCGTTAGATTTTGTGTCAAGCTAACATAGAAAACGGGATTGCCATTGATCATATCGACCAGTCAAAAGCATCGATGGTCTTTCTTTGTTGCCCACCGCCATGTGTTGTTGTTCGTCACACGATACTCTGTAGTTGAATCCATCTCGATAATCTCTGAAATGATGAAGTGAATACGGATCTTAAGTAGATATGGTGTGATTAGGTTGTGGTTTAATTCTGAAAATTGCGATTTTTCCTCAGACCGACAATAAATTATCCAGTCTGATATAACGGTAGACCGAAAAAATTTGTAATTTCTAAATTTTGAAATCGAGTTAGAAATAGCCAAAAATTAGTGTGAAAAAAATTTAAATTTACTTGACCTAAAAATTTTAACTTTTATTTTGGAAACGATATTCCAAAACTAGTCTAGATACTGGCTAAGTCTAAAAATGACTCGAACAAAAATCTCGCAATAATGGGATTTTGGAATAATGGGATCTCGCAATATTCAAGGATTCCGCAATATTCAGATTTCGCAATAAGCACATTCCGGAATAACCAGATTCCGCAATAACCAGTTTTCGCAATAACCACTTTACGGAATAACCACTTTTCGCAATAATCACTTTTCGCAATAACCACTTTTCGTAATAATCATTTTTGCCATAACCACTTTTCGCAATAACCACTTTTCGCGATAACCACTTTTCGCAATAACCATTTTTCGCAAAAATCATTTTTCGCTAACCACTTTTCGCAATAATCAAAACCCTAGATATTGCGAAATCTATTATGGAAAGATTCCGTAATAAGCCGAATATTCCGCGAAAAATCAATAAAAATGAGATTTTTAACTAAAACAACTAACCAAATCCCTACCACAACTATCTAGGAGATTTCTATGAAGATATAAAGCACGAAAAACACAAAAAAAAATTGAAACGTGATGTTTATGATGTTTAAAATACACGAATCCAAATCAAAACCAAACACCAATCACTAATCTACCCTGTGGCGATTGATACCAAATGTTGTCCTATATTTTGTGATGATCATACACGAATTATAGAAGAAAAATAGATGAAAGTAGATAAATTCTAGAGAGGGAAAGTAGAGAGAGAAAAGAGAGAGAATGGTTGGAAACTTGGTGAATATTAGATTGAGAGAAAAAAATGAAATGGTAACCAACACCCTCCTAACATGCTAGGGGGTAGTATTTATAGCCAAGCATACATGTTGCTTATGGGCTATATGATAATGGGCCGGGCTTGTCTTTGGGCTTTAAATAGCTTAAGTTCAAGCCCGTGAATCCTGACTTTTTTACTATTTATTACAACGTTCTAAGAATTAATACATAATAAACCTATGACCGAACATTCTTATTTGACTCAATATTTTAAGGCTAACACCCTCACATTGGCTACTAAGGACAACTTTATGTGTTTGATATTACTTTATGAGAAGTAAAGAAAATTTTAAACCACGTTCACTTGAAAAGAATGTTATATTTGACATGGTCACCTGCAAGTAAAATCTATGGGTCCGCCCGTCACTATATTGACTAGTAGTAACGCGCACTCAGATTTCTCTCTATTTAAAACCAAATGCCTAATAAAACGATAATGATAACCGCAAAAAACATACCCTGCAAAAAATCAATTAAAGATCCACCCACACGCCAAAAAAACATTCATTCGGCCAACTCACAATAAAAACCAAGCGGGACACGATACATTAGGACCCACCGAATAGTCAACCTCCCCATTACGACTATCCTAACATGACACATTTTTTTGTGCATTTTATGGGAAATTGTACAAAATTACAAAAAGTAAATGTTTTTACAAAAATTATAACTAGCCCACGGAATTTCATAAAAGCATAGTCACTCAAACTTCAATTCCAGTAAATTATATGAAACGCGTTATGTTATTGTAAAGCAAATATTATTTTATACCCATGTGAGGTTCAAGGATGCTATACCTTACAATAGAAGTTGTGTGTCCAAGTATAACCTCCCCAAGTAGAATTTGAAAGTGAAGATTAATATATGAGTTGAGGCTGCTAACCCATTGGCCATCGAATATATAAAAAGTTAGGTATTCTTTTTTCCAAGTCAAGTCAAGAGTTGGAAATGGACAAAATAGCCATGTCATTGCTTCCATCTAATTTTACTAACATAACAAATTATGTATGGCGTATGCTAATTCTTTCTGTTGTTTGTTTTTATTAATTAAAAGGTAAATTACAAATTATGTCCTTCATGTATTCTTGATTCGTATAAATAGACTTGAAATTTTCGTTACAAATTTGCTGCTCCTGTCTATTTGGCATCAGGGACGGAATTAAGATGGGTTTCGGAGTTCTCGGGAAACCCGTAGATTTTATTGCTTAGTTTTAAATTTGTTAAAAAATATTAATTTTTATTAGATTTTTGTCAAATGTACATTGTCCTTAGAAATTATATTTGAAGTATTGTTTAACCTCTTTATAACTTAGGGTGTACTTGGTTAAAGGTATTAGGGGGTAAGAAATGGGAAAGGGAATAATTAATAATGTTTGTTAATGAAAATATAGGTAATCATTACCCACTAATGGGTAATGAACCATTTCCCCTGTAAATTGGGGATATTGGATTCAAGGTAATAGATTGACGTATGTATATGTGTGTCTCCACATACCACCACCACCATTGTCGCTACCACCACACTCCTAACGCCACCACCACTCTCCGATACCACCACTCTCCGACGCCACCACCACCAATGACCACCACCATTGTCGCTACCACCACCATCCTAACGCCACCACCCTTCTAACGCCACCACCTCTTGCCGACACCTCCACTCTCTGATGTCACCACCACCACTGACCACCATCATTGTCGCTACCACCACCATTGTCGCTACCACCACCATAATCGCTACCACCACCCTCCTAACGCCACTACCACTATCCGACACCACCACCACTCTCCGACACCACCACTCTCTTGCGCCACCACCACCACTGACCACCACCATTGTCGCTATCACCACCCTTTTGACGCCATCACAACTCTCCGACACTACCACTCTCCAATGCCGCCACCACCACTGACCACCACCATTGTCGCTGCCACCACCCTCCTAACGTCACCACCACTCTGCAACACCACCACCACTCTTCGACACCACCACTCTCCGACGCCACCACCACCACTGACCACCACCATTGTCGCTACCACCACCCTCTTATCGCCACCACCACTCTTCGACGTCACCACCACCACTTACTACTACCATTGTCGCTACCACCACCCTCCTATCGCCACCACCACTCTCTGACGTTACCACCACCACCACTGACCACCACCATTATCGCTATCACCACCCTTTTAACGCCATCATCACTCTCCGACGCTACCACTCTCCGACGCTGCCACCACCACTGATCACCACTATTGTCGCTACCACCACCCTCCTAACGCCATCACTACTTTTCGACACTTCCACTCTTTGATGCGGCCACCACCACTGACCACCACCACCATTGTCGCCACAACCACCCTCATAACGCCACCACCACTCTCCGAAACCATTAGTCTCTGACGCCACCACCACCACTGACCACCACCATTGTCGCTACCACCGTCCTCCCGACGTCACCACGACGCTCGATATCGTCGCAACCACTCACTATCACCCTAACAGTTGTTGCCACCATCTCCAATCACGAGCACGTCTTATATTAACCAAGCGCCAACAATGGTAATGATAATACTAAGTAATGTTCATTGCATTCGTTTGTATTCCCTTACCCTTACCCATTCTCATTCCCCTCAGGTTAACCAAGCGCCCCCTTAATGAATTTAAGTTATCTGAGAGATTTATAAATTTCAAAGAAGTTTATTTATAGTGAAAATAAGTTTATTCGAAAAAAATTTAACTGAATTCCATAAACTCGTGGGTCTAAATACATAAAAATTATGTTTAAAAAAATTATTAAATGGTAGTAGATGAAGTGCATGGTGAATGAACTGAAATAAATAAATGAGGGAACTTTACAAGATAGAATAGAAAACATGTTGGATACGGTCGGTCTAAATTATCTCTGACCCCAATTTTCCTTCCATCAAAAACCGTCCAACACATGAATTCATTCACATTTGGACTATTTAAGCCTGACTTATTATAAAATGTGATGATCTTATTAGAAAAAACAAAAGTTTTTTTTTTTTTTTCAAAACGTTCAAGCATTTGAAATTCTTTTTGAGATATCATTTGAAATTAGAAAGTTTAGACAATATTCAAACGCCAATTGATTATTTGCCCAACGAGCTTTTTGATAAAATTTTAACTATTTATCATTTACCGCGTTTCAAATTGCTTCTTACCAAACATAGCCGATATATGTTGTGGATTAATAGAACATTATAATGATAGGGACTAGAAGAAAAGAGATGAAAAAACATGAAGGTAGTTTATGTTAAAAGTTATAACACTTATTTGCAAGCTTGTATACATTCAGGGACTTATTTGCAATTATTATTTGAGTATTATTTGTTTCTTTCTTGTTTTGTATATTTTTTACTTATGCAGGGACCTTTGTGTAATATGGATATTGGAGAGTTGTATATAGCTGGAAGAGTTGACTCGTTTCATTCATTTAATCTTCATCTTCACACACACAAGAAACTTTCTCTCTCAATCGTTCAGTTACGATCTTTGGTTTGGTTGCAGTTTTAGTTTTAGATCATCTTGATCTAGTTTTATAGTTTGGTTAGGATCTTGTAAGCGTGAGTGTTTGTATAGACTTGATAGAATCCACCTAGTGGGGACTATCTTTCTTTCTGGTTGTATTGTTTGGTGAGCATCCGTGTTGGGGACTCATCTTCTTGTGTTTATAGTTTTAATAAAAGATATCACTAAAGGGGTGGTTGGTTGAGTGATTAAAATCTATCTTGTTGGTTTTGGTATCATTTTTACATGGTATCAGAGCCCTTGGTTGATTCTTGAGGCTCGATTGGTGTTTCTGGTGATAATTAGGGTTTTGTCTTGAAACCCTAATTTTTGGGGGTTTTGGTTAATTGGTGGTTCTTGACGGTTCTTGAGTTGTTAATCATTGATTAACGTGGTGATTGATCGATTCTGAAGGTCAATTTGAAGAAACCCTAATTTTTCTTTTTAGGGTTTCTTGATCTTGTTGATCTGTGGTTCTTTGGGGTCATTCTTGTTGGTTCTTGGTATATTCCGCTGCTGTTTTCGCTCTGTAAGTTTTTTTCTTTCTCTTAAGTGAATCTGGCTTAAGTCAACGGGGAGCAAACAGGCTGATTAACACCTTGACCTTCCACCGTTTGAGTGGTTTGGATACCTGCTCTGGTCAGTCCCATTCTCGTTGATTTAGCTTTGAGAAGCTTGGGTGTGAGTTCTTGTTTCTTGGTTTATTAGTTTAGTTTGTCTGGTTTATTGGTTTATTTGCTTTCTGTTTTTTGGTTGTTTGGTTCTTGTTAGTTTGTTTGGTTTAGTTGGTTTTATTGTTTTTTCTGTTTTGGTATTTGTTTTGTTTTGTCTTGATCATGGCTATTCTTATTAATGCATTAGATCAGAGTAATCCTCTTCATTTGCATCCTGGTGATTCTAATTGTGCTTCTATTGTTTCTGTTAAATTGTCTGGTGTGGAAAATTATAGAATATGGGCTAGTGCTATGAAACTTGCTTTGCAGATTAAGGGTAAATTTGGTTTTGTTGATGGTGGATGTGTTAGAGATACTTATCTTGCTAGTCCTGTGTTTCTTGCTCAATGGGATAAATGTAATGCTGTTGTTCTTAATTGGATTCTTGGTTCTTTGACTCAAGATGTGTATCTTGGCCATGTTTTTTCTGATAATGCTGCTAGTGTTTGGACTGAACTTAAGGAAACTTATGATAGAATTGATGGTTCTATTGTGTTTAATTTGCTTCAGAAAATTAATTGTTTTAAGCAAGGTGGTTTGCCTGTTTCTGAGTATTATCATAAACTTAATTCTTATTGGAGAGAATTTGATATTCTAACTAAAGTTCCTGATTGTACTTGTGAGGCTGGTTTGGAAATTGCTGATCATAGAAAATTGCTTAAGCTAATGCAATTTCTTATGGGTCTTGATGATGTTTATCAACCCATAAGGAGTAGTATTTTGACTAGGGAAGTCCTTCCTGAAGTCAAAGATGCTTTTCTTGTTGTTTCTAGGGAAGAATCTCATAGGGGGATTCCTTCTAGTTCTGTTAAAGTTGAGAAAACTCAAGTTTCTGCTTTTGTGGCTAAGACTGTTGATGATAAGAATAAGTTTGGTAGTTGGTCTGGGGGTAATACTGGTAATGGTAATAAATCCAGTGGAAGTAATGCTAGTAACAAAGGGAATTATAATTCTTTGTTGTGTAAACATTGTGGTTTAAAGGGTCATACTATTGAGAGGTGTTTTGAAATTATTGGATATCCTCCAGGTTTTAAAAAGAATCCTAATCTTAAACCTGCAAATGTTTTTAATAACAACAAGAGTAATAATGTGGAGTTTAATAAAGACAGCAACAATGTTTTTTCTTTGAGTAATGAGCAGATGCTCAAGTTAATGAGTCTGCTCAATGACAATGGTTCTTCTTCAAGGGTTCAGGCTAATGTGGCAGGTATTGGAAATTGTTCCTTTTTTAATTGCAATGTGTTTTTTAATCAAAGTTTTTATAAGTTTTATTGTGCTACTGTTAAAACTGATGGGGTGAGTTATCATTTTGGGTGGATTGTTGATTCTGGTGCTAATCAACACATGACTAATAATACTGAAAACATGTTTAATCTTGTTGATGTGTCTGACTTAAAACTTACTGTTGGACATCCTAATGGCACATTAGCTAAGATTACACATGTTGGAAATTTGAAACTTAATAATGGTGTTGTTTTGTTTGATGTTCTGGTTGTTCCTGAGTATTGTGTTAGTTTATTGTCTGTTAATAAGTTGATTAAAGATAGTAAACTTAGAGTTGTTTTTGATGAGTCAAAATGTTATATTCAGGATTTGATTCAAGGAACAGTCTTGGGGACTGGTAGTGAATTTGCTGGTCTATATTTGTTTGATAAGACTGATAATGTTCCTGCTGTTAGTAATTGTGAGTATTTTACATGTTTTGTATCTAAAGATGTTTGGCATAATAGGTTGGGTCATCCTGCTAATCAGGTTTTACAGTTATTAAAGGGTTCTTTGGAATTGAAAAATATTAATAATGATTTGCCTTGTGATGTTTGTCATAAGGCAAAACAAATTAGAGAATCTTTTCCTTTAAGTGAACATAAATCTAAGTGTCTTGGTGAACTTGTTCATCTTGATGTTTGGGGGCCTTATAAAGTGATTAGCAGAGATGGATTCAGATATTTTTTGACTATTGTTGATGACTTTAGTAGATCTGTGTGGGTGTATATGCTTAAAACTAAAGATGAAGTTTTTCAAATGTTTATGATTTTTTATAATCTTGTTTTAACTCAGTTTAATAAGAAGATTAAGATTGTAAGATCTGATAATGGCACTGAATTTGTGAATAAAAATATGAATGATTTTCTTAGTAGTAAGGGTGTTGTTCATCAGACTACTTGTGCATATACTCCACAACAGAATGGTATTGCTGAAAGGAAACATAGGCACTTGCTTAATGTTGCAAGAAGCCTTATGTTTCAGGGGGGGATTCCTCTTATGTTTTGGTCTGAATGTGTTTTAACTGCTGCTTATTTGATTAACAGGCTTCCTTCCTCTGTTTTAAATGGTAAATCTCCTTTCTGTCTTGTGTATGGTAGAGAACCTAACCTTTCTCATTTAAGAAGTTTTGGGTGTTTGTGTTATGCAACTGTTTTAAAAACAAATGATAAGTTTTCTGAAAAATCTGAAAAATGTATTTTACTTGGTTATGCTAGTGGAAAAAAGGCTTATAAACTTTTTGGTCTTGAGAATAGAGGAATTATATATTCTAGAGATGTTAAGTTCTATGAAAATGTGTTTCCTTATAAAATGAACAGTGATCAAGTTTTAGAGTCATCAAATGAAGTTTCTACTTTGAATTTTTTTGATTATTTTGAGTCTGAAAACACTTTCAAAACTTCAAGACCCAATGATGATGAGGAAGGGAATACTTCTTTGAGTAGAGAGGGTAGTAGATCTACTACTGAGGATGTAACTAATAACAATAATAGTCAACCAGATATTGATATTAATCAAGCTGGAAATGACTTAGTTAATAGTTTACCAAGTAGTAGTAATAGATTAACTGCAACTCCCATAGGAGAAACAGATGTATCTGAGGGCAATTTTGGTTTAAACAATGAGGTTCTTGAAAATTTTTTAAACAATGAGACAGAGGAGGTTGGACAGAGGAAGTCTAAAAGAGTTACTAAGTTTCCTGCTAAGCTAAATGATTATGTGCTTAATACTTCTCTAAGATATGGTTTGTATAAGTTTTGTAATCATGCTATGCTTGATATGAAAAATTTTGGTTTTACTTCTAGTCTTAACAAGAGTTATGAACCGTCTTGTTATGAAGATGCTTGTGATGATCAAAATTGGATTAATGCTATGAATCTTGAAATGCAAGCTTTGTATGAAAATGGTACTTGGGATCTTGTTGACCTTCCTGTTGGTAGAAAGCCTATTAAGTCTAAGTGGGTTTATAGAATAAAATATCTTTCAACTGGTGAAGTTGAAAGACATAAGGCAAGACTTGTGGCTAAAGGTTGTAATCAAAGGGAGGGTATAGACTATGAGGAAACTTTTAGTCCTGTGGTTAAAATGAGTACTGTTAGATGTTTGATTGATCTATCTGTGCAAAATGGGTGGAGTCTTTACCAGATGGATGTTAATAATGCTTTTTTGTATGGTGATTTAAAAGAAGAAGTGTATATGATTCCACCATCTGGATATTCTAAACCTGGTGACAACAAAGTTTGTAAGCTTAAAAAATCTTTATATGGTCTTAAACAGGCTCCTAGACAATGGAATAATAAGCTTACTGAAACATTGTTAGATGCTGGTTTTACTCAGTCTAAAAATGATCATTCTCTATTTGTTAAAACAGATGGAAAGATTAAATTGTTCTTGCTTGTTTATGTGGATGATCTTGTTTTGACTGGAAATTCTGAAGTTGAGATTGATAAGTTCAAAAAGTTTTTAAACAATAGGTTTAAAATCAAAGATCTTGGAGAACTTAAGTACTTTCTGGGAATTGAAGTTCTTAAAACTGAAAAAGGTTTGTGTTTAAGTCAGAGAAAATATTGTTTAGAACTGTTAAATGAGTATGGGTTGTTGGCTTGTAGACCTGTTGTTACACCTTTACCTGAAAATATTGTACTTGCTCATAAAGAATCTGATGGTGATAGTTATTTGATTAATATTACCAACTATCAAAAACTTGTTGGAAAGTTAATCTATTTAACTTTAACTAGACCTGATATATCTTATGCTGTACATTGTTTAAGCCAACACATGCATGCTCCTTTACAGTCACATTTTGACTTAGGTTTGAGAGTGTTAAAGTACTTAAAACTTGCACCTGGGAATGGTATTAGTTTTAATAAAAGTACTGAAGGGTATAAAGTTGTTGCTTATTCTGATTCAGATTGGGCTAAATGTCCAATAACCAGAAGATCAGTATCTGGTTATTGTGTTTATGTTAATGGCAATCTTGTAATCTGGAAAAGCAAAAAGCAAGCTACCTTGTCTAAATCCTCAGCTGAAGCTGAGTATAGAGCAATGGCAGCTGCTACTTGTGAAGTTATGTGGATTGTCAAGCTGTTAAGTGAGTTTGGTATAACCAACTTGCTTCCTGTGAGTTTGTGTTGTGATAATAAGTCTGCTATGCAAATAGCTGCTAATCCAGTTATGCATGAGAAGACTAAGCATTTTGATATTGATGTGCATCTTGTCAGAGAGAAGGTAAATTCAGGGCTTATTAGAACTGTTAAAGTGGATTCTAAAAATCAAATTGCTGATGTTCTAACCAAGGCCTTGGGTTCATTTCAACATGCTCTCTTGGTCAAGAAGCTTGGTATGGTTAACTTGTTTGGTTTACAAGCTTGAGGGAGGGTGTTAAAAGTTATAACACTTATTTGCAAGCTTGTATACATTCAGGGACTTATTTGCAATTATTATTTGAGTATTATTTGTTTCTTTCTTGTTTTGTATATTTTTTACTTATGCAGGGACCTTTGTGTAATATGGATATTGGAGAGTTGTATATAGCTGGAAGAGTTGACTCGTTTCATTCATTTAATCTTCATCTTCACACACACAAGAAACTTTCTCTCTCAATCGTTCAGTTACGATCTTTGGTTTGGTTGCAGTTTTAGTTTTAGATCATCTTGATCTAGTTTTATAGTTTGGTTAGGATCTTGTAAGCGTGAGTGTTTGTATAGACTTGATAGAATCCACCTAGTGGGGACTATCTTTCTTTCTGGTTGTATTGTTTGGTGAGCATCCGTGTTGGGGACTCATCTTCTTGTGTTTATAGTTTTAATAAAAGATATCACTAAAGGGGTGGTTGGTTGAGTGATTAAAATCTATCTTGTTGGTTTTGGTATCATTTTTACAGTTTATAATGGAGACATATTATGATAACAGGCTGTAATGATGATCCACTTGTTGTTACCTTTATTTAGTTACTAACAACATTAGAAATCCGTGTGCTGTATTATATCAATCCGTGATGCTTTCATACTCCACTCATGCATGTTTAGATCAACATTGACTTTTAATTACCAACTTGTTAATGCCAGTTAATAATCAAAGCCTTTTCGTGAAGGGTTTTTCTAACATGTGCCCTCAAGCACATGTTAAGCCATATTTATTAAATACTAACTTTTCTTTTATATTAAAAAATACATTAAATTCAATTAAATACACTTAAAATTCACCATAGATAAATAACAATTTACATTTAATAAACCTAAACTTTACTTTTATATAAACACAAACATGTGCATTGAGGGCACATGTTAGAAATTTCCTTTCGTGAATAGTTTAATTGCAACATCAACAAAATTGGCTTACACTTGGCTATTAAAATTTCACTAAATGATTTTTGGAAAGTTAGTTTCTTTGGAAGTCTCGAATTCGAGTCATGCCAAAGATTTTCTTTTTAGAGGAAGCGAATAAAGAACTAATCATAACTAAGCAAAGGTTCAAGAAAAACATACTATCCATTTGAATGTCACTGCACGACTAACCCACTAACTACTAGCTTGTCATTAAAAAAATAATTTTATTAATAATTATAATTTACATATTAGGAGAAGGCAAACGGGCAACAAGCTGCGCCACTAGCCCTTTTTGTATAGCAAAACCAACTCTATTAAACACAACGTTTGTGGATTTAGGAGTCAAAACATTACTATTCATAACACGTTGTATTCTCGTAAGTAGCTCCACCGCCTCAGGTGCAAGGAAACCAAATTTATCAAACGCGAAAGGAATAAACACGAGTTGATTTTCAACACATGCTTTCTCGTGTTTAGTCACTTTGCACGAGGCGGCTTTTATAGCAGCCTGACCCGCTGTAAAATCTCGACTGCCTAGCCCCACGAGAGGAGAAACCCCTGTCAAATCAACGCACACATATTTACTTTCAACCCATCCAAAAACCAAAACATCAACGGGTCAGTGTGGATCTTCCATCTGACAAGTTAGTAAAAAAATAATGAAAAAGTTAAAAAAAAATAAACATACTATCTAGCTAGATATAACAAAACTTTTTTGTGCATGGTTCGTCACGTTCTAACAAGTAGTAGTCACAAGAGAATTAATTATCTAAGGTCCCGTTTGGTTCGTTGATAAAGACATAACGACATAACGTCTTACTTTTTTTCTTTCATTTTTTCATCAAAGGTCCCGTTTGGTTCGTCGATAAGGACATAACGACATAACGTCTTGCTTTTTTTCTTTCATTTTTTCATCAAAGGTCCCGTTTGGTTCGTTGATAAGGACATAACGACATAACGTCTCGCTCTTTTTCTTTCATTTTTTCTCTTGTGGCTCGAAGCAAATCTCGTCGAGGATAAGTTCATGATTGTGGACTTGTGGTCCTAGGATAGGACAATCGGCAGTTTTCTAAGACCGTTGTTGTAATTGAGGATTGAGGATAAGTTAATTGATGTTTGCTACTTGCATATGAAAACTTATAAAAGAGCTAGGTCCAAAAGTTATTTAACGATGTTGTTATATAAGCTTAATAAAAATATAAAATAAGTAGGTAAAAGTTTGGTGCCATAACTTATTTATCAGAAGTACGTGAAGACATGTATGGTCAACTGTAATGATAAGTTAAAATAATACAAGTAAGCAAATAGTCATGAATGATATCTTGCACAAGAATAGGCATGCCCTAATATGAAAGGAAAGTACAAAAGCACTAACTTGATGACCAAGTCTCATCACGAGTAATAAGCTAATTTTCAACTTTGCTTTTTATATTCACGCGTCATTGCTTATTAAGCATCAACAACTAAATAAAGTAACTTCTATCCAAAAAATATATATAAATATTAATTAGGTCAATTCATAAAAAGCGACTCTTTTGTGTCTATATATACCCCTTTGTTATACTCCACCTTCATATTTTTCTCCTATATACACAAACCAAAACACACTTTTCTTTCGATTCATGGGTTGTTGTTTGTCTTCCGTTGGTGGCGATTCCGTTACCGTAAAATCGTCTAACAATTCGGCCTTTGTCATATCGCCAAAAGGCGACTTACGGCCGTATTCTACTCCTGTCTTCGTTTCCGAGGTTCTTGACCAAATGGAGGCTTCTTCGGGTTCTTTCTTTGTGTGCAACTCTGATAATTTGTCATATGAGCAGCATATACGCGCGTTGGATGCACAACACGAGCTTGATGCTGGTCAAATTTATTTTGTTTTACCTATGTCTAAACTTCGTGAGCGTCTTAGTGCTTCTGAGATGGCCGCGATGGCCGTCAAGGCCAGCGTGGCCCTCAATTCCAAAACACCTTCTTCGAAATCTAAAGGATTAGGTCAAAAAAGGAGTAATAGCTATAAGAAGAAATCAAAGATTTCTCCATTTGTAGTATTGGAAACAAGTAAGATTAATGTGATAATTGACGAAGAAGCAGCGCGTTTAATGTTGGATCAAAAGCAACAACAATTGTCTTCGTCTTCTTCGAGCTTAGGAGTGTCGAGATCAGGTTCAATTAGGAAAATGCAAAGATATTCGTCAAGGAAAGCTCGGTTGGCTGTTCGGTCCTTTAGGCTTCGATTGTCTACGATATACGAAGCTGAATCGTGCTCTGATCAGTCTCATTCTCAGAAATTATATTGATGAATGAATATTGTAATTTTTTGTTTGCATTTAATCTTTTTGACTCTGATATCCCCATATGTATATTCTGAATTGCTGGAGGATTAATGAAAAAAAGTCGGAAAAAAATAAAGTTTTGTTATTTGTGGCTGGGAATCATTAAAGGATATCTATTGAAACTGCTTAACTTTTTGTTCAAAAAAAAAAGAAACTGCTTAACTTTTTAGCTAAGCAATAATCTATAATCTATGTACGTAAACCCTTAGTTTAAAGTATTTACTAATGAATTTATACATGCCTTAAAGCGATAATGATTCGGTTTCCTTTAATTAATTATAGACATATATATGTAGATTATCTATACTGGTTGAACAAAATCGTTTACACATGAGGTATTTGCATATTCAGAATGTAAGATGTGAAAATTTATACAATCCTTTTTAAGAACTAAGTTAGAGCTGAGAGTTAACAACTCCATCGCGTGATCACTTAATCTATTATTCAGTTCATGAAGTTGTTTGTCAATGGTGGAAAGAAATAGGTCTACTAGATAGTAATGTTCGAAAGTTACATGATTATCTTTTGACCGAGGCCGATAGCGACTAGATTTATATGGAGCTGCCATATCAGGTATATCAACTTGATGCTCTTGACAAAAAAACTTTACCTTAGTGAGAAAAGTTTCCCATCCCTCATTTCGGAAGTCATTAAGACTTTTCTTTGTTGCCGAAACTAGCTCAGTAGCATTGACAATATCTTGGGATATCTTTTTGTTATGTTTAGTCATTATATTCGCCTAAGTCGTGTCTAGGGAGAGTGTCGATTAGCCTAGTTTCCTAATAGCTAAGAATAAAGGTCGGTTGGCAATGTCTAAGCCCAACCCGACCCGTAGGACTTGTATAGTCGGTTCCCCCTCATCTCTATAAAAGGAGGTGAGGGGGAACAAACCAATTACGTCATTCTTTCATAATAACTAATCGTAGAATCGATTAGGGATATTACCTTGTGTGGGCGTCGCGTTTACTTTTCTGTCGATTGCTGTGTGTGTTCTTCGATCGAGTATTCCGCACATCTAGATAACCAGGATTGTAGGATTAAAACCCTACAAGTGGTATCAGAGCTTGGTTCGCGAGGCTGGTTTCTAGGATCGATCGTCGAAGATTAATTGGTGTTCAGGGTGTCGTGATCATCAAGGTTGCAGCAGCGATTGACTGAAAAGGGTGTGTTGGTTTTTCGGTATTTTGAAGATCGATCTGCCATTGTTGTTTTCTTTGTGGTGGCTGGAGGAGTAACAGACAAGAAGAAGACGCAGAAGTTTTTTTTGTTGGTGGCTGTTTCTAAAAAGTCAACAAAAAAAAAGGAGAAAGTAATAGTACTACATTGGTTGGTGTGGTTTATTTTGGGCCAGCCAAAAACTCTTGGGCCAAGAATAATATTGTGCCTAGTATATTGAGTTAAGATTGTTTTTTTTTAAAAAAACAATAAGGTAGTATTATTAATTCGAATTTTACACAAGGGGACTTCGGAATTCGTGATTGTGAGGTTGAACATATCACAAGGTTTAGCGAGTTACCGAAGGGGCTTTGTCGGTTTGTGATTGTGAGGGTTTATCACAAGGTTTAGCAAATCAACAAAGGATTAAAGAATGACGGGAGCCAAGTTTGACATCGAGAAATTCGATGGAACTGGTGATTTCGGGTTATGGAGAATCAAGATGCGTGCTTTATTAATCCAGAACGGATGTGAAGCAGCTCTGGAGGTTTTCCCCGCGAATATGGAAGCTGAAGAGAAATCTAAGCTTGACAAGAATGCTCACAGTGCCATGATTTTGTGTTTAGGTAACAAGGTCCTGAGAGAGGTTACCGGGGAGACGACTGCAACGGGGGTTTGGTCAAAGCTCGAGTCTTTGTACATGACAAAGTCATTGGCCAACAAGTTGTACCTGAAGAAGAAGTTGTATACATTCTACATGCCGTCTGGACGAAAGATTTCCGAGCATATAGATGAGTTCAACAAAATCGTTCTTGATTTAGCAAATATTGAGGTAAAATTCGAAGATGAAGATCTTGCTTTATTGTTACTCACGTCTTTACCATCATCATACGAACACTTTGTGGATACCTTGCTTTATGGACGGGAAGATTTGACTTTGGAGGACGTGATGGCCACACTAAATTCAAAGGAAATCAAAGAAAGGTTCAAGGCGAAGGGGGATGATGGTGAAGGGTTATATGTGAGGGGAAGAACTGATCGCAGGAATTCGCATCAGTCAAAGGGAAAGTCAAGATCGAAGTCTCGAGGTGGAAGACTCAAATGCTTTATTTGCCAATCTGAGGAGCACTTGAGAAGAGACTGTCCGAAGAATAATCGCAAGAAGTCAAAAGGTTACGTCAAGAAAGATGATCAACCAAGCTCCAGTGGTTCGATTTACGATGATTCTGAGGTGATGATGGTGATGAGTGCAGAAAGACTGCAAGACTGGATCATGGATTCAGGAGGTTCATATCACATGTCACCCAGGTTAGATGTATTTTTTGATTTTCTGGAATGCGATGGGGGCAGCGTACTGTTGGGCGACAACAGGGAGTGCAAGATCAGGGGTATTGGCAAGGTAAAGGTACAACTGAAAGATGGGTCAAGTTTTGTGTTACACAATGTCAGGTACATTCCTGAATTGAAAAGAAACTTGATATCGCTGGGAACTCTTGAAAAAGAGGGATATACCGTAAAATTGCAGTCGGGCAAAGTCAAGGTGATTAATGGTTCTAGGGTTATTATATCTGGAACCCGAAGGGAGAACTGCGTGTACTCTTTGGATGGCCATGCATTGGCCGGTGAGCTTAATGCTAGTGTTGAAGAAAAAGACAGTCTTGTGCAAGTTTGGCATAAAAGACTGGGACATATCAGTGAGGCGGGACTACACGTGCTGGAAAAGCAGGGTTTGTTTGGCAAGAAGAGTCTAGGTAAGCTCGATTTTTGTGAGAATTGTGTTCTGGGAAAGTCACATCGAGTCCGTTTCGGTGTAGGAAGGCACACTACTCAGGGAGTGATAGACTATGTTCATTCAGACTTATGGGGTCCGTCTCAGGTGGAATCATTGGGAGGTAAGAGGTATTTCTTATCTATTGTCGATGATTATTCCAGGAGGGTATGGGTTTATGTTCTCAGGTTCAAACACGAAGCATTTGGGAAGTTCAAAGAGTGGAAGCAGTTAGTAGAAAATCAGACTGGGAGGACGGTTAAGAAGCTTAGGACGGATAATGGTCTTGAGTTCTGTAACCGGGAGTTTAATCAGCTATGCACTGAGAGTGGGATTGCTAGACATTTGACGGTTGCCGGGACGCCGCAGCAAAATGGGTTAGCAGAACGGATGAACAGAACTCTCATGGACAAGGTACGCTGTTTATTAATACAGTCTGGATTGCCCAAGACCTTCTGGGCGGAAGCGACATGTACGGCCGCATATCTTATAAATAGGTCACCATCGACAGCGATTGAGAAGAAGACACCTATGGAGATGTGGTCGGGACATCCTAGTGATTATGGGATGTTGAGGATTTTCGGCTGTGTCGCGTATTCACACGTTAAACAAGGTAAGCTCGAGCCGGAGAGCGGTAAAATGCGTTCTTTTGGGGTATCCTGAAGGTGTGAAGGGGTACAGACTATATAGGCTTGATAATGAATCGCCTAAAATAGTCACAAGCAGGAACGTGGTCTTCAATGAAAGTGTCATGTACAAAGACACGTTGAAGGATACTGGTGCAGGAAAAGATAAGTCTGTTGAGGAATTACAGGTTGAGGTGGAACTGCAGAGGTTAAATAATCATACGCCTGAGGAAGACCAGACAGGTCAGGAAGATCAAACAGGTCAAGAAGATCAGTCAGATCAGGAAGACCATACGGATCAAGAAGATGGCGATGATGAAGATGCAGGGGTTCAAGAAATTGATCATCCACCGGATCTCACAGATTATCAATTGGTTCGGGATAGAGAGCCAAGGACAAAAACGAAACCGGCAAGGTTTCGGGATGAGAGTAATATGGTTGCTTACGCGTTTGCTGCAGCAGAGGAAGAAGATACTCATGAACCATTGACATACCATGAAGCAGTTGCTTGTGAAGATAGTTCTAAGTGGAAAGCTGCTATGAAAGAAGAGATGGATTCTCTGAAGAAGAACAAGACCTGGGTGTTAGTAGATCATCCAGTTGGGCAAAAGCTGGTGAGCTGCAAATGGCTGTACAAAATAAAGGAAGGGATTGAAGGTGTTCAAAAGCCTAGGTACAAGGCAAGGTTGGTAGCTCGTGGATTCACACAAAGGGCAGGTATTGATTACAATGAAGTATTTTCGCCGGTAGTTCGACACACATCTATTCGGGTTATACTTGCATTGACTGCGTGTAAAGATTATGAGCTGGAGCAGCTTGATGTAAAGACGGCGTTTTTACATGGAAATCTTGAAGAAGTGATCTACATGAGGCAACCACCGGGATTTGAACAAGGTAACAAGGTATGTTTGTTAAAGAAATCTCTTTATGGTTTGAAGCAGTCACCTAGGCAATGGTACAAGAGGTTCGATGAGTATATGCTGAGCAATGGGTTTAAGCGTAGCAGTTACGACAGCTGCGTATATTACAGGAGTTATGCACCAGGGGAGTATATCTATCTATTGTTATATGTAGATGATATGCTGATTGCTTGTAAAAGCAAGGTTGAGATCGCGGCTACCAAGTCTTTGCTTAAAAGGGAGTTCGACATGAAAGAGCTCGGGGAAGCAAAGAAGATTCTTGGTATGGAGATCTTCAGAGATCGGAGTCGCAAGATTCTGAGGGTGTCACAATCCGGGTACGTTTCTAAAGTTTTAAAAAGGTTTAGAATGGACAATGGGGAGTCGGTTCAGACACCATTGGACGGGCAATTCAAGTTGTCGTTGAAAGATTGCCCAGTTAGGGATTGTGATGTTGAAAGAATGAGTAAGGTGCCGTATGCTAATGCGGTTGGGAGCTTAATGTACTTGATGGTATGCACGAGGCCAGACATAGCGTATTGATTGTAGTGTTTTACTACCCTTTAGGAAAAGAGCGTAAATAGCGGTAAGTATCGAGTGATGATTTTAGGAAAAATCAACACTAATGACCCTCAATCACTTAAAAAGAGATGAAAGATTCGTTTCCCAAGGAGGTATGGTGTTGTGAATTAACTTGTATATATTTGAGATTAATATTGATGAGATGGAATGACGGTTTCTTGGAAATTACACTATGACGTAAAAAACGAAACGTAAAACCGTAGAAAAACCACAAAAATTAAAAATTATTAAAACCAAAAACAAAATCAAGAAAAAGATTAAAAAGACTAAAACAAGTCTAAAATAATATAAATAAAGACAAAAATCCAATAAAGATATTTTAAAACCTTTTATTAATTAAATAATTAATTTTAAATGCTAATTAAAGCCCTAAAATTAAATTTAATTAATTCAAATGTCAAAAATATGATTTTATTGAATAATTACTCAAATTATATTATTATAAGACTAAAAAGTAATTTTCTAAAAATTAAAACCTATTAAAATTATTTTTAAAACCCTAAAAATGATTAAAAATGATTAAAACCTAATTAAACTTAAAATAATTATAAAAATAAATCTAAAAGTTATAAAAATAATCTAAAAATGGAAATAGTCCTATTTAATGCCAAAGAACCTAAGAAAAATGAAAAATAAAGAAAAAGAAAATTGAAAATTAAATAATAATAAAATAATACAAAAAAAAAAAATAAAAGTCACTTAGTTGCGCCGCAACGTTTGTGTCTTGCGCCGCAACTAGTGTTACGAGATCACCAGATCAGCAGCACCTTCAGTTGCGCCGCAACGTTTATTCCTTGCGCCGCAACAAGTGAAACGGGAAAACCAAAATCTGCAGCTCCTTGAGTTGCACCGCAATACTTCTGTCTTGCGCCGCAACTTGTATTACGTGTCTGGTTGTTTTGCTGATGTACCAAATAAGTGCACACTTGTGCACTTGTGATGCCAAGAGGTCTTGGCTTGATGCTTTGTTTGGTGATTATGTTGGAACAATTGGGCACCCTTGAGCTTATTGAAGCTCAAGGAGTCAAGTAACACACAAATAACAACAAGAATCAAAGATTAAGCATCAAAATCATGAAAAACCAAGCAAATTTCACCCTTATGCAGATTTTTACTTACTCTTTCCTTAAAAACCTAACAAACTTGTTCAAATCTTGTTCCAAACTAATTAACTACTTACTAAATACCTTAATCAACCCTAAACAAGCAATCTAACACCTTTTAATTATCAAAACAAATCTAGATGTCCTGCTTAAACCTGTTGCCAAACACCCTTTTAAAATCTAAAAACCAACTTTTAACATACCAACATGCTTACAAAAGCTACCAAATTGATTCCAAGTGCATCTAACATGTAAACATACACACTAGAACACAAATCATGCAATATAAACACACTTAATCACCAAATCACTTAAGATCATACAACTTGCTATTTTTGAACTTTCAAAAGAAAAAGGAGTTTACCTAAGGTTCTTACATCCAAGAACCTAGAGGATGAAAATCCTCCTCCAATCCAACCCGGGTTGGAGCTGAACTAAATCAACAAGCCTTCAACCTATTGCAATCACAAAACAAGAAAACAACAAAATAATATAACAATATATATTTTTTTCTTGTTTCCTTTTTCTTCTTTCCAAAATTCTTTCAAAATCTTTCCAACCTTCTAAATACGTTTTCTAAAACCCTATATCACCAATAACATTAACCATAAACACCAAAATACCTTTGAGAAGATTTTACCAAAATCTCTCAAAATCTCAAAACCTTAAACAACTTTGAAAATCAAAGTTGCTTAACCATAAAACAAAGTGGAACTCAGAATCAATCTCCTCACAACACACAAACTTTTAAAAACAATAAAAAAGGAATTACACTTGAATATTTCAAAAACCAAACTTTTTATTTCTTTAAAAAGGAATTACATGTGAGAGACTAGAAACTGGAACAAGGGCTTCACACAAGTTGTGAGCTCCTTTTATAGAGCCTATAGAACATCCTAGAAGCATAAAAACATAAAACCCTAATACATAGAAAATCCCAAATGTGCCCTTGAATGATTTTGAGTGCATTTTGTCCTCTCTTGATCTTGAACGTTTATTTTGCTTTGGGAGGAAGCAAATAATCTTGGCCATTGATTTAAGCCACGTCATGTGCTTGGGGGCTAAGGAATGATGTGATTGGTGGATTGGGGAATTGGGGGTTTGGTGCACATGAGTGGGATGCAGGTTTTTAGGAGTGGGAAGGGTTTTGGCATGTGTGAATTAAGTGTGTGCAAGTTTAATTGGTTTTTACCCAAGGAAAAGTGAAGGTAAATTCTGGGGAAGTAAAAATGATGAACAAGTACCATTTGATCCGAAATTGGGGGTGGTGTGGGTGTTAGGCGCATTTTTTTTCAAATGTTTCAGCTTTGTCACTTTTGGTCCTTGGTTTTTGGTTTTTTTGGCTTTTAAAGATTTTCAGCCTTAAATTCGTCTCTCCCTTGTATTTAAGTTTCATCACTTGACAATTTTGGCACAAACTTTCCATAAAGATGTTTCAAAGGCAATTTTTGTCATTTGGTGATTTTTCAAGGACTAATCTTGGACAATGTTGATCTTCAAAGGTCTTCAATGAGTCTTTCACTTGTTGAGGGACCATTATTGGCAATTTGAAAATGTTGAGGGACTAAACTTGCCATTTCTTCAAAGTTGAAGGACCTTTTTGAAATTTTGACAAACTTAAGGGACCAAACTTGTAATTATTAATATACAAGGGTTTTAAGTGTCATTTCTTCAAAGAATAAGGATCAATCTTGTTTTGTCTTCAAGTCTTCAAGGGTTTTTGATGAAAATTCCATGATTAGGGCCTGGTTCTTTGTACGGCTTCGTTTCTCGTGTTCGTTTTTCCTTGTATCTTGTGATCTTTTGTCTTTTTCACGATATCCATACCTAAAATACACAAGTAAACAAACACAAGCATATATATGGTATTTTATGACATTTTAATGCATTTAAAGCCCGAAAAGAACGATGAGATCATGTATAAATGCCATCTCATCACTCCCCCATACTAAGCCATTGCCGTGCCCTCACGCAATGCTAGAATAAAGTATCTAAGCATCACCAAAGTTCAATTTTATTAACCTTTATTGAAGAGTAAAAGACTTGCAACATACTACGAGATTGTGAAAAGACATAATGTATGATTTTCATCACCAAAAAGGTGACTTTTAGGGTCAAAGAATAGAAACAAGTTAATGTCCCTTAGAGTGAATTTCGTCATCCTTGATTGTCATACATTCCATGCTAAGTGCAAAAACAAGATCATTGTTGGTACAAGTCACAATGCTAACACTACTCATACGTCCAAATTGTGTAATACTTTTTCTCCCCGCAATCCTAGTTATTATAAAAGGAAATGGGTTACTAGCATTTTTTATCTATTTGTCATGGATCACAAGTGATTCATATTGACTTATTTGAGTAGTTATTAGTCCGAAAGCAAAGTAGCACGATTTGATCAATAGTTAGCCGAAGGACAAAATCTTTTAAAACGGCTTCTCGTGTATCTCCTTAATTTCATATCTTGGCATAACTCGTTTCACGATTTGAGACCTTTCTCGGACCGATATTTGGCATGTACTTCATACTTCAAATCTTGGGAAGACGTTCTCGAAATTATGGTCTTCTCTTCATATAATTGGAATTTCTTCACTTGACGTTTTTGAGAGATTCTTCATATAGGACCATGACTTCATCATTTTTCTTCAATCTTTACTTTGGATTTTGATATACAACGATCCGCCTCCTTTTCGGACTTGGATATATTTATCCTCATACCTTGTTAGGGTCTTTTTGGATAGACTTTCTCCATTCTTTAGGGGAGTAATAGCTTCTCGTCGTGTGTCTTGATCCTTCATATTGATTTTGGAACAATGATACTTCACATCATCTTTGGATCTTTAGCAAAAATAGAGCTCCTCATGCCTTGTTAGGGCCTTTTTGGATGATCGCCAATCTTCGCGTCCCGTTTCAATAAGTTATGCCTTGGCTATGAACTCTATTCAACCCCGAGCAACTTTTAAACGATCTTGCGCTAGAGGCTAAGTAACTTTTCAAACCGTACGACCTTACTTATTGCAATTATGTTTTATTCCTAATGCATTGATCTTATGGGAAGAAAAAGCCACAATTAAAAACATATGAGTTTTTGAAAGAACATTTTCATGTTCTACGTTTAGCATGATCACTTGTCTAACTCTATCATTTCTCGTTCTTCACTATTTAAAGACCTCTAATTAAAGAGACTCGTGAATACTTAGCCATGCAAGTCAAAATTAAGCCAAATTTGGATTAGCTTTCATTAAGACTATATCAAATCAAAGTTTTGGGTTTTCAAGCCACCTATAGGATCTTGCACTTTCTTGGACTTTTTCAAGTTTAGAGAATGCGTTTTAAAGTTCCCTTGATAAGTGACTTTCTAGAATCAATTATAGGAACTTGCGAAAAGTTCTTGTTCTTAACCCGAATGAATTAAGACTTTCGCGTTTTAAAGCTCCCTATATAAAAGTCTAGCAAAACTTGAATTGAGCGGGTTAAGGAATGTAAATGGCTCCAAATGCCCATCAAGTCAAAAATTAACTCTTATTCTACCCATCGGAAAATATACATTCGTGTCTTAAAAACACTTATGAAAACTAAGAAAAATTTTAAAATTTGGCCATTTTTAGCCTTATTAGCAAAACAAAACATTGAAAATTGGAAAACGTGAGGGCGTAGCAAAGCAAGTACCTATTCACCCCCCCATACTAAAAGTAAACATTGTCCTCAATGTTTCGAGTCTAAAGGTGGAGCACCCCCATACTAGAGACGAAGAATCGAATGCTTAGGATCTAGCATGGAAAGGGTGATCAACAATATATCTAAAGCCGTTTATTAATTATGCTAAAAGATAATTGTTAGAACAATAAAGGATATGTCATGGATTCGTGAAAAACTTCTTCAAACGAACGATGGAGGCTCACGTAAACGAACACGAGAGTCTTCAATCGTAGACGATGATGATGATCTAGATAACACAATCACAAACAACCACGAGACAACGAGTTGGAAGGGTACAAGTCCCCTTATTAGTGAACATAAAGCATAAAGATAAGCATTGGATCTCCCCCACGAGGCACCTCGTTTTTGATTACCGAGTCATGAGCTCGACTCGATCCCCTCAAAATGTGAACATTTAGGGATATCATGGTGTGGTCAATTTTTTGGCGGGGCTTACATGATAAACAAGGCCCAAAAAGCAACCGGTAAAAAGGACTAAGTCCTTAGATGATGCAAAATACCGGGGTCGAAGATGGCGTTCTCGTTTTCATGGAAAAAACAATTCAACGTCACTTGAACATGTGCCATAAACTCAAAGAGTTTGAAGAAAATAGATGAGAAGTAGAAGGGTGGGACATTGGTTGGGTAAAACAATCGAGTTACTCGAGGTAAACTCTCACCGTAAGTGTAGAAAGATTTTCTAGTGACTACTTCGGTGAAAGACCGAGATTTTATCTTAAACGTGATACCGGGGTCAAAAATCTCGTCCTCGGTGGATAAGTGTAAGGAAGCAAATGGGGTTTCCCCCACACTAGGTCCACACAAAACGTCGTCAAAAGGAGTAGACGCGTTTGTAGCAAATTCAATCAATCGAGGTGATGACGGAGTTAGAGTTGGAAAGATTTTCAAATCATTTGTAAAATCTTTTCCTTTGTCAATTTTTAACTCATTATTACGAAAACCCAAGTCGATTAAATTGAAAATTTTTGGTGTTTCTAAAAGAAATCTAGGCACACTTAAACTTTTCACATTTATCTTGAAGGTGGGAGGAGGATTTGACTTTTTAAAACATGAATCGATTAGAAAACTATCCCCCTCCGGGCTAACGTAATGGTCTTCATCAAACTCGAAAATCGAAGGCGGGTCGTCAAGAATACGTTTGATCTCGGAAAAATCTCCATCGGGATCAAAAACGTCTTCTCTTCCTCGTGGAAGAGGTTGAGCAATAAGATCGTCGATAATCGAGTCACTAGCTTCAACCGTCGTGAAACTAGGAATAGAAGGCTCTTCGATTGAAGATTTTGCCTTTGTCGTGTCGACCTCGATATCGAAAAACGTATCAATGTGAGCAAGGCCATCGGCGGACTTCTCACATGATAAATCCAAAATCTCACATGATGTGGGATTAGGAGCAAAAGGCTCGTCTCGTGACGATTTTGCCTTGACGGTTTCAATTTTGTCCTTCGAAGGGATTGAACGTGGGCTCTCGAACATTTTAGCAAAACTACTAACACGTCCCTTCGGAATTAATTTTCGTTCATCTTGTAAAAACGAGGGTTTCATGATTTCCTTTAAAACCTTTTCACATTTTTCTTCTTTAAAATCATTTATTGGAATTTCTTCAAAATTAAGTGTATATTGATTTAGAAAATCCTCAATAATTTCATCTTCATTAGAAAAATTAGGTTTACAAGGTACAAGATTTAAAACTCCCAAATATCCTACGAGTTTTTCCTTAGGTTTATTTTCACAAACATTTTTCAAAACTTCGTTGGATGACGGTTTCGTTGCCTCTACGTTCTTACTTGATGACGATGGTTGCACGACTCTAAAATTAGAGAGATATGGATCAATACGAGACGTACGAGTCTTAGGAGTCGAAGTAACTTGAACCTCTCCCACGGGATTGGGATTGGTGTCTTTAGACAAAGAATTAAATTTTTCCACTAAGCCCTCGAACATTAAAAGAAGTTTATCTCTTTCATTAGCGTGATCATTATTAATTTTATCAACGCATTCTCTCCACATCACTTGATTTTGGTCATACAAACGTTGTTGCTCTTCAAGAAGGGTGTCATAATCGTGTTCCATTTTTTTGTAAGTCTCCCCTTGGGCTTCCAATTTCTCTTTGTAATACTTATCGAGATCTACCACGTGTTCTTGAAGTGACTCTATAAGTTTGTTATGACGGCTCATATAATCACAAAAAGATTCATTAAGACTCATTTCTTCATTTTGATTTTCACCATAATTAAAAGACGAATCAAATGACGAATGTGGTTGGTGACCTTGGTCGTTAGATTGAAAATTGTCACCATCACCACGTGGAGGAGAGTTATAGATATAACCCTCTCGACCTCCATAAACTTCACAATTAAAACAATTAGCCCCATCGGGTGGGCCTCCACAATATGGACACGAAAAATATCCCTCATCATTAGACATGATGCAACATAAACGGTGTTACGAGAATTAAACGTTTAGAGGGTGAAAGAAGAGAATTATGAAAATAGAGGGAAAGCAAAGAAGATTCTTTTTGGTCGTTTTGTGGATTTTCAATTTTTTTTGTGTTTTTGATGATATTTAATTTTTTTGGTTTTTTGGTGTATCTTCGTAGACAACAATCTACAAAATCTCTCCTCGAATCAAACTCTTGATTAAAGAAGCCTCAAAGGAATGAAAACGATCACGTGGAGTGAACGCCTTCGAATGACTTTAGAACTTTGGTGAAAACCAAATTGTTCACGAGGGTCTAATCACAAAGAAAACCAAGCAAATATAGTATACGTATTAATACTTTGGGCGGCAAAACCCTCGATTAGCCTTCAATCTCAAAATACTCACAAGCAAGCGGGGAAACGAGGCGGCGCGAAGCACTTAAGAGCCTTTTTCCTTAGGGTATATTTTATAATACCCGCCTTATACCCACCTTATAGTTCGTATCTTTCAAAATCGAGCTTCTCGAAAGTATTTATCTATTTTTGCCTTTTCTTTTTGTTTGAGATTCGAATACAATGATCGAGTGATGAAATCCCGAATCAAGGTTGTGTTTTCACACTTTTGGAGATATTGTATTTTGGTTGTGATACTTAATACAATATATTAATAATATTCACAAAGAAAAACCGAGAAAACCGATAATACGTGTTAAGGGAGTTCCACTTAACACAAATACTATTTTGGATAATATTAAAAACAAAATTTTCCAAATTAAATCACGACACACCTCCCCGGCAGCGGCGCCAAAAAATGATTGTAGTGTTTTACTACCCTTTAGGAAAAGAGCGTAAATAGCGGTAAGTATCGAGTGATGATTTTAGGAAAAATCAACACTAATGACCCTCAATCACTTAAAAAGAGATGAAAGATTCGTTTCCCAAGGAGGTATGGTGTTGTGAATTAACTTGTATATATTTGAGATTAATATTGATGAGATGGAATGACGGTTTCTTGGAAATTACACTATGACGTAAAAAACGAAACGTAAAACCGTAGAAAAACCACAAAAATTAAAAATTATTAAAACCAAAAACAAAATCAAGAAAAAGATTAAAAAGACTAAAACAAGTCTAAAATAATATAAATAAAGACAAAAATCCAATAAAGATATTTTAAAACCTTTTATTAATTAAATAATTAATTTTAAATGCTAATTAAAGCCCTAAAATTAAATTTAATTAATTCAAATGTCAAAAATATGATTTTATTGAATAATTACTCAACTTATATTATTATAAGACTAAAAAGTAATTTTCTAAAAATTAAAACCTATTAAAATTATTTTTAAAACCCTAAAAATGATTAAAAATGATTAAAACCTAATTAAACTTAAAATAATTATAAAAATAAATCTAAAAGTTATAAAAATAATCTAAAAATGGAAATAGTCCTATTTAATGCCAAAGAACCTAAGAAAAATGAAAAATAAAGAAAAAGAAAATTGAAAATTAAATAATAATAAAATAATACAAAAAAAAAAAAATAAAAGTCACTTAGTTGCGCCGCAACGTTTGTGTCTTGCGCCGCAACTAGTGTTACGAGATCACCAGATCAGCAGCACCTTCAGTTGCGCCGCAACGTTTATTCCTTGCGCCGCAACAAGTGAAACGGGAAAACCAAAATCTGCAGCTCCTTGAGTTGCGCCGCAATACTTCTGTCTTGCGCCGCAACTTGTATTACGTGTCTGGTTGTTTTGCTGATGTACCAAATAAGTGCACACTTGTGCACTTGTGATGCCAAGAGGTCTTGGCTTGATGCTTTGTTTGGTGATTATGTTGGAACAATTGGGCACCCTTGAGCTTATTGAAGCTCAAGGAGTCAAGTAACACACAAATAACAACAAGAATCAAAGATTAAGCATCAAAATCATGAAAAACCAAGCAAATTTCACCCTTATGCAGATTTTTACTTACTCTTTCCTTAAAAACCTAACAAACTTGTTCAAATCTTGTTCCAAACTAATTAACTACTTACTAAATACCTTAATCAACCCTAAACAAGCAATCTAACACCTTTTAATTATCAAAACAAATCTAGATGTCCTGCTTAAACCTGTTGCCAAACACCCTTTTAAAATCTAAAAACCAACTTTTAACATACCAACATGCTTACAAAAGCTACCAAATTGATTCCAAGTGCATCTAACATGTAAACATACACACTAGAACACAAATCATGCAATATAAACACACTTAATCACCAAATCACTTAAGATCATACAACTTGCTATTTTTGAACTTTCAAAAGAAAAAGGAGTTTACCTAAGGTTCTTACATCCAAGAACCTAGAGGATGAAAATCCTCCTCCAATCCAACCCGGGTTGGAGCTGAACTAAATCAACAAGCCTTCAACCTATTGCAATCACAAAACAAGAAAACAACAAAATAATATAACAATATATATTTTTTTCTTGTTTCCTTTTTCTTCTTTCCAAAATTCTTTCAAAATCTTTCCAACCTTCTAAATACGTTTTCTAAAACCCTATATCACCAATAACATTAACCATAAACACCAAAATACCTTTGAGAAGATTTTACCAAAATCTCTCAAAATCTCAAAACCTTAAACAACTTTGAAAATCAAAGTTGCTTAACCATAAAACAAAGTGGAACTCAGAATCAATCTCCTCACAACACACAAACTTTTAAAAACAATAAAAAAGGAATTACACTTGAATATTTCAAAAACCAAACTTTTTATTTCTTTAAAAAGGAATTACATGTGAGAGACTAGAAACTGGAACAAGGGCTTCACACAAGTTGTGAGCTCCTTTTATAGAGCCTATAGAACATCCTAGAAGCATAAAAACATAAAACCCTAATACATAGAAAATCCCAAATGTGCCCTTGAATGATTTTGAGTGCATTTTGTCCTCTCTTGATCTTGAACGTTTATTTTGCTTTGGGAGGAAGCAAATAATCTTGGCCATTGATTTAAGCCACGTCATGTGCTTGGGGGCTAAGGAATGATGTGATTGGTGGATTGGGGAATTGGGGGTTTGGTGCACATGAGTGGGATGCAGGTTTTTAGGAGTGGGAAGGGTTTTGGCATGTGTGAATTAAGTGTGTGCAAGTTTAATTGGTTTTTACCCAAGGAAAAGTGAAGGTAAATTCTGGGGAAGTAAAAATGATGAACAAGTACCATTTGATCCGAAATTGGGGGTGGTGTGGGTGTTAGGCGCATTTTTTTTCAAATGTTTCAGCTTTGTCACTTTTGGTCCTTGGTTTTTGGTTTTTTTGGCTTTTAAAGATTTTCAGCCTTAAATTCGTCTCTCCCTTGTATTTAAGTTTCATCACTTGACAATTTTGGCACAAACTTTCCATAAAGATGTTTCAAAGGCAATTTTTGTCATTTGGTGATTTTTCAAGGACTAATCTTGGACAATGTTGATCTTCAAAGGTCTTCAATGAGTCTTTCACTTGTTGAGGGACCATTATTGGCAATTTGAAAATGTTGAGGGACTAAACTTGCCATTTCTTCAAAGTTGAAGGACCTTTTTGAAATTTTGACAAACTTAAGGGACCAAACTTGTAATTATTAATATACAAGGGTTTTAAGTGTCATTTCTTCAAAGAATAAGGATCAATCTTGTTTTGTCTTCAAGTCTTCAAGGGTTTTTGATGAAAATTCCATGATTAGGGCCCGGTTCTTTGTACGGCTTCGTTTCTCGTGTTCGTTTTTCCTTGTATCTTGTGATCTTTTGTCTTTTTCACGATATCCATACCTAAAATACACAAGTAAACAAACACAAGCATATATATGGTATTTTATGACATTTTAATGCATTTAAAGCCCGAAAAGAACGATGAGATCATGTATAAATGCCATCTCATCACGTATGCAGTAAGTGTAGTTAGCAGATATTTGGCGAATCCGGGTAAACTCCATTGGGAAGCAGTGAAGTGGATTATGAAATATTTGCAGGGTACTGTAAACGTGGGTTTGGTGTATGGGACAAATCGTGGCAACCATGTGGACGTAACAGGTTTTGTTGATTCAGACTATGCCAAGGATCCGGATAAGGGTAGGTCTCTCACTGGTTACGCATTTTTAGTACATGGATGTGTTGTAAGCTGGAAGGCAACGCTACAACACGTGGTGGCTCTTTCAACTACAGAGGCGGAGTATATGGCCCTTACGGAGGCTGTGAAGGAAGCTATTTGGCTAAGGAGACTCTTGGAAGAGTTGGGCGTGAAGCTCAACAATGTTGCAGTTAATTGTGATAATCAGGGCGCGATTCACTTATCGCGGAATCATGTTTTTCATGAAAGGACTAAGCACATCAATGTGCGTTATCACTTTATCAGAGAAGTCTTAGAAGCAAAGACGGTTGAAGTTCTGAAAGTGGGTACTGAACACAATGCTGCGGATGCCTTGACGAAGGTGGTACCTGGACGCAAGTTACAACACTGCTTGGAGTTGCTGAGTGTTGGGATAGGCTAATATATGCCTAAGGTGGAAATTGTTATGTTTAGTCATTATATTCGCCTAAGTCGTGTCTAGGGAGAGTGTCGATTAGCCTAGTTTCCTAATAGCTAAGAATAAAGGTCGGTTGGCAATGTCTAAGCCCAACCCGACCCGTAGGACTTGTATAGTCGGTTCCCCCTCATCTCTATAAAAGGAGGTGAGGGGGAACAAACCAATTACGTCATTCTTTCATAATAACTAATCGTAGAATCGATTAGGGATATTACCTTGTGTGGGCGTCGCGTTTACTTTTCTGTCGATTGCTGTGTGTGTTCTTCGATCGAGTATTCCGCACATCTAGATAACCAGGATTGTAGGATTAAAACCCTACACTTTTGCAAAGCTTGAGAAAGAATATTCATTGTCCCCATTATTTCCTTTACCAAGTGGAAGCTAAAGACAAAATCAAAAGACTTCACTTGACAATAAACTCCATCAGCATCTCCCCGTTGTGAAGGATAAGAAGACGTGTCATCAATTATACCTCGAAGAACAACGAGAGCAGAATTATACATATTAATCAAGCTGCAAACAGAATAATAGTGGGAACCCGAACGGGTATCACCAGCTCGTTTCAAGGTCGTAACTTGATTCGCTCCTTTACCTTTCTTGATTTCACCAAGTTCTAACTGTAACTCATCATGACGCTTACTAGAAGCACAAATTACATTAATAACGGAAGTTAAGTATGTAAAAAATTGGTGAACCGGGATAACTTCTCTTGACGCAGCAACTAAAGCAAGTTGTAATCTATGAGCAAAGCAATGAATATAATACGCATAAGGACACTCTTTAAGAACAAGTGCCTGTAATCCGTTCCATTCCCCTCTCATGTTACTCGCACCATCATATCCCTGACCACAAATTTTGCTAGGATCAAACTCACGTAACAAAAGTTTATTCCACAAATGCTTTTTAAGGGTTAACGCCGAAGTGTCTCCAACATGTACCAAATCCAGAAACCTTTCTCTTATAACCCCGTCTCTATCAACAAATCTCAAAACTATGCCTATCTGCTCTTTCTTTGATTCATCTCGTGACTCATCAACCATGACACAAAAGTGTAAATTCCCTACTTCACTACGAATATGCTTTCGAACTTTACTTGCAATAATATAAAGGATTTCTTTTTGAATTTTTCCACAAGTGTACTTTTTACAATAAGGAGCGTTCAATATAGCTAATGCAAGCTCGTCATTATATGAAGCAAGAACTTTTAATAATTCAAGAAAGTTACCTTGATTTTTTGACGTTTTACTTTCACCATGCCCTTGAAAAGCACAAGCTTGGAATGTTAACCAACGCACAATATCAACAGTAGCCTTCAATCGTTTACGGTTTTGTATGATCTTTTCTGCACATCGCTTCTCTAAGATGTTTCCAATTGTGTTGCTTGGTTCAATAAATTTTCCGCAAGTGCTATGGCATTTTTCTGTTGTCCACAACCAAGATGCTTAAGAAATGCACATCGTTTTCCATCATTAACCTTTTTCCATTTATCAAATCCACCAACTATAAATGTATCCGCACCTTGACGGGCATTTGGTTTGTCACAATATAAGAAACATAGAAAGCAATATGCAGAATGTATGGTTGGAGAATACTCTAACCAATTAGGAAATATTTTGAACCATGAGTATTGAAACTTGCGAGGATGGTTAGTTGAACCTTTAGCAATATAATGTTCGAGATGGATTTGAAAAGGTCCCGAGTTCAAATAAGCTCTTCTTACTTCTTCCCTTTGATTAGGCGGATAATCCCACATCGGTTTTCGTTTTCCGGGATCCTTTTCTAACAAACTAGAATCTGTTTCCACATTACCAGTTCTTAGATTTTCAGAAAATAGCGTCTCTTGTTGATTTCGATTTTGGTTAGGCTCGTCTATTGTCACTTTTTCACGCTTGTTCTCGGGACTTATGGGATTTGAACTGCTGCTTTGACCGGTATCATCATGCTTTCTTTTGATAACAAATGAATCAAGTGTTTTGTTTCTTAATTTCCCCATAATATAATACTTCCTGTAATTGTAACACATAAATAAGTATCAAATTAAGCAAAAACCATAAACCCACATTAGCAAATTTAGCATTTCTAGTTTGTGTGTCTATTAACAAGATAAAAGACTAAAACCATAAACCCACATTGGCAAATCGACTCAAACAATCATAAATTCATAATTAACAAGATAAATATTAAAAGAATATAAAATATAAAGAATCAAAACTTGACTATATATCCACAATTACAAGGATCATTAAGTGATAGTTTGGTAAATGCTAATTGATGTACTGATGTTGAATAATTGATTGAAGAATCAAGAATAGATGATGTACTGATGTTGAAAGGGACAAAGGGTAGATAACATAGATATTGCAGCCATGGATGAATGAACCGTCAACAGATATACTCCACTTATTAGTCTTTGTTATTTTTTTTCTTGAGAGGGCCAGTTAACATAATTGGTCAAATTATCCTTAAAAAAATTTTTTTACACTATAAAACCCAAACTTTGGGAGGGCCCGGGCCCTCTCTTGCCTCCACTAAAGTCCGCCGTTGCTTATATTCTCATTCATTACTGATAATTTTCATTATTTGTTCTTTCATACATATCTTTTGTCCAATGACCATGTTGAATTGGATGGGAAAAATAGAAGATGAGGAATGGAGAATGGTTTTACTTTTTTTTTAGCAGAGAAGAAAACTGAAATACAAGAGTAATATATGAGGGTAGAATTGACACTTTACAACTTCTTTTATGTGTACAAATCAAATCTCTATATGTACATATCAACTCCCATTTAGAAAAAAAACTAAATCATTGTCCGTGTTATTGTAATAACTTAAATATAACCGATTTAATAATCATATCAAAAAACTCAAAATTAATCTAGACATATATATATATATATATATATATATATATATATATATATATATATATATATATATATATATATATATATATATATATATATATATATATATATATACTAGCCTTTAGACCCGTCCGGTGGACGGGCTAGCTTTATGTATATATTTTTTAGTGAAAATTGAATTTATGTGTGTTTGTATTAGAAGTTTAGTATATATAGTGTTAGTTATAACATTGATATTTTAATAATGTAGCATAGAATAGACAAAAATAACGTAGTTTAAGATATTTTATTTATTTAAGAATATTATGAGTTAATTGAATTTGTATACGTTAACGGTATGAATAAGTTTGTTACATAAATTTTTTTTGAATTTTGATAATATTTTATAAATATTTTATGTATTTTTGAATTTTATGAGGTAATAAATTTTGTATATGTAAATGTTATGAATAACGTTTTTACCTTATTTTTTTGAAATTAATATTATTGTGTGCATTTTTATAGAATTTTGTATTTAAGGCATTGTTTCACCATCCTTCCTTATATATATTTATAGAATTTTGTATTTATGGCATCATTTGTAATTCCTATATATTTTTATAGAATTTTGTATTTAAGGCATCATTTATAATCCTATTTTATTTTTGAAGCCTTTTATGGAATCATTTTTATAGAATTTTGTATTTAAGACATTGTTTCACCATCCTTCCATATATTTTTTATAAAATTTTTATTTAAGACATCATTTGTAATTCCTATATGTATTTTATATAATTTTGTATTTAAGGCATCATTTGTAATTCCTATTTTATTTTTGAAGCCTTTTATGGAATCATTTTTATAGAATTTTTTATTTAAGGCATTGTTTCACCATCCTTCCGTATATATTTTTTTATAATTTTGTATTTAAGGCATCATTTGTAATTTCTATATATATTTTTATAGAATTTTGTATTTAAGGCATCATTTGTAATTCCTTTTTTTGAAGCATTTTATGGAATCATTTATAGAATTTTGTATTTTAGGCATTGTTTCACCATCCTTCCATATATAATTTTGTATTTAAGGCATCATTTATAATTCATATATTTATTTTTATAGAATTTTGTATTTAAGTCATCATTTGTAATTCCTATTTTATTTTTGAAGCATTTTATGGAATCATTTTTATAGAATTTTGTATTTAAGGCATTATTTCACCATTCGTCCATATATATTTTTATAAAATTTTGTATTTATGGCATCATTTGTAATTCCTATATATATTTTTATAGATTTTTGAATTTAAGGCATCATTTGTAATTCCTATTTTATTTTTGAAGTATTTTATGGAATCATTTTTATAGAATTTTGTATTTAATGCATTGTTTCACCATCCTTCCTTATATATTTTTATAGAATTTTTTATTTAACGCATCATTTTTAATTCCTATATATATTTTTATAGAATTTTGTATTTAAGGCATCATTTGCAATACCTATTTTATTTTTGAAGCATTTTATGGAATCATTTTTATAGAATTTTGTATTTAAGGCATTGTTTCACCATCATTCCTTATATATTTGTAAAGAATTTTGTATTTAAGGCATCGTTTGTAATTTCTATATATATTTTTATAGAATTTTATATTTAAGGCATCATTTGTAATTCCTATTTTATTTTTGAAGCATTTTATGGAATCATTTTTTTTATAGAATTTTGTATTTAAGGCATTGTATCACCATCATTCCTTATATATTTTTATAGAATTTTGTATTTAAGGCATCATTTGTAATTCCTATATATATTTTTTTATATAATTTTGTATTTAAGGCATCATTTGTAATTCGTATTTTATTTTTGAAGCATTTATGGAATCATTTTTATAGAATTTTGTATTTAAGGTATTGTTTCACCATCTTCCTTATATATTTTTTTATATAATTTTATATTTAAGGCATCATTTGTAATTTATATATATTTTTTTTATAGAATTTTGTATTAAAGGCATCATTTATAATTTCTATTTTCTTTTTGAAGCACTTATGGAAACTCCTTAATGAATTACATATGTCATTTTTGTAGAATTATATATTTAAGGTATTGTTTCACCATCTTCCTTATATATATTTTGTATTTAAGGCATCATTTGTAATTCCTATATATATTTTTTTATATAATTTTGTATTTAAGGCATCATTTGTAATTCGTATTTTATTTTTGAAGCATTTATGGAATCATTTTTATAGAATTTTGTATTTAAGGTATTATTTCACCATCTTCCTTATATATTTTTTTATATAATTTTATATTTAAGGCATCATTTGTAATTTATATATATTTTTTTTATAGAATTTTGTATTAAAGGCATCATTTATAATTTCTATTTTCTTTTTGAAGCACTTATGGAAACTCCTTAATGAATTACATATGTCATTTTTATAGAATTTTGTATTTAAGGTATTGTTTCACCATCCTTCCTATATAAGGGTTTTTGATTTGATTTGATTTGATTTGATTTGATTTGATTTGATTTGATATATATATATATATATATATATATATATATATATATATATATATATATATATATATATATATATATATATATATATATATATATATATATATATATATATATATATATATATATATATATATATATATCATGTGTAAACCGTTTAATCTGTTTAAATAACACACAAATCATTGCTTAGAGCATCCACTATGAGAGGTACAAGAATAGGTCTATCAAAAAGTTTGAAAAGGTTTATGTTTCATATTAACCATAGTGGAGTTCTATTTTAATCCTATGTGGCATGAAAATATCCTAAATCTTATACCCTTCATAATTTAATGCATTTGTTGTATGAAACAATTATAAACCTTTAAGAAATTTATGCCATAGTAGAGATATGTTTATTAATTTAAAAAGTCTAAAACTTGTTGATGTGTCATGGAAATTTTAATTTAAAGAGTTTATAATGTTTTACCATAGTGGATGCCCTTACCTAGAAAGTTTCTATATATATATATATATCGCCTTTTTGATGATTCCAGCATGTTTGGAGAAATATGGGGTTTTGTGTTTTATTTTGGGTAAATATGGAATTGCCACAATAACAAAACTAGCTAGTAATTTATTTGTTCGACTTTTTTCTGGATCAAGTGATTGATTATTGACCCTCCGTTAATATTGGTTCATACGTTTATGTTTAATAAAGTTCAAATTGAATTAAATTTTAGATTAATCTTCATCATTAGATCAAAAGCAAAATAGAAGGTGAAGATTTATTCTTTGATTCTAAAAAAATACAATGTTCCAAAATAACTTTTGTCTTTTTTAAAACATGCATGGGTCAATTTGGATACTTTGTATAAATAAATTTTGTATAGAAAACAAATTTTGTATGAAATAATGTTTTTGGATATTTGAGTGTTTTTAATATGGGTTTAATAATTTTATTTTATAAATATATTTGAGTTCTTTCGCATATAAATTGTATGAAAAAAGATTAGGATGCATAAAATATCTAAGTTCGTGCCTAACTTATGTGTCATAAACTTATTGGATTGTCAAGATGTGAGTCCGGTTGATACAACCAATGATTTTTTTGCCACACATGTTTAGGCATAAAGTTATGCATGATTTTTACGCATGTCAATCACTTCTCAAGCGTGATATATAGCGACACAAAATTTTATAAATTCATATATATACCGATTTTACAAAAGATATTATACATAAAAATTAGATATGTTAATTAATAATCTAATTTTGTATTCCCAATATGATACAAAATAGAGCAATACTCTAATTTAAATATAAAACAAAATTGACTAGTAGTTTCTTAATAATTCATCTTTATATTAAAATTACTACACCTAACTATAGTAAATAGCCCAAATTCATATAAAATCTGCAAAAATATTTAAAAAAAAGTGTCAAACTACGTGATATAAAGCGCTATATAACGCTACGTGATATAGAGCGCTATATCACGTTTTATGTCGTTTTTTAGCACGCTACGTCTGAAGACGACGCATTTGTATGTTTCGTAACGTAGAGACCACGTTTCACACTATAGCCCGCTATTTAAAACCATGATTGAAAGTGCCCACATTATACGAGCATGATATGATATGACATGTTATAGCCGTGCATGCAAAAAAAAAAGTTACGTGGCATGTAGACCATTTTTTTTTAATTAATTTTTTTAGAATGACAAATGTTAGTGGTTAGTGGGACGAGTCGTGCAATGATGTCCACGCGGAAGAATATCTTTTTCGAACCCTCGCCCAGTTATGTTAGACTCCTTATCCGCTTCGACCGAACTCTCGCCCACTTAGTGGAACCTTGGTAGCCAACTGAGTTAAGCGAGTTATTTAAGATATATTTGGGCATGTAGACCTAGTAAGGAAACTGGAGCCGTTATTCAATAGTATTTTCTCTCTTTCAAAATAAGTGTTACTATTTTTTAGTTGTTTTTTCAAAACGTTATTAATAAAAGTTATATGAGTGAAAATATATTTAAAAGACTATTCATTCATATATTTTGCATCAATTATTATATCACCCAAAGATAATTAGAGTTGCACAAAGAAGTTTTTAAAATTTAACGTGAACATTTATTTTAAAACGAAAATAGTAGAATTTATTTTTTTTTAAAAATAGATGCCGGGTAAACGAGCAACAAAGAGATAAGAAAGCTGAATTGACTTTTCTTTAGAGCCATTTTATTGACCAGTGAATACAAGTTACATGTGATACATATGTACGGTATTTGCTGGCTCAAAAGTCAATTTCTCACCGGGTTAGCGATTTAGTTATATTTAATGTAGATACGAAAAGTTTTATGCACATCACAATTAGTTACTGCATGTATACAATTAGACAAACCATATCATGCATGTATTTAGAAAAGGAAACCAAATAATTGTGGCTTCAAGACATGTATAAAGTAACTGCAAATAGTTGAAGTAAATACACAAATCATCATTGCTTAGCTAAAAAGTTAACTACATGGTTTAAGTTTCCATATGGGGAAATTTCGCAAAAAAGGGTCTGTGAAAAATGCTTTAAAATTTTTATTTTTTCGTAAATGATCAAAGCTATTGAGGCAACTTTGCACCATATGGTGATACGTCCAAAGGGAGTGATAGATGTCATACGCAAAAGGGAAGAGACTCATAGAATGGCAGAGGCAAATAGAGCTTTTGCACATTTTCGTTAATGCATGAACAGGATCTATATCTATACATCTCGATCAGAAAAGAATCAAAAGAAAAAGAAAGAATCGGAATTGATCGATATATTTCTCGAAACAATCGAAAAGGAAACGAAAGATGAAACATAAATCATAGATGAAACGAAAGATGAAACATAAATCATAGATCAGCTAAGCCCTCTCGAGACTGTCTTAAGAATAAGAAAGAAGAACCTCATGTAAATACCATGGAATAAGGTTTGATCCTATTTCATGGATGCTGCGAGTTGCCTGGGAGGCTTGGATGTCTCGAGACACGTGCTAAATTATGGTGCCAAGTGACAACTTGCCTCATGTAGTTTGGGAAACAAAAATTATTTGAGACATTTATGAAAATAGCCCTTCCATATATATCGGCCTTATGATGATTCCAGCCACACAAATAACAAAATTAGCTAATTTATTTGTTCGACTTTTTTCTGGATAAAGTGATTGATTATTGACCCTCCATTTATATTCGTTCATACGTTTATGTTTAATAAAGTTCAAATTTTCTATTCTAGCAAGATATAAAAACAATACAACTAATTAGTATTTGATATCTTCGGTTTTCTTACATTTGAAACGGTAGAGTTTCTGAATATTAGCTTTGCAATTCAAAAAGGGCTTACGACGCAGCTTGTTGCTCGCTTGCCTTCTACAGTTATGTAATTAAACTTTTAATGCTTAATTTATCTTAAGTTTAAATCGTGAAAAAAAAAACTAATTAGCTAGCATGAAATTACAAAATTAAAGCTCAGATTCATTAATCCTCCATCAATTCAGTATATACATATAGGGATATATATCAAAGATTCATCAAAAAGATTAAATGCAAACAAAAAATTACAATATTCATTCATCAATATAATTTCTGAGAATGAGACTGATCAGAGCACGATTCAGCTTCGTATATCGTAGACAATCGAAGCCTAAAGGACCGAACCGCCAACCAAGCTTTCCTTGACGAATATCTTTGCATTTTCCTAATTGAACCTGATCTCGACACTCCTAAGCTCGAAGAAGAAGACAATTGTTGTTGCTTTTGATCCAACATTAAACGTGCTGCTTCTTCGTCAATTATCACATTAATCTTACTAGTTTCCAATACTACAAAAGGAGAAATCTTTGATTTCTTCTTATAACTATTACTCCTTTTTTGACCTAATCCTTTAGATTTCGAAGAAAGTGTTTTGGAATTGAGGGCCACGCTGGCCTTGACGGCCATCGCGGCCATCTCAGAAGCACTAAGACGCTCACGAAGTTTAGATATAGGTAAAACAAAATATATTTGACCAGCATCAAGCTCGTGTTGTGCATCCAACGCGCGTATATGCTGGTCATATGACAAATTATCGGAATTACACACAAAGAAAGAACCCGAAAAAGCCTCCATTTGGTCAAGAACCTCGGAAACAACAACAGGAGTAGAATACGGCCGTAAGTCGCCTTTTGGCGATATGACAAAGGCTGAATTGTTAGACGATTTTACGGTAACGGAATCGCCACCAACGGAAGACAAACAACAACCCATGAATCGAAAGAAAAGTGTGTTTTGGTTTTGTGTATATAGGAGAAAAATATGAAGTTTGAGTATAACAAAGGGGGTATATATAGACACAAAAGAGTCGCTTTTTATGAATTGACCAAATATTTAAATAAATATTTATATATTTTTTGGATAGAAGTTACTTTATTTAGTTGTTGATGCTTAATAAGCAATGACGCGTGAATATAAAAAGCAAAGTTGAAAATTAGCTTATTACTCGTGATGAGACTTGGTCATCAAGTTAGTGCTTTTCTACTTTCCTTTTATATTAGGGCATGCTTATTCTTGTGCAAGATATCATTCATGACTATTTGCTTATTATTTATACTTATCGCATTACAGTTGACCGTACATGTCTTCACGTACTTATAAATAAGTTATGACACCAAACTTTTACCTACTAATTTTATATTACAACTGTTGATAAGATATCCAACGTCACCAGTAGCTTATTATCGTTAAATAACCAACCTTTGAAAACCACTTATTATACAAGTAAGTTAGCATCAAATAACTTTATTACAACTGTTGATAAGATATCCAACGTCACCAGTAGCTAATACAATAGTTTTGCTAAACATATCCTAGCCTAATCCTCAATTACAACGACGGTATTAGAAAACTGCCGATAGTCCTATCCTAGGACCACAATCATGATGAACTTATCCTCGACGAGATTTGTTTAAGGCCACAAGAAAAAAAAAACGAAAGGAAAAGAGCAAGACGTTATGTCGTTATGTCCTTATCAACGAACCAAACGGGACCTTAGATAATTACCTGGTTCTCTTGTGACTACTATTCGTTAGTACGTTTATTAACTTGCCGATTCTGTTGATGCTGCAATTAAACTATTAACTGGCATTATTAACAAGTTGGTAATTAATTTAAAGTCAATGATGATCTAAACATGCATGAGTAGAGTATGAAAGCATCACGGATTTCTAATGTTGTTGTTAGTAATTAAAATAAAGGTAACAACAAGTGGAGCATCACATACAGCCTGTTAACATAATATGTCTCTACTAAAAACCGGATGTATCACAGGTTACACATGATTTTACTCCGATCACGAAAAATAAATTTATTATAGAATAAGGTTTTTATTGATATGTGCAACATCCACTTTAAATAATGTGAGTCAACTTTAATATTATAATCATAAAAAAATTATGCAACATCTTATAATAAATCCTGAATCTGCGTGTGATTCCTGTCATTATTAATCCACAACTAGAGTCATATATAGAAGATGTAAGCCACTCTTAGTTGCATACTATTATTATTATTTTATTGTATTTTTAAAAGTAAAATAATTATTTTATTAGAAATACAAATTATTTATAAAAGGTTATTGTTGTTAGAATCAAGGTTCTCAAGATTGGGATCTTACCTAAGATCGTTTTCGGTTTTTGCAAGATCGAGATCGTAAAGTAGGATCGGGATCGTAAGATCCTACAATAATGTATTTTTTAGTAGTCTTTGTAATATTTTACAAATTTACAAATTAATATACATCATAAACACAAAATTATACAAATATTTTATAAAAATGTGGTTCTAAATTATAATTATGAAATGAGTAAGAAGATTTATACGTTGTTTTTTAGATTATACAAAATAGAAACTATAAATATGTAGTTTTTTAGTTTGTAGCACGAGAAAAGTAAGATCGGGTCATAGTAGATCCTAAGATCTTATGATCAAGATCGGGATCCTATAAGATCTTAAGCACCTTAAGATTCTAAGTAAGATCCGGATCGTTTTTGCTTTACAATATCGTAAAATCGTAAGATCCTAAGATCAAGATCGGGATCTTGACAACCTTGGTTAGAATAATAAAACTCATAGATGATCTATTATTATTAATCACAATAGGAGATTACATCCAATCCTAACAGACTTTATAAGCCCACAAATCAGCCCGAGTCTTATTTATCCACTAACACTTTTTCGCAGTTTGAGTGACGAAATTACGAGAGCTCAAACAAGAAAAGTAAATTAGAGAAAAAAAGTTATATATATAACCAAAAGGAACAATATATCTTTATAAACAACGAAGCCTTCGTATCTTTCGAAAATCTGTAAAGAATAAATATTTTTTAAAGGCAATCTGTAAAGAATAACATTTTGCCTGTAAATTTTCTTTTTAAGGGCAACATAATATTAAAAAGAACTAGTAAGACGTTAGAAATTACAGAGATGATTTAAGCCAATCAGTCCAACTAATACAATTCTTGACTCTAGATTTTAACCAAGAGAAAGAAAAACATTGAATGCTATCAAAAATTTCACATTTTTTCGGCTTTCATGTCTTTCGAAAATCTGATATATTTTGGGGTAAAAGCTATAAAATATCATCGTACTTATTGATTTGTGCCGACTTTAAACACTTACTAATTAATCTCGTGACTTTACCATTTTACTTTTAAATTCGTTCCGACTATACCAATATAAGCGAGAAATGACTATATTACTCTTAAAAATGACTAATTTACCCTTTATTTTTTTCTTTTCATATTAATTGCTGAGGAATAACGAGTACCAAATCTAATTAACTTGATTCCATTTTTTCTTTTCATATTAAAAATGATTATCTTTTAAATTCAATATTATTGAATTTAATTTGCTTGATTCCATATTAATTACTCAAGTAATGAGTGGAAGCGATAGTACTTAACCTCTTCTACCTATAAGACTCACTGAAACACCATATATGAAGATTTCACTTGGAACCATCTCGTTGATGAAAATGAAACAAAGGGATTAGCAAGGCAAGCATACCTTTATCTCTTAAGATTTCACCAATTTATCTTTCTGTTTATTTATTTTCTTTTCTGGTGTTATTTTCTTTTCACCTAAAACCCGAACGACCCAACACAGGCAAAGGCAATACAAAGACAACACAAGAGAAGAATAGCGGTTGTGGACTCATGTAATAAGTCCACACTTGGATTACTAAGTATAAACGAACAGACATGATCTTTATTTACATAGATAGATAGAAGCATAAATGTTCCAAAAGAGACGTACAGTTTAATCCCAACCACCTACTGTTTCATAACCAACTGAACAAGGATCAGTTACTTGATTATAATGATAATTGAGAAACAATAGGGAGCATTGAAGAGCTTGATTCCCAGCCAATTACTTGATTATCTTTTAAATACAATATTATTGAATTTAATTACTGAAGTAAGGAGTGGTATTTCCGGGGAATCTTCCGGCCACCTGGAACTACACCTTCGATGAGTGGAAATTCCCCTCATGTTCTAGATTCAGATCCAATTAATCAAACCCATGAACACTGTTCGATCTTGATTCTTCTTGATAGATCTTGTTTTCTTCTTTCACAACTTCAAGTTATATCAAGAATCTGTAGAGCTGGTACTCGTTATTCCTCAGGAATTAATATGAAAAGAAAAAAAATAAAGGGTAAATTAATTATTTTTAAGGGTAATATAGTTATTTCTCGTTTATATTGATATAGTCGGAACGAATTTAAAAGTACAATGGTAAAGTCACGAGATTAATTAGTAAGTGTTTAAAGTCGGCACAAATCAATAAGTATGATGGTATTTTATAACTTTTACCCTATATTTTGTTAGAAGAGTGAAGCTTATATTATGCAATCTGATACATTGAATGCTATGTGAATGAATTCATGTGGTTTGGACGGTTTGTGATGGAAGGAGAATTGGGTTCAGAGATAGGTTGTACCTGTCGAATCAATTAGAACTAATATTTTGGACCGACCGTATCCAACATGTTTTCCTATTGTATCCCATAAAATTCCCTCATTTATTTATTTCAGTTCATTCACCATACACTTCATCTACCATTTTCAATTTATTTAAAATATCTTTTTATATATTTAGTTAGGTTATAGTGTTGATATATAAACCTAATAAGAAGGTATAAAAATATATTTAAGTGTATGTGTCATTTTGTGATTAATGAAATACATGGAGCTCGGTATTTTATATTTTCTTTTTTTTTCATCTCTACTTTTCATTCTGCCATTTGTCTTAATCCTGTGATTAAGTTTTTTTTAAGCCTACGAATTAAAAGCCCCATGTAATGGTGTGCGTTGTCCCTACTAACTCAAATAAAAAGATTTTATTTTTCTCTAAACAAATGTTTACTATTAACTTTTGAATTATTTTTTTATTAATTATTATTTTAAATTATTTTGTTTATAGTGTACTTTTTCTTAATTGGTTTTTGTCAAGACTTCTAAACGACATTACGACAATAAACCTAATGTTTTGCATAATTTTTGGAGAGATGTTCGGGTTAATTTTTGAAGAACAGAAAATGACAAAATTATCTTATAATTTAAAATAAGTAATGAAGATCGAGCTTGGCTTCGAAACATTTTTAACCGCTAAAAATTATTTAGTTCAATACAAGGTATAATTAATGAGATGATAGATATATAACATTTGATGTAACCAGATATGAATAGTATGACTAACTATCCTCAATTTCATACTACGTATTTGTTTGCAATATTGAGGGTAAACACGATACATCTGTAATAGGATCCGTAACTGGCTCAGATTGGACAATATTAGGTATAAAGAGGATATACCCGTCATAGCTACAACCCCGTCCGGTTATCCCGCCAAATTACAGGTAATATCAACTATAACCGAGCCGGTTAAAACTCATCATAACCAAATGTAATTATTTGTGCCACTCTGTAATGAACATAATCAATTTCATTCACGCACACCATGGTTGTAGCCACGATCGGTTACCCTGCCAAGGTGTTCTAATTATGCATCGAAATAATATTTTTTTTATCTCAAGCGCCAAACATGCCTCCTCACAACAATTTCGTTCATGCGCTTTTTTTAGCCATCCTCTCACAAACAAATTATATAAAATATTATTGATATCTTGTTTAATGTAATATTTCGTATCCCTAACCTCAAACATAGCTCCTGACAAACGATTTCGTTCACGTGCATTTTCAGCCATTCTGTCACAAACTAATCGTATAAAATATTGTTGCTCTTTTGTTTAATTCTGATTGCCAAATAGGTCGATTGACAAACGTTTATAAAGATAAAGAGATCGTGTAAAATATGAGGATGTCATTTTGCATCTGTCGGCTCTGATAGGGAAATAATTGACATAGAGGAGACACACCATGTAAGCTCACATAAGGCAATAATTGCCATAGAGGGGACACATCGAGCATGGATGCAACCACAATTGGCTACCCCGCCAAAATACGAACGATCCCAACTATAACCGGGCCTATTAAAACTCATCACAGCCAAATATAACAATATATAGTAGGCAATAATGTATATAGACTGAGTTATAAGTGCAGGATTTGTTGTTGTCAAAAACACCAAAGCACAATGTTGTATTTTTGGGCGACCGTGAAAACACCAAAACCCCATTTACACGCTACGTATCATTGCTGGCGCCGAGTAAGAAACCTACGGTATAGCGAACAATCGCTCGTACCGATGTACGTATTTCGTCGGTTTCGAACGCGATGCTAAAAATGATCGGGAGTGCTTTAAAATCGAAAAGAAACCCATTTTGGTAATTCAACATTCTTTATATTTTTAGGTGGTGGGTATATAACATATGTTGTAGTTAGATCTGCGTATTATGTTTATGAAAAATGTTAACCGTCGACCTGCATCCATAAGCTCATATCGGGCAACATTCAGCAGAAACAAATACACCCGCCATGGTTGCAACCACGATCGCTTGCCCCGCCAAGATACGGATAATCCCAAATTTAACCGTTTGCATTGTAACTCATCACAACCGATTGAAATAATATATACGACTAAACAATGAATATAATTGGTAACCATCTTTTTCTTTCATATTCGCTTGCAATGTTCATCGTAAACATAATACATCCGGTATAGTTGCAAATACGTAAAGTGTAGATATGTGACAATAGGATCAGATTTTTTTTGAACGGCGATTTATTAAATAAAGACAACTAGCAAGACGCTAGATTACACACAAATAAGATATGGAGTTTTAAGCCAATCATTCCAAGTGAATGAGGCTTTACATCTATTCCTACACCAAGTAAAAGAAGTGGAAACAATATTATCAAATATGATCGCCTTTGAAGGAGAACATGTACCAAAGATCACGTTGTTGCGATATCCCCATAGAAGCCACCACATAGTGTAAGACACGCCCTCAATCATCGCCTTGAGACGAATTGGAACACGGAGAGCGATTAGCCAATTCTGATGGTTTATGATTATCATAACAATTATAAAAACCCTAACATAGATCAAAGAGCATACAGCGGAAGCAGATTAACAAGATCTTTAAATAACACAATTATAATTAATCAAGGCTAGGGTTACATACCTTTTCCTTAGCAGTACAATCACCGGTAAAAGTAGATCAAGAACACCACCAGGATGTGATCTAAAATAAGATCACACCACGATCTTGTACACACGTGATACGATGAGCTAATCGTGAGTCTAGCACGAACAGAACCGAGCCTTCCAAGTCTATGGAAGATCTACCCAACAACCCTAGAGAGGGGCAGGACTAGATCTAAAATAGCTTATAGAAAATCAAAGAAGAACCCTAATAAGGGTGTGTTTGGCCGACGCTTAGGACAAAGAAAAGAGAGAATGGGATGAAAAATTATGAAGCCTTAGGTGTGTTTATATAGCCCTTGGAAAACTTCTCTTCCAAGGTTAAACAAGATAAAACAACAAAATCTTTTCCCTTCTCTCTTGTCTCCTCTATTTAGGCCGGATATATTATGTGCTAAAAGGGGGTTTCCAGAACTTTCTGACACCTTCTTTTAGCTTCTTTAATATTCTATAACGATCGTTTAAAACTTAACCTTTAATTACTTAACGGTCGTTAGCTGCAGTTTGATTTAATAAATATAATAAATATATTTAATAAATAAATTAACTCTTCACGTAATGTGTGCAATCCCGTGATCTCGAGTTCGATCCTATCACACGACTATCGATTTTAAAGTCCATAAACTTTCAGCTCCCACTTGGACAAAATTCGAATGTCGTGATCACATTGATTAGCGTCTAGTTACACTAACAATGTCACTAGCACAACTCGAGTAAGGCTTCCTGGACAAAACCTTTTAATGATATATAATCATTATTATTATCCTCTCATTTCAAATACATTGTTAATAAGGATATGGATCTTAGTCATTCCTTCATTAACTATTCTGTTTCTCGTTTACGGATATAGCAAGATTACCAAAACACATTTGGGTGTGGCCACACAAACATCTTACTATTCCCCCGAGGGGCCCAGTTGTATTTATACTTCAAATAATAATTTGAAGGAAACGAATCCCATTTCGACTACAAGCAAAACACATGAACTTCGCAACACTTCTGAAAATAACCCTTATGACTACCAGTTACGTTTAGCGTTAGGTTACCTTACAGAAATGCACTATATTCAATGCAGTTTTCTGGCATCTCAGGTCTAAGTATAACTATTTATGATTTACTTAATGACAAAGATCCATAAAGTAAAATCACATAGTTGGGATAAGTCCAACATTTGATCCATCAAATATCATCCAAAATTGACCAATATACTTTCAAGTATACTCTGTCACTATTTTGAATTGTCTTAATTTAATAATACTCCCATATTATTAATCAACAACGGACATTTAGAAACATCAAAATGCTAATGGATTAAAACATGTAAAATAGGATACAAAATTAAATAACAGAAAAATAAACGAAACTCAATCTTTATTTCATCAATTTAATAATGTCTCACATCCTTTATCCAAATACTAATCAACAGATTTATTGCATGAATTCGCTAGCTAGTTGCAGCCCAATTGCCTTGGCATGCTTAACTACCTTTGGCCTAGACAAAGCCTTAGTAAAAGGATCAGCTACGTTATCATCTGTGTGAACTTTTATTAATTTTATTTCTCGAGCTTCCACTTGTTCTCGAACGTAGTGATATCTACGTTTAAAGTGTCTGGCGCCCTTCATGACTCCAGGGTCATTGGCGAATATTATTGCCGCAGAGTTGTCGCAATAAATATCAATAGGTTCTTTAATTGAAGGCATCACTCCAAGATCTCCAATAAACTTCCTAATCCAAACAGCTTCCATTGCAGCTTCTGAAGCGGCCATGTACTCAGATTGAGTCGCATGCATAGCAATGGTTTTCTGCTTACTGCTCTTCCAGTCAACTGCTCCTCCATTGATGACAAACACGTAACCCGTCTGAGACTTCGTATCGTCTTTATCACATTGCCAGGACGCATCACAGAATCCTGTTACATTCAATTCTGTGTCTGGTTTACCCCCGAATACCAAAAACATATCTTTCGTACTTCTCAAATACTTCAGAATATGCTTAACAGCAGTCCAGTGGGACTTCCCTGGATTCTGTTGGTATCTACTAACCAAGTTCTGAGCAAACGCCACATCGGGCCTTGTGCATCTTACAGCATACATAATAGATCCTACAGCCGAAGCATAAGGCACCTTCTTCATGTAAGCCACCTCTTCAGGTGATGATGCATCTTTCTCATGACTTAACTCATGCTTAACCTCCATCGGTAAGAAACCTTTCTTAGAGTTATGCATGTTATATTTCTTCAATATCTTATCAATATAAGCATCTTGGCTAAGACCAATTAACCGTCTACTCCTATCTCGATAGATCTTAATTCCCAGAATATATGCAGCATCTCCTAAATCTTTCATAGAGAAGCATTTACCAAGATAATCCTTAACTTCCTTAAGTCTTGGAATGTTACTTCCCATGACCAATATGTCATCGACATATAGAATTAGGAACACTACATTACTCCCACTAGCTTTGCGGTATACACATGGCTCATCACGATTTTGAATAAATCCAAACTTTTTGATTTCTTCATCAAATCGCTTATTCCATTGACGTGATGCTTGCTTCAAACCATAAATAGACCTTTGAAGTTTGCACACGCGTTTTGGAAATTTAGGATCAACATACCCTTCCGGTTGTTGCATATAGATGTCTTCATTTAAGCGACCGTTCAAGAAGGCAGTTTTAACATCCATTTGCCATATCTCATAGTCATAGTATGCTGCTATAGCTATGAGAATCCTAATAGCTCGTAAGTCTGCTACAGGAGAAAACGTCTCCTCGTAGTCTATGCCAAAAGTTTGAGTAAAACCTTTAGCCACTAAACGTGCTTTGTAGGATTGTACATCACCATCCATGTTAGTTTTCTTCTTATAGATCCACCTATTTTCACTACTTTAGCATCTTTAGGTGCGTCCACAAGAATCCAAACATCATTGATTTCCATGGATTTCATTTCCTCATTCATCGCAACTATCCATTTTGACTTTTCTGGATCAGACATTGCGGATCGATAGTTAGCAGGTTCACCAAGATCCCCTACTTCCTCCTCATCATCCTCTATGTATAGACATAGTTTGTCCGGCGCACGTATAGTCCTTTGAGACCTACGTGGAGGAATTAATTCCGGTGGAACACTCAGACTTTCTGGTTCTACAGGAATTTCATCGCTAGTATTTTCAGAAGGCAATGTATCTTCTTGAATTTCTTCAAGATCATAATTTCTCCCACTGAATTCTTGATTTACAAGATCATTTTCAAGGAAGTTTCCATACCGAGCCACAACTATCTTGTTCTCAGCTGGATAATAAAAGTAGTAACCCATAGTTTCCTTAGGGTAACCTACAAAGATACATTTTACTGAGCGTTGTTGGAGTTTATCTCCAGAGTCACGTTTCACATACGCCTCACAACCCCAGACTTTCAAATAAGACAAATATGGCTTCTTGCCATGCCATAGTTCATATGGTGTCTTATCAACCTTCTTTGTGGGAACCATATTTAGAATACGAACAGCAGATTCAAGAGCATAATCCCAAAAAGATAATGGTAAAGTTGTAAGATTAAACATAGATCGTACCATATCCAATAATGTACGATTTCTCCTTTCAGATACACCATTTTGTTGTGGAGTATATGGAGAAGTAAGTTTCTGAACAATTCCATTCTCACTTAAATAATCTTTAAACTCTTGACTTAAATATTCACCACCACGGTCAGAACGAAGAGCTTTAATCTTCTTTCCCAGTTGTAACTCTACTTCGGCTTTAAACGTTTTGAATGTTTCAAATACCTCATGTTTATGCTTAAGTAAATAAACATAACCATAACGGCTATAATCATCCGTAAACGTCAAGAAGTAGCTAGCACCTTTCCTTGACACATGTCTAAGTGGTCCACACACATCAGTATGTATCAAACCAAGTAGTTCAGTAGCCCTTTCAATATTGCTATTAAAAGGTTTCTTGGTCATCTTCCCAGAGATACAAGATTCACATTTATCAAATGATTCATCATTGATACTTTCCAAAAGCCCATCACGTTGAAGCTTTTGTATGCGAGTCTTCCCAATGTGGGCAAGTCTACAATGCCAAAGATAAGAAGAGTTCTTGTCTAACTTACTCTTCTTATTCATGCTAAAAACAGAATTATTTTTCCTCTTGGGATTTATATCATGCATGTTAATTTCAAAAACACCATTCACAGAAATTGCATCAAAATAGAATAAACCATCTTTTAAAACAGAAATTCTATTATTATCAATCGTGTGAGTAAATCCAAGATCCAACATACTAGAAAAGGAAATAACACCCCTAACAATTGTAGGTGCATAATGACAATTATTTAAAGATAGTACTAAACCCGAAGGTAAAACTAATTTAAATATTCCTATAGCTTCAACTGCTGCTTGTGCGCCATTGCCCACTTACAGAAATTGTTCCCCATAGGTAAGTCTCCTCTTCAACTCAAATCCCTGCAGGGTATTACAAATATTAATACCACATCCCGTATCATATACCCAGGAGTTTGATTTGTATGAAAGATTAAATAACTCTATCATAAATAAGTTACCAGAAGATGGTGCTGCAGCAGCTTGCTCAGCCTTCTTCTTGTGTTCTGCCATTTCATGGAGATAGAGAGAGCAATTCCTCTTCCAGTGTCCAGTCATCTTGCAGTGGTGACAAGTCTCATCTTTCAGAGATTTCTTAGCAAAGTTTTGCTTAGGTTTTGATGTAGTCGCAACTTGCTTGCTCTTATCAACCTTGCCTTTGCCTTTCTGCTTCTTATTCCCTTGCGGTTTTGGTTTCGACACTCTACCCTTTTGTACATAAAGTACTTGAGGAGTAGCAGTGGGTGCCTTATCTTTCAAACCCTTTTCAAAGTCAATGAGCATTGCATGCAAATCATTCACTGTCTTCCCCGTGCAATGCATATTATAGTTACGAACACAATCACCAAAGTCCTTGTTAAGGGACCTATTGATCAAGTTAATAGCCATATTATGATCGAAGGGTTGTCCTAGTGCGATGAGTTGTTCCATATAACCCCTCATCTCCATGTAATGTGCACTTACGGACTTTCCAGGAGCTTGCTTGCAACTATGTAGAGCATCAACCAGATCATAGATCTCTACAGCTTGTGGCGTTTCATACACTGCCTTGAGTTCATCAAGCATCTGCTTAGGATGAAATAGCTCATACTTCCTTTGAAGTGATGGAGCCATTCTTCCTAACATTACAGCAGCCACCTCATGGTGCTTCTTAATGTTAGCAGCGTGTTGAAGCCTTTCCGCATCAGTTGCTCCTTCAGCAAGATCCTCCGGAAAAGGAGTTTCCAAGATATTGATGGTACCCGCTGCTCTCAGAACAATTCTTAGTGAGCGGTACCAATCATTGAAATTAGGGCCAGTAAGTTCAGGCCGTTCAAAAAATGCTTTGAACGCCGAGCTTATTGTCAGATTGTTTTCGGGTTGAGCCATTTCTACAGAAATAAGTTCAAACATTAGTATTTTCGATAATAAAATTCAAGAAAATAAAATTACCCCGGTAATAAAACAATAGTATTTCCTTGAAAAACTAGAATCCATATTGACATAGATTTATCACATCAGTTGATCTGCTAGTGACAAATGTATTCAACATAGTAACTTGTCGAACAATAATTGCCAAATCATATTGCAATTTCTAGATATGTCAGGGATTTACATTGCCAAAAACTTTTGCATTGTAAACATGTTTTATCCCTTCTTTATGCCTTAAGTTTCCAGTTCTCACTGAGTAACTTAATTAAGTCGACTAATCTAAAGAACGTAAAACCTTCATGTGCAATCTTATTCAGTCATGAAGTTTTCTCTCCATTACAACATCGTCCGATATCTTATATGACGACAATTGTAACTTCAAGTGTTCGTCAATTAGAGGGCATATGACTTAAATTTTAGGGTATAGATTTTGGTGTCAAAATCATGTATGGAGAAGCATGCATACATCTCCATAGCATAAGTTTAATAAAACGTTTAGTAAACTTTTTGGTGAGACTAAAAGTTCATCATATATTTGCAAGTTGAGGTATTGGTTAAACCAAACAACCTTAAAGAATTATACCAATAACAACCGTAGGTAATTCCAATTTTGACGCACAGGCGAGCCGGGAATTTGGTCAGCGTAAAAGCATAGCACCTCCTTCCTTAACCGGGTACTTGACCAGCGGTGCGTTATACCCACTTTATAGTTTGTCAAAATTGAGTAGGCCGTTAAGTTGCTATTGCAGTTCTAATCAACACAAATCATATGTAATTTAGATCTCAAAACAATTCATTAATTTTGATAGGATTTAGTCCATATTATTTTTCTTAAAAAAAATTACCCTTGTTTACAACATACAAAAAAAACGCATGAAAACAAGTAGTACAAAAAAAAAACTAAATCAAATAGCCACATGCAAACAATTTATTCAAAGAACATCAAATCTAGGGTTTTTATGAACATAAAAAGTCTTCCCTAATTTTAAAACTTTGAATCAAATGAAGCAAATAGCAATCAAAATTATATGATCCGTAAAAACATGCATGTTTATTACGGATCTTCCATATTCTCTTAACAATTAAAACTAGTACGGATCGTAACCACACATGACATAACAATTAATTCATGCATAAATCTAAAGTGAATTACCATGTAATTTTAGGGTTTACAAAATTTTTTTTTTTTTTTATATATAAAAACGGCAAAGCCATTTTGAAAAAAAAACTAATTTTTAATAAAACCTAAAAAACAACATGTAATTTTAACACAAATCATATTAGTTAAAAAAACTTTAGATCTTGATAATTATAATCATGTTAAAACGGCTCTCGATGCCACTGATGGTTTATGATTATCATAACAATTATAAAAACCCTAACATAGATCAAAGAGCATACAGCGGAAGCAGATTAACAAGATCTTTAAATAACACAATTATAATTAATCAAGGCTAGGGTTACATACCTTTTCCTTAGCAGTACAATCACCGGTAAAAGTAGATCAAGAACACCACCAGGATGTGATCTAAAATAAGATCACACCACGATCTTGTACACACGTGATACGATGAGCTAATCGTGAGTCTAGCACGAACAGAACCGAGCCTTCCAAGTCTATGGAAGATCTACCCAACAACCCTAGAGAGGGGCAGGACTAGATCTAAAATAGCTTATAGAAAATCAAAGAAGAACCCTAATAAGGGTGTGTTTGGCCGGCGGTTAGGACAAAGAAAAGAGAGAATGGGATGAAAAATTATGAAGCCTTAGGTGTGTTTATATAGCCCTTGGAAAACTTCTCTTCCAAGGTTAAACAAGATAAAACAACAAAATCTTTTCCCTTCTCTCTTGTCTCCTCTATTTAGGCCGGATATATTATGTGCTAAAACGGGGTTTCCAGAACTTTCTGACACCTTCTTTTAGCTTCTTTAATATTCTATAACGATCGTTTAAAACTTAACCTTTAATTACTTAACGGTCGTTAGCTGCAGTTTGATTTAATAAATATAATAAATATATTTAATAAATAAATTAACTCTTCACGTAATGTGTGCAATCCCGTGATCTCGAGTTCGATCCTATCACACGACTATCGATTTTAAAGTCCATAAACTTTCAAATTCAACCATTCTTCATAGGAATTGAGTTCCAAAAAAGGAACGTTCCACCAGTGAGATATGTTTCTGTATATCTGGTTCGCTACGTCACAACTGAAGAATAAGTGAGCCACAGTTTCAGCTCTGATATCGCAAGCAGGACAGGAGATATCAATTTCTAGGCCACGCTGTGAAATATTAAATCGTGAGGGCAAAGCGTTGTGTTTGATTTTCCAAGCTAAGATGTTAGCTTTAATTGGAATGTATTTAACCCACCTCGTCATTGATGTTACTGAAGGAGTACGTTGTAGGTCAATCTTTTTACGAAGAGAAGCCACTGTAAACTCACCGCTACTAGTAAGGGACCAAAAGTGTCTATCCGCTTGAGGAGTGAGAGTAATGCTGGAAGTTGCTGATATGACCTCATTAAGTTGCGTTTGCTCGACTCCACCCCTAACTTTTCGACGTAGAGAAAACTCCAGGTTAGGGGTCTCTAGTTTATCATGAAGGCTTATGTCTTTATTGGTTTCAAGAGAGAATATCCTAGGATATAAGTCTTTAAAGGTACCAAGGTCACACCACTTATCAGACCAAAACCGAATGGTTTTGCCATCCCCAACTTTCAGCTTGACGAACTCAGAGAAGTCCACCCCCTGTTCTTTCAATACACAAATTTCTTTAACAATGGATAGCCATGAGGAAGTGTACCTGTTATTTGTGGTAGGTTTGATTTTTCCATCCTCACCGTGAATCGCTTTGATTAATCTAGTCCAAAGGGACTGTTGATAGGTGGTAAACTTCCACACCCACTGGAGGATTAGAGGTCGGTTGAGTGCATAGAGACTTGTCACCCCGAGCCCCCCCTGATCTTTCGGAGCAGTGACTTTGCTCCATTTAAACCAAGAAGCTTTGTTACTTTTATCTTCCTGCCCGTTGAAAAACTTACGCCTTATAGATTCTAGATCCTGGATGACACGTGCGGGGGTTTTGTAGATAGACATGCAAAATATAGGAATAGAGCCCAGAATGGATTTGAGCAGTGTGTATCTGCCACCAATGGAGAGAGTTTGCATCTTCCATTTAGAGAGTCTTTATTTCACCATATCAATAACTTCTTGCCAAGCATCAAAACGATGCATGCTGCCTCCTATTTTGGTACCTAAGTACTTAAACGGAGAGTTAAGAATCATACATCCGAGGGTCGTAGCAATTTGAGCAATCTTATGACGATCAACGTGAACCCCGGTGATTTTACTTTTGGTCATATTAATCTTAAGACCAGAAGCACGGTGAAAACATTCCAATACTTTAGTGAGGGTATTAACGTTTCTCTCACACCACCTACCTATGAAAACCGCGTCATCCGCAAAGAATAAATGGGATATGGTCAAGGTGTTGTTAAGATTAATACCTGTGAACAAACCGGCATCCACCACTCGCTGAAATGATAAATTAAGGGATTCCATTACAAGAATGAAAAGGAACGGGGAAAGAGAGTCACCTTGTTTAAGACCTTTGAAGAATTGAAATTCTGTCGTAGGGCTGCCATTAATTAGAATGGAGGCTTTGGAAGATTTCAAGCAATTTTGGATCCAAAGACGCCATTTGATACCAAATCCGAATTTAGCAAGAACCTCGTCCAAAAAATCCCACATTACCGAGTCAAAAGCTTTTTCAATGTCCACCTTGAAAATAAGGGTTTGTTTCTTCTTATGTGAACACCACTTCATGATCTCATTTAAGATAAAGGGACCGTCCATGATTTGTCTACCTGAAACGAATGCAGATTGGACTTCATGAATGAGACCACTCATCACACCAATAAGTCTATTAGCTAAGATTTTGGTGACGATCTTGTACAAGCTTCCGATGAGACTGATTGGTCTAAAATCTTTAACCAAGTTTGCATTAGGAAATTTGGGTATAAGAGTGATGAAGGTAGAATTACAACCATAAGCGAATTCACCTTGTTTGAAAAAGTATTGAACAGCCTTTGTCACATCCTTTTCCAGGATATTCCAAAACTTACGGTAAAACCCAAATGTGAAACCGTCTGGGCCCGGAGACTTATCTACACCGTAGTCCCAAACAACCCTCTTAATTTCTTCTCTAGTAACGTTGGAATCTAATTCTTCTTTCTGATCACGACTGAGCATATTAGGAAAATCTATGTCTATGGATAAATGGTTGTTGGCAGGTCGTGTATATCTGTTCTGAAAGTGAGCAAAAAACTCTTCTTTAACCAGTGACGGATTTTCAATCCAAGAACCGTCCTTCATAATGCCTCTAACGCTCATTTGATTCCTTCTTTTATTGAGAATACCATGAAAGAACTGAGTGTTTTCATCACCTTCCACTGCCCACTTAATCTTAGCCTTTTGTAAGGTTTCGGTCGCATTGCTTTGGTTGATGTTGTGGATGGAATTAATGATTTCCATCCTGTTGGTAACGATGTCGTCCGTTCCTTGTCCCGAGTCAATCAGAAGATCTATCTTGTGAAGATCTTCATGGAGTTTTTTAACTCGACTTTGGAATTGGTATAATTGACCGAGTTCCATTCCTTTATTTTGCCCTTAAGAAACTTCAGTTTCTTCATCAAATTCTGCATATCATTCTGATAATCGACTGGAGCTGAGGCCCAAGTATCTTCTACAAACTTAGTAAACCCGTCTTTGTCAAACAAGTGATGACAAAAACGAAATGGGCATGGTCCATAATCAATAACTGACACCCGAAGCAGGATGGGCCTGTGGTATGACAGAAATCAGTCCAGAGTAATCGCAGTGATACCCGGATATGAGTTCCACATATTGTCAGAGATGAGGAATCGGTCGAGTTTACTCATTTTTTTGGCCGATTTGTGACACCAAGTGAAAGCATTGCCGCCTAAGGGAACTTCTGATAATCCTGTGTTGCGAATGAAAGAATTGAAAATCTGTGCGTCATGGGCATGAAAAATTAAGCCAAACCTGTCTGATGGAAAACGCACTTCGTTGAAATCGTCCATCATGATCACTTCCCCTCTCCAGTTATTCGCTACAGAGGACAAGTAATCCCAAAGCATCCCTTTTTCTCTTTTATCATGGGGGGGGGGGGGCATAAACAACAACTAGTAAAATGTTGATGTTGGAGTACTTCCATACACCCCTGACGATAATAAAGTAATCCGAGACCGTGACACTTTTTTTAAGAAAGCAATTGGGATCCCATGTACATAAGATCCCTCCTGAATTCCCAACTGAGTCGCTATGAACAAAATCAAAAGCAAGATTACCCCAACAAGCTTTAACTGTAGGTAACTCCATATGTTCCATTTTTGTTTCCTGTAACGCCAAAATGTTGACTCTATGTTTGGCACATAACTCCTGAACCCAATCTTTCTTGGCTTTTTGGGCTAAGCCTTGAATATTGAGTGACAAGAAATTCATCGATGAACCGAGCTATCTCCTTGGGATTCAATTATCCACGTGATATCTTTCTCGCAACCCTCCATATTGAACCCCATAGCTTGACCAACTTTAACTAATTCTTCCATGCTGAGTAATATAGAGCCTCCTATTTTCGGTACTTTAGAGTTTTTGAAGTGACCTGAGTTACTCGATCTGTTGCTACTAGATGTAGTGTCGTTGAGTTTGTTGAGGTTGTTGTTTGTATCTTGACCTTCCTCTTTATCAGTAGTAACGTTAGGTAAGTTTATCTTGACTTGATCCGGTACATCTTCTACCTCAGGTGTGTAACCAGGTGGGTGCTCTCGGCTAGAGGAATCTACAGGGACATGGGCAGGGGCAGTAGTATTGTCTAATGGCTTCTCGTTATAGATCTGAGATTTCTCTTTGTTGAGATGATCGTAGATATTAAAAGGGTCGGGTGAACTGACATTGCTATCCTCACCATTTACATTGTTGTTGAGGCCATCTGATTGTGAAAAAATGGTCTCGGGTATGGCATCTGCATCACTGTCATCGCCATGAACATTATTCTCTGATATGCTTCCAGCTCTATCAGGTAAGCTCCCGTTCTGAATGCTATCACCATTATCCGACGCATCAAGAATTTTAGGGACCCAACCTGGTACTTCCTTGGCCCTAATCCAATACACTCGCCCTTTGAAGATGATCTTAAAGGATTCAAAAATATTACACTTAATATTCGTGGAGATACAAAGCCATGTAGAGTGGTAGAAAAGGCCTTCCTGGTCATCAACGTCTATTAGGTTCCCCCACTTATTAGCAATTTTATGAAATGTTTTGTCACTCCATAATTTAAGTGGGATTCCCTCAACTTCAACCCACACAATTCTTCTGTCAATAGAGAACTCCAATGATGCTTGCTTGAGGACAGAAAACCAAGAGTTTATTCCTGTATTAACCTTAAACGCGTCTTTGGAATTACTGTTTGGGAATTCAATCATAATTCAAAGTTCGCCCATGTAACGCACGGAGATGTCATTGAACCCTCCTTTAGTAAGCACGCTTTGTATGTTAGTGAGCGAGGTGAATGAACTAACCCTTCCAATAAGTGAAAGAGACAAGTTGATGTCTAATAGGATGGCTGGAGTAGAATCAGATGTCGAATGCTGAGATCCTTTCAAAACATTAGCGTAGGACCTATTAAAGGATGAGCTACCCTTTGAAGCAGTAGGTGGCTTCCCCGCATTTGGTTGTTTGCTAACGTTTTCTTTCTCATGTGGTTTGTTGACATTCATAGGTGGACGCTGAAATCGTGCTACGTTGGCATGAATTTTTAAACGGTCCACCCAGATAGTACATAAGTTGCTCACCAAACATTCTACACTGAATACATTGATGAATCGAACAAAACCAAACTTTTTACCTCCTTTTGTCTTTTTTGTTGGGATGAAAGAGTCGACGACATGCCCGTAAACTTTGCAGGTATGGAAGAGATCCTTGGCTGAGAATGATTCTGGAAAGTTGGTGACAAAAATTGACGTTGAAATTGAAGAGACATTGTCTTCTTTGGAACAAAAGTTAACCATCGTGATAAAAAAACAAAACGACAAAAGAAACCCTAAAAGTAAAGGACAAGATCTAATCAGCGCAGAACTGGGCCTCACTTTAAGACCTCGTCGAGCCTCGATAAAGATCGATTTAGAGAATTCAACTGGAACGAATTATGTCTAGATATAATTGTTGAATATTGGGCCAAGAAAAGATTAATCCGAAGATCGATCTCGAATTCCCCAACTACGTCGAAACAATTACGACTAAACACGGTCCAAACGCAATTGGATCTCAATAATCTTACGTTATAGATTTTGTGGAGGTCAAACAAGGAAGATCACAGATCTAGGCGTCAAAGGATATGCAACGTCCAGGAAATTAGGGTTTAAGAAAAAAGGTTGTGAACCACAGGAGACAAAGACCTAGAAACCAATTCAAATAAAATAAAAAGGCGATTAATTAATGCAGCAAATACCTCGTGCGCGACGATTGATCACAAGGGAGTTGGGACGATTTACAATCGAAGCCTAAACCCTATCACAAACCGACTGACAACGATGTATATGTCGAACATAATGATTAATCTCAATGTTATTCTTTGAATACAAGGTTAATAGGCATGGATCCCATGGCCGGAAGAAGGTCGGAGATCGCCCATGGCAGGAGGGTTTTTTTTACACAATAGGCTCAGATTTGGCAACATTCAATATAAATAGGATATAACCGCCATGACTGCAACCACGATCAAACACCCCCACCAAGATACGGGTAATCTTAACTATAGCCGAGCCTGTTAAAACTCATCATATTCAAATGTAATAATGTATAACATCCAACAAGTAAAACGACAGGTTATCCCAATCATTGTAAACAAAGAATGTTATCCTAGTATATAGGCCCATACAAGGTAACTTTTAGGAAAAACGGGATACACATGTCATGACTGCAATCAAAAATTTGGCCCACCAAGATACGCCTAATTTCAACGTTATCCCGACCACTAAGAATCATCATAGCCATAGTGAATTCAAACCATATCAATGACCATATTTTTCTTTCATGTTGCCAATCTTTAGGAAAAGCATGTCACACCTCCAAATTATCAAAGTACGTGAATACACTGGGCGTGATTATCATGACTATCATTGGACATTGTAAATAAAGAACGACCATTTGAAAGTCGTTTTAATTCATTAAAATTAAATAACATTGTTTGGAAGAATTTTTAATACAACAAGGTAAGGTAAATAAAAGTTTTGTATGACATAATAAGATAGCTCAAATTACAAAAGATAGTCATAACTTTTATTATCTCCATGGCAATCCAAGTCACTCCTCCGTCTTGCTACCTGAGAAAAAAATTGCTAAAATGTCAACACAAAAGTTAGTGAGTTCATAGGTTTAAGTTTAAATAGTGTGATGAACCATATGATTTTAATCAGGCAACCGATATATAATCTTATAACAAATACAAGACTACAATCAAATAACATAATAATATCTATTTTAGTATTGTTAATTCCACAACACGTGTTTGAATTGATTTTAAGTTTCCAAGTATCGATGTTTTGTTTTAGGTTATCAAAGGTTATTTGGAATTATAGCTACTTACGAGAATTTTCAAAATCGACACAAAAAAACGAGAAAAAATATTATTATAATATTCTACTATTATTATTATAATACTAAACTAATTTTAAACTAAAATATTTATTTCAATTAAATCTAATTAACAAAACAGATTATTACATTTGCTACAATAATAAAAGCGCAAACCAAATTTCAAACGGCCCAACAGATATTATATCCTTAATAAAAGGGGGGAATCTCGGTTCCCAATGAACAGTTCCCCCTCACATACAATCCTTTGTTTATTAATTTTCTCTCCTCACACATCATACCCACTTCACAGATCAAGCCTTTGATATTATTTCTTCTCCTCTCACAAAAGCTCTCTCTCACAAAGGCATCACAATGCCTCAAAATCGACTACAACCGTTGATTTCGTCCGTTTTCCGTTTGGTTTTCCCCGTTAGGAGTATACTGTAGGTAAGTACAGTATCCCCACTCACAACCTGATTTATTAAATCAAAGAAATAGGCGTGTTTGTGAGTTGTGTGTGTTGTGTGAGTTCCACAAAATGACCCATCTCTCTAATAATTTGAAGCATCTATCCACCATCTCAGCCACACACAACAAACCAAAAACTCAATACGATCTAATCCGATCTCTGTCATTTGATCTCTTTTTCTAAGAGATTGGCGCAAATATTTTTATTTCAAGATTGATGCAAGTATTTTTTTTTCAAGATTGATGCAAGTATTTTTCTTATTTCAATTTTTTTTCATTCTATTAGAGTTTGAATTGAAAATTATATGAACACGAAATTTAGTTAAAAAAACATAAAAAACGCGCCCTCTCACATAACCTTTTTATGGTTTGACACCAGAAAACAAACTAGAAGCGGAAAAAAAACCAATCGATTTGAATCTGAGGTATGTTTTATTTGATAATTGATTTAGAAAAACTTGATTTTTTTAATGATTTTGTGTTGAAGTTGTTTTCTGTAAGTAATACTGATTTTCGGATATATTTTTTTGATGTGCTTTCCAGAATTGGAGAACCAATAAATACAGTTGACAATGAAAGAATTTGAAGCCTCTCATTACCAGAGGATTAGGAGTCCGAAGGTATGTTTTTTTTGGTGGTTTCACCAAATAATCGTTTTTGATGGCTGCGCACCAAATGTTCGATGAATTGTTTAAATGAAAAAATTTGTCTTAGGTTTTTGTATTTCTTTGCTTAGGAACAGGTATCCATTTGTTTATATGCATATATACGCACGTTTAAAATTTTCAGCATCCCGTGTCGAGTATGGTTGGAAAATCGTAGTATAAAGTATAAAATTTTATACTTTACAGGCAATACGGTTTGGTTGGACAGCATGGTTATTGGAAATCAAGTCTTCTCACCCCATCTCGAATCCTTGAACTTCACATTCTCGATATAGAGGTTAGCAACAGTTACAGTTAGTGCAACGATTGTGGTGGAACCAACATGTGGCTATGTTAGAAAACAGTATGAGATGGCGAATCCGACGATATTAGTTGTTATCCATGGAACTCCTCCGACTAAGAGATTCCTTTTTTAGTTTCATATATATATTTTTTAAATCGAATAATGATGTAGTGAATCACCCCTCCTAATTTTTTCACGTTACCGTTTGCAGGCGAGGATAAAAAAAGATAATGCAAGCAGACAAGGATGTGTAAAAATTGGCTAGGTAACGCCGGTTTTAGTTTGCAAATACATATTACTTTGGGACGAGGCCCTGACATTGTAGCATTATAATCCTATTAGGTACCCAACATCTGTACGATATACTTATTCACATTTGGGACTGATTGTAGATTTATCATTATTGAATTCTATGATACTTGCATATCTTAGATGAGATATTGATCTTGAGTTCTTCCAAATGCAGCATCAAGTTAGTGCAACAAATATAATATCATGGATTTCTGCTGATTTTCCGAATGCCAATATTGCTACCAGTGTTTGGGTCACATCCCTTTTTGATTATAAAGCAAGACAGTTGACGAGTCACTCGCACTACAATAATTTGCTGAAGTTGTGCCACAAAAGAACTTAAGAAAAAGGACAAGGTGTAGTGAAGCAACCTATGTGTCTGTCGGAAGTAAGCAAAAAGGTGAAAACTTAATTTCAGGATTCTTGACTTTCAATTAAGCTATAAAAATTTGGCTCGGAATATGCTTAAAATGTGCAGAAATAAGATGGGTGATTTTTGAGCTTGCATAAATCAGGATTGTAATATGAAGATAGCATTATATATTCTGTTTCGGTTGATTATATATGCCCTGATCTTGCATAATTTTATATTTTATACTTTATACTACGATTTTCATTACACCAATGTGCTAGGTGACCAAGGTCAATGATGAATCAACAAAGGCGGACCTATGTGTATCATAGGTGGTGCTCGGGAAACACCAATGTGCTAGCATTTTAGCAAGCAGTGGTCTTACTGCTAATTCGTTCTCCATGTGCTTTAGCCCTGACGGTGCCGGCAGAATTGATTTTGGAGATAAAGGCAGCTCGGATCAAGGAGAAATGCCATTCAATCTCGATATTCCTCAGTAAGTTGATTTACATTGGTTTTCAAGTTGTGATGTTAGTTTTTTGACTTGACTCTCACTTAACATAATCCTGTAATTCATATATCGCAAGCAGGTGACTGAATATTAACCATCATGAAGCTATTTACACTCGAACTTATGATTGTTGTGAATGGAGAGGAGGCGGGTGCAACGACCTCACTTATCGGGTCACAATACATTACGTGCCGGCTATTCACGAGTATGCCAGCATTTTTATCGACATTCAACACTTAAGTTTAGAAATAAGGTTAAATATGTTTCGCTTTATGATCTGTTTGGCATCATTTTTGTAGTCGCCTATTGATATTTTTGCTATTTGACAGGGACGGGTGGTGGTGGGATACAAATAGCTGAGACAAAGGCGGGTTGTGGTGGTGGTGATGGGCGACATAATACATAGAAGACAGTAGCTATTACTATCGGCGGGTTAGCATGATTGTTTCTCGGAATTGCTTTTTTATTGGTTTTAATCAGCTTTCAAAAAGAAAAAGGAGAAACACTCTTATTCAGGTTTGGCAATTAGTAATGTATTCATTATCTGAGTATTACGGTTTACTGTACTAGAATTGTTGTTATTGTCTTTTCCTGACACAAATTTATTATCTTTAAATATAATAATCAAAGAAACATTTGTAATAAAGAATTCGAAACATCACCGAACACAATCATGGAGGATTAAAGAAATTTTGATTAATTCTTCTCGCTAGATTTGCCACTTATATTTGTTTTCACATATCGTAAAAAATATTTGTTTTTTCTAAGGCTTAAGCGTATGTGATTTAATTGCAAAACAGAATGTGAAAAGTTGCAATCAAATTTGATCAGGAGGTGTCTGAGATTAGATTATATGTATTGTGGGTTGAACTGGTTGATACAGGTATTCATCAGAATACATCGGGTGAAATCGACCTTCATCTTGATTCTTGACTATGCATCTCAACGGCGTGTTTGCAGCCATGTTAGGTGTGCTACCCTATGTAGTGAAGAGCAGTGCGAAGCTAACGGACATGCAAACAAAGGATTGCAGGTAAACACACACGTGTTTTAAATTATTTTATTACATGCTCATATTTGTTAGACCTATATGCATTCTATGTAATATGTCGTCGTAATAGGTGTTTTGTAATATCGCTCCTTTGCTTCTTTTACTTGCAATTGAATAGACCAAAAAACCCCTTAAAAATATATGATAGACATTATAGGTTTATAACACACAAGAATATGTTTCGACGGCCCCACACGATTATAATTCACATTAGGTTTAGCGCATATCGTAGTATCAAGTTTAGCCTTAAACCGTTCACCCTGTAAATAGTTTTAACTTTTGTGGTGTATGTTATAAACGATCAAGTTTTGACGCCACTTGGTATCTGCTTATTGAAGATGTGTGAATTAGGTAGTGTTTGAGATTGGTTATTAAAAGTTGGTATGTGCTTACTCCATACCAAATACAGATCGTGATTTCTGGCAATCGGACACTACCAATACTATACATTGACTAGCTCTTTGATATGTTAAGAAACATATCAATGTGATTATATCATTGCTAAGTAACTTATTAAGTCGAATCAAGCTTTTTTTACAAAATTGTTACGGTAGGCATAGTAATTAAACCGGTGGCATTTTTTACCTTATTATTGATTATGATAACTTTAGCTGGATAAAGCTTACGTCGTTTGTGTCATACAATATTTTTTTACCTTAGTATCGCATCTTGATATATTCTAATCCTCCACATAAGAATTAGCTCTATAAATGGAAAATATGGATTTTTATCAGTACGATCGAAACACATCGACTTTAAAGAATAAAGTGAAAAAAACAGCATCTTGCTGCTGCAACAGGTGTGTTTGGTTGTTGTTACAACACCATCCTAACACCCCCTTCTGCAAAAGGGGTGTTTGGTTACTACTAAAAAAGGATCCAAACACCCTTTCTCCTGCAAAAGCGACATTGATTTTGTTTTTTTATCAGCACTTTAACTTTATATCGATTACCATAAATTTTGAAATATCTGTTATTGTTTTGCTGTTATTCAGGATGTGCATGTACTTTCTGGAACATATAAAATAGCGAAAACCATGGCCATGATCAGGTTATCCACGTTCCATCGAATAATACTAATGTCGGCGAACGTTATCGTGGTGTCGGTTGACCTTCAATGCTTTGTCCGGACTATGAAACTCGAAGGATCATTTAGTTTCTTTTATCGTTTGTTATTTAGGACACACAGATCTTCTCATTCTTCAGGTATAACATCTTCTACTTTTCCCATGAAATGCATAGTATATACTATATGTAATATGTCTAATATTTATACAAACTTGAACATAATGTGCCCGCCCTCTAAAAACGTTCATAAAAGTGTCCCTACTTCGCCGCAGCGGAGCGCGGGCACAAATCCTAGTTTGAATAAAGCCTAATAAAGAAAACAAACATCCCACTAACTACTATATGTCTAATAACAAATTCAGTTAGAAGGAATAACAATGCAACTACTTTCTACCTAAAAGGTTGAAACCAACTAACCGAATTTGGTAGTTGTAACTAACTACAAGGACTTAAACTGACAACTACCGTAAAGTTTGAAAAACGAGCACAAACCTATAAATAAGTTATAAGTCATGATTTAATCAACCAATTAAGCTGGTTTAACTTTCAAACTTCCTAGAAATGAAAATAAGCTAGGGAGCATCAATCTTATAAGCTAGGATAAGCTATAATTGCTTTAATAATTCATATACAAAAAATGAGATACGACATTTCAGAAAATGTTTAAAGGCTGAGAAAAATCATTTTGAATAAAGAAAATATGAGAAAATCTAAGGTAATAAGCTTGTGAAATTATATAAAATAATTTAGCTTATTGAAAAGCTTATTTCTAGAAAAACCAAGCTTCTAGAATTACAATTGGCAGACAAAGATAAACCTACTAGCAACTGTCCTACAAATTCAGAATCAACTTTTTCCTATAAGTCTGCACTATGCTTATCCTAATGAAAGGTTTAACATTAAAGAATTCAAGAGCTTATAGCTTCTACCCCAAGAAGCTACAGTCCATAAAAGATGTGAAAACAGACTAAGTCAGCTTCCTTAAAATGTGCATTCAAAGACACCTACTCAGAATCATATACTGACCCAAACTATTTTTATGACCATCTGACTCTTTTGATTATCCGGTTGACTTTTTACTTGTAGATGCTTTGCTATAGACTTAACTAAAACTCTTAAATGAACACACATCCAAGGCTTACAATAACGACTAGCTAATTTGCACAATTACACTAGTCTAAACACTCAATATAAACTCGATAAGAACTTTATGATATCAAAAATGTATGAAACAAGACCATGAACAAAAGCAAATAACAAACATCTAATATCAAGGAAATACAAACATGTAGCAAGCAAGTTTACACTATTATAAGCCAACTACCATTTATGGAGATGCTAATCAACTCTAAACTTCAATGATCCACACTCATCATTTTCCTCATCACAAACAATAACCAGTAGCTACTATCACCAGGATTCATCATGATAAACTGCTGCATCAAAACTGTACCAACTGGTACACTACTAATCATTTGCAGAGCAACATTAACCATATCAGAACTTCAATTCACCATTGACAAGAATCACTATCACTATTCAACAACTTTTAAAGATTCAAGAATCATCAAGATCAAATTTGCATAAATTGTAAAGGATTTTGACAAAATTGAAGGAATGAAAGTGATTTTATTAAATTGAGAATGAAGTTGTGAGTACAAGATGAAATTAGTTGTAACTAACTAGAACATAATGTAGAAAGCTTTGGAGAGAAATTTAACTAATTTCACTAACTAATTACTACTAACTACTGTGTCTAACTGTCTACTCTGTGAAAATAAGATGGAGTAGGGTATTTATAGAAGAATGATGGAAAGGTATGAGGTTATATGACGTGTCTCATCCATTCATCAATTGTCACGTGCCAATTAGGGTTCTTGCTTGATTTCCAAAACTTGTGGATTTGCTAAAAATTTGATGATATTGTAATTAACCATGTCGGAATTACTCCTTGGTTGATGTATGTGAAATCCCGCTCCTTATTTGCATCTTTAAGTCTCGAATCGTAGTAGAATGAGCTTGATGACGTAGCGGCTTTTTATTGGCTTAGAGAAATGCACACGGATCACTATCTTTTTTACAAAATATGATTGGTCAAGTGTTGGTGATCCGTGTGAGGGGTGTTGCTCACATGTGATTGGTCCACATGGCTAACTCAGTAATATCTTTGTCCTTTTAGCAATACCAGTCCCTGGACTTATCTTTCATGCTTTGGCTGTTTACACCCTTTATATAAAAATTTGAGAAATGTCAATTTCAGTCCATCAACTTTAAGAATCAATATCTTACGCCCTTGAAGTCTTTTGCTTTGCCATTTGAAGCCTTGATCTTTGTAACTAAGCAAGGTGTGAAATATAATGCTTAGCACAAGAACAATGTGATTGAAATGCTTGAAAGCTTTAATATACTGATAATATACGAACACTCTTAATAGTGTTAGAGTTTACAACCTTAAAGCAAAACGTAGAAAATGAGATTATCAACTACTAAACCTAAGGTATCCTTTATACACATAAGGATCCTTATACAAGACAACTATTAACTAAAAATAGAAGATATACTATAAATGAAACATAAACGCGTCAAAATCTCTTCATAGCAGGGTCATTATCTTCTTACAATGAGAAAAGATTCCAGCGCCTTCATTATCATTAGCAGGGAGAAATATGTTTAGCAGGGGGACTTGTATAACTTAGCAGGGAGAACTCCAAAATCATTTATTCCCAACAAAGATGATATATCTGTGGGAAATTCTCAAATGGTAAAAGATATAAAATGTTAATAATCTAGATCTCAACTAAGTATTGTACTTTACGACCCGGTGCCTCTAGACACCAACTTTGCACAATATATAGATCTTTCACAAAAATTATTTTGCATCCTAATTTTTTAATACGATATCAATTCTAACAATTCATTAACTAAGATTAGAAAAAATCCAAGAAAAATTATTTTGCCAAAATGTTCAAAAGTTATAAAAAACGACGAATGAACTAAAGTTGTAATGACGAAAAATGGTTATCACTAGTGATATTGTACTAGTTATAAAAGTAATGAAATATCATTAATGATTTGAATTAAATATCATAACTGATATTTTATAATTATAAACATATTTATTGTGTAATATCATGGATATTTCATTGTTTTATCATTAGTGCTATTTTATTGTTTTCACCAGTGTTAAACTAATATTTCGTAATCTTTACAACTTTACCTCATTCACCATTCTTACAAATTTTAAACATTTAAAAAAATATCCTTCCGCGTTTTTTTAATCTTAAGTTAATCCTCATTATCAGATTAAAAGCAAATAAAAAGTAAAAACAAATATATTGATATGTAGTAAAAAACAAGAAAATAAAATAACTCATCTTGTTTATTGTGCGACTAAATAAGTTACATGTTAGTTTGAAATAAACATGTTATTATAGATAATTATAATTGACTCAAACTCACAATTAAGCTTGATAATTAACATATATAATAATTCAATATATTTTTAATTTCAAGAAAAAGCTTCAACATATAGCACACTTGACAAAAGGCTCATTTTCATTCTTTCCGAAATTTAAAATCTCACATACCATCAAATGTTATTGATACAAGGCTTTTCCCGTATAAAAATTAAAGTTCGTGTTTTCGGTATCTTAACGAATTGATTTCCAGTTCAAAGTATGACTCAGTTGTTTTTGGTGAAACAAATATTTTTAGTTGTTTTTTTTAAAATAAAAGTGCAAAGACGTAAAAGTAAATGACTTTAAAGTAAATCTAAGTCTAATTTAAAGTAAACGGCAAGTATTAAAAAGCGTGACGGAAAATTAAAGGGCACGCAAATTTAAATCTAACTAAGGCAAACTTAAAACGCAACTAAAATTTAAAACTAAGGCAAGGCTAAAATAAATCTAAGGCAAATAAACTTAAAGTGCGACTAAGTAAAAAGGCGGGAAAAATAAAGCTTGAAACTTAAAAGACAGAAAATTAAAGACAGAAATTAAAAGAACCTGAAAATTAGCTCATCCGGAATAATACCCTCATTCGGAATAAACATTCATCCGGAATGTCACCTTCGTTCGGAATGTTTTTCTTCACTCGGAATATTCACCAAATACCTTGATCCGAAATAAATCCTTTATCCGGAATATATCACTTATCCGGAATAAATTCTTGATTCGGAATGTTGGTCTTGATTCGGAATGTTGCTGTTGATCCGGAATAATTCTTGATCCGAAATATTATTCCGAATAAAACCCTTGATCCGAAATGTCTTAATATTCCGAATAAACTCCTTGATCCGGAATTAAATTATTCCGGATGAACTTGCTTGATCCGGAATATTATTTGATTCAGAATGTTAGGTTGATCCGGAATATTCCCTTGATCAGGAATAAATGGTTGATCCGGAACTGTTGGTTGATCCGGAATATTATTCCGAATAAAGCACCTTGATTCGGAATGTTTTAGTATTCCGAATAAAGCACCTTGATGCGGAATAATCAATATTCCGAATAAACACAATTGATCCGGAATATCCAATATTCCGGATGAACACCTTTTGAAATCCTTCACTCGGAATGACGTGTTTGATGCGGAATGTTTCCTGGGAATCATAGTAACAAACAGGCGAAGAACAAGGAGAACAAGAAACACACGGATCTAAATAAATCTAAACAAAATCAACCACAAGATTAAATCTAACTAATCAATAAACATCTATTAATCATAAACAATCAATCCAAAACAATCAAAATAACAAAACTAATCAAGATAATCAAAACCCACTTAATAAATATAACAAAAACTCAAGAACATGAACATGAACAATAAATATAAAGATCAAAGATTAAAGAAAGGTATAATGAGAGATAAGCAATAAAAAGAGTAAAGTGCAAAAATCATCCCTGGGGTTTGTCAAAAGTTTGAATTACATCCCTCGTTAATACTTCGCGCAACATACATCATTGTGGTTGTAAAATAGTACACCATACATCCCTGAGGACGGATGGTGCAAATAGTTTTCCGTTAAGGGTTAAAAGTGTTTGTTATCTTAGGGGTATTTTAGTCCTTTTACAACCTAGGGATGATTTTTGCACCAAACTTTTCAAAAAAAAAAATTTCCAAAAAAAATTTCAAAAAAATTTCAAATTTTTTTTAAAAAAGTTTCGAAAAATGTTTTCTTTTTTCGAAAAATGTTTTTTTTTAATGTTTTTTTTTAAGTTTCGAAAATATATTTGAAAAAAGTTTTTTTCAAAAAAATTCAATTTTTTTTTTAAAAAGTTTTGAAAAATGTTTTTTTTAATGTTTCGAAAAATGTTTTATTTTTTAAATGTTTTCTTTTTTAAAATAAGTTTCAAAAAAAATTTGAAATTTTTTTTTTCAAAAAGTTTCAATTTTTTTTAAAATTTTCGAAAAAAGTTTTTTTTTCAAAAGTTTTTTTAAAAAAAGTTTTTTAAAAAAAGCTTTTTTTTAAAAAAGTTTTTTTTTTCGAAAAACATTTTAAAAAATAACTTTTATAAAAAAAACTTTTGAAATTTTTTTTTTCGAAGATTAAAAAAAATTTGAATTTTTTTGAAAAAAAAAAGTTTTTTAGAAAAGTTTTTTTTTTTAAAAAGTTTTTTTTTTCGAAAAACATTAAAAAAAAAACTTTTGAAAAAAAACCTTTTTCCGAAAATTTAAGAAAAAAATTTGAATTTTTTCGAAAAAAAAAAATTTCAAATTTTTTTTGAAACTTATTTTAAAAAAGAAAACATTTAAAAAATAAAACATTTTTCGAAACATTAAAAAAAACATTTTTCAAAACTTTTTAAAAAAAAATTGAATTTTTTTTGAAAAAAACTTTTTTGAAATATATTTTCGAAATTTAAAAAAAAACATTAAAAAAAACATTTTTCGAAAAAAGAAAACATTTTTCGAAACTTTTTTAAAAAAAATTTGAAATTTTTTTGAAATTTTTTTTGGAAATTTTTTTTTTTTTGAAAAGTTAGGTGCAAAAATCATCCCTAGGTTGTAAAAGGACTAAAATACCCCTAAGATAACAAACACTTTTAACCCTTAACGGAAAAATATTTGCACCATCCGTCCTCAGGGATGTATGGTGTACTATTTTACAACCACAATGATGTATGTTGCGCGAAGTATTAACGAGGGATGTAATTCAAACTTTTGACAAACCACAGGGATGATTTTTGCACTTTACTCCAATAAAAATAAAGATTGACAAGAATTAAAAGAACACTTACTTGAAATTAAAGGAATTTAAGGTGCAAGACAAGGTATTTAAATTTGACAAGTAATTAAATGGACATGAATTTAAAGGTGCAAGGTAAATAAAAATGGAAGAAATAGTGTGTCAAACTATCCAACAAAATGAAACTGATTATCCTAATGACTATTTATAGGGGAGGATTAAGGAGTGCTTAGGAAGCTTCCTCCCCTCCTTCATTTCTTCTTAATTGCATGATCAAGTCCTTAAGCTTCTTTAATCTTCTTAAATCTTCTTAATACTTGGACTTTGTCTTGGGATTTCTTCAAACTCGTCTTATAATTCTTCAATAAATTAGACTTGAGTTTTTCGGCTTTTGATAAACTTCCGTCTTTTAACTTTTTCTTCGATAAATCTTCAGAATTGGTCTTGGACTACCGTTCTTTTTGCACTCTTGACTTCTTGACTTCGTCTTTCGTCTTTTTCTTCGATAAAAGCCCGTGAATGCCCGTGTTTTCTCCACTTTTCACCTTTTCGTCCTAAATCACAACAAAAACACAAACCACGCATAATTCCGACATAAAAGACATAAAATACACGTTTAGAATCGGTTATTATTGTAATTAAGTGGTAAAAAGGATGGGTGTTTACACACCTATCAAATCCCCTACACTTGACCATTGCAATGTCCTCATGTAATGCATTAGTTACAAAGCACGTTTACATTTTTCATCAAAATCAATCCACGTTGGCCTTTATTAAAGGGATAGAAAATTATAAACATTCAAAGCAAAGAAATCAAAAGCATACCTTGGGTTTTGGAAATGTCATGAATAATCATCATCCTCAAGTTTTCACTTTCTCCAAACCAAGCTTAAAAACGAGATCATTGTTATTATAAGTTAGTAGACTAACACGAACTCATGTGGGCCAATTATTCACTTAGACTCCCTTATTCCTAGAGGTATCTCTTATATTTTATTGTTGTCTTGAATGATCACGAGGATGCATTTTTTACTTATTTCGATAGTTTATTAGGCTGAAAATAAAGTGAACGATTTAATCAATAGTTAGCTAAAGGACAAAATCTTTTAAAACTGCTTCTCGGGACCTCATAAACTTCATATCTTGGCATAACTCGCTTCGCGATTTGAGACCTTTCTCGGACCGATATTTGGCAGCGACTTCATACTTCAAACCTTGAGAGACGTTCATGAAATTATGGTCTTTTCTTCATAATAGGAATTTCTTCACTTGAAGTTTTGAGAGATTCTTCATATTTGAACCACGACTTCTTCATTTTTCTCCAATCTTTATTTTGGACTTTGATATACAACGATCCGCCTCCTTTTATGACTTGGATCTATTTATCCTCATACCTTGCTAGGGTCTTTTCGGATGCACTTCTCCATGACTTTTGGGGAATTTTTGCTTTTCGTCGTGTGTCTCGATCCTTCATATTGATTTTCGATAAATGATTCTTCACATCACTTTGGATCTTTAGCAACAAAATGTAGCCCTCATGTCTTGTTAGAACCTTTTTGGACTCGCCAATCTTCGCATCCCGCTTCAATAAGTTATGCCTTGGCTATGAACTCTAATCCATTCCGAGCAACTTTTAAACGATCTTGGGCTAGAAGCTAAGTAACTTTTCAAATCGTACAACCTTATTTATTGCAGATAAATTTATTAAACAAGCGATGGGAGAATAGGCTTATAATTAACTCACATAAATTCTCGAAAGAATACCAAACTTATAATTGACCCTATCATCTCTCGTTCTCCACAGTTTAAAATCTCAAGGAATGAGACTCGTGGATGCTTAGCCTATTAAATCAAAGTTTTGGGTTTTCGAGTCATCTATAGGATCTTACAAATTCTTAGACTTTTTCAAGTTTCGAAATCGCGTTTTAAAGTTCCCTTGATAAACGACTCTCTAGGATCAATTATAGGAACTTGCGAAAAGTTCTTGTTCTTAACCCGTGAGAGTTAAGACTTTCGCGTTTTATAGCTCCCTATATAAAAGCCTAGCAAAACTTGACTTAAACACGTTAAGGATACTAGCTAGAGTAACTTAGATAAGTAAACTCGGGTTGAGTCAAAAGATTCACAACATTTGAAAATTAAAACCTCTTTATTAAAATTTATTCTAGCAAGGAAAGAAAATAACTATACAAAAGTAAAAACTAATAGGCCAAAATAGATCAAAAATTTTAAAAAATGTCGAAAAATTGATTTTCCGGTTAAAATGAGGACAAATACAAGGAAAAGGCCACTTAACTTCGATAGAAATCCCCCTACACTTAAGATAAACATTGTCCTCAATGTTTAAGCATGTGGGAGTAAACTCCCCTACACTTAGGACATTGTGCACTTTGTTTAAATTTCGCTAAGGAAAAGACAACTAAAGAGATTCCTATTTTAATATTGAGAAATATAAAATAGTGAATCGAAAAGAGTTTAGGATAGAACCGGGAAGAAGGGACCACGGAATCACGGGTCGTCAAGAATCATCAAGAGTGGATCATTGAGGGCTCGAATCCCTGATGAGAAGAGAGGAGAGAGCAAACACCAAAGGGTCTCCCCTACACTTAGGATAAAGAAAGCTAAAAGATAGATGCATGGGTTGCCTCCGAAGAAGCGCTTGATTTTTGTTTACCGAGTCGTGAGCCTGACTCGACCTTGATCATCATAGGAAGAAGCATGAAATATATCCACCAGGATCAAAGACATAGTTTTCGTCCATCAAATAACATAAGCCTAAGGCGAACAAGGCAAGCCAAAGAAGAGTAGGCAAAGTTCCCTTAAGCAAAGATGGAGCACGGTGGAAGCAAGGGTGAGGTGGTGCAAGCACATTTCCATAAGTTCCAAAGATATTTCCTTTTATTTCATCAGACGGATACTGAGATGGCTGTAGAATATCGATACCGGGGTCGAACACCTTTTCCTTTAAGGGAAAATAGCACTCAGGCTTAGCAGAATGGGAAGAAGATATGCGAAGAAGATGCACAACCTCGTCCTCAGAAGGGGGACAAAGAGGTGTTAACTCATACGTGCTGCGGATGTCGGTGTCGACCGATTTCTTCTCCTTTGAAAGTATTTTCTTTAAATCCAAAGTAGGATCAAGACGATAATCATCAAAGTCTAAGGGAGGAGCATCACTCTCATGAGGGAAGTAGGTATTAAGAAATGCAGAGAAGTCTTCCTCAAATGAGTAATCATCCAAAGTAGGATCGAGTGATGGCGGAGGATCTTCATCATGTGAAGAATCACTCGAAAGAGTATCGGCCTCATCAAAATCATCATAAATGGGAAAGTCGGGATACTCGAAAGTACAGTCATCAAAATCATCCGAATCTGAGCTAGAATCATCATCATAAGCATCAAAGATCGGTGGAGAGTCATAAATGGGAGAAGGTTCCACATTGGAGAGAGAATCATCCACATCATCTTGAAACAGTGGATTAGCAATGCAAGAATCGAATAGAGGATTGTTGTAGATGACAAAATCATCGAGCACATTAATCATATTCACGGATTCTCTTACAAAGGATTTTCTTGTAAGCTTCCCCATTTTGAAAACTTGTGCATCATTCCCGACTCTTAAGATTAACTCACCTTCGGCAACATCAACTAAAGCTCGTTCGGTTCTCAAGAACGGCCGACCAAGTATTAAAGGAATACGAGGGTCCATTTCATAATCAACAACGACAAAGTCGACCGGGAAAGTAAATATGCCAACTTTAATGAACACGTCTTCGACAATACCAACGGGGTAAGCGAGAGTGCGATTTGCAAGTTCAAGAGTCATCTTTGTTGGAGTAAGGTCGGGTAATGATAGTGTTTTCCAAACACTCAAAGGCATAAGATTAATACTGGCCCCGAGATCAGCTAGGGCAGTAAACTCTTCGGTTTTGTTAAAGATGCAGGCAACACAAAACGACCGGGATCTCTAAGCTTTTCCGGAAGTTCTTTAAGAATAACTGCAGAGCAGTTTTCATTTAAGCGTGTGTTGGCGAGCTCAATCAGCTTCTCCTTCTTGTTAAGCAATTCCTTGAATGCTTTCACAAATTTCGGCATGTGGACAAGTGCTTCAACAAGCCTAATGTTGATGTTCATTTGAGAGAGCATCTTCACATAGCTCGACACTTGAGAGTCATCTTTGGTTAGAATTTTGGTCTTGCCTAAACGAGAGGGATAAGGGATATTGGGTTTGGGTGGTGAAGGTGTAGGTGTAGGTAAAGGTTGAGATACATCGTCATGACGAGGCGGAGACGGTAATGGTGCACTAATACTAGGTGTAGGAGGAGTAGGGATAAATGGTGGTGGAGGAGGTGTAGATGATGGTGGTGGGATAGGTGGTCCTACAATGGTAACTCCACTACGGGTAGTAATAGCACTCACATTTGCTCGCGGATTGGTGACGGTGTTTGAAGGTAGAGAACTCAAAGTAGAAGGTTGAGCGGCGGGCAAGAAACTAGCCAGCATATTCTTAATATCATTCGTTTGAGTGCTGAAGGAGGATTGGATATTATCGCGAAGCTCGGATCTAATGTCATTTCCTTGCTTGGTAATATCTCCTTTCAAATTGATAATTTGGCTCTGCAGATTCTTGATTTGCTCACCTTGGGTTCTCATTATGGCTTCAACATCGGGGTTCATGGGTGGGGCTTGTTGTGCAGGTGGGTGATAAGGATTAAAAGCTTTTGGTGGGATTTGGTTGCTTCTATTGTAGTTGTTGGCGGGGTTTTGGTTTTGAGGAGAAAAACCGGGTGAAAGGTAGTTGTTGGACCGGTAACTCAGCAAATTTCGATCCCCTTGTGGTCGAGCTTGGTAATTTTCCGATGAATAATTACCATAAGCTGCATACACATTTTCTGGATTTCCTTGTGTCGAAGGACAATCAGTGTATGAGTGAGGACCGCCGCATGTTTCACAAGGATTAGCAACCGCTTTGACTTGTTGTTGTTGTTGGTTTGAAGCGAGAAGCAAGATACTTTTGTTCATTTCAGTCATCATGCGGGTGAATTCGGTTATGTCAGGGCTTGCTGAAGTTGAAGAAACATTGACTCTCGCGTTGTTCCTTGAAGAAGCGGAGGAATCCCAGTTTTTGTGGTGAGTAGTCATGTTCTCAATTAACTCTCTACACTCCTCGGGTCTCCTTTTCATAAATGTGCCACCGACGGCTGCATTAATCGTATCACGATCACGAAAAGTCAAAACGTTGTAGAAAGTATCAATCAATGTGACTGGAAGCATGTTGTGGTTTGGACAACGATCAATCAAGACATTATATCTTTCCCAAGCATCAAAAAGAGATTCATCGGGTTCTTGCATGAAACCGCTGATTTGATTGCGAAGGCTCGTGACCATGGATGGTGGAAAGTAGCGCGACAAAAAGCGTTGAGTCATGTCATCCCAAGTATGAATAGAATTCTTCGGGAGACGATCAAACCATTTCTCGGCGTGGTGTGATAAAGTATGTGGAAAGAGTTGTAGGCGAAGAACATCCATTGTGGCACCAGGCAACTTCATGCTTTGGGTGATTGTAATGAACTTGTCGAGGTGTTTGTTGGCATCATCATCAGGCATTCCTCTAAAAGGATTTGTTTGCACTTGCTGAATCATGTGGTGCTTCAACGAAAACTCCGGAGCCGTGATTTGCATCGGCGCAATCGGTCCTCCTCGTCCAAACATGGTAGGTTGACAAAGCTCCTCCATTGTCCGAAGATCGGGCTGTTGAAGAACATTGTTGTTGTTATTGTTGAGGTATGGTGGAATATTGTTGTTGTTAACACCTGCCATACTTAAATCTTCTCGAGTCTCGGGCTCTTGATAATTAGAAGATCTAGTACGCATACACATACAAAGGCAAAAGAAAACAATACCAAACGCAAAGACAATATATATACACAATAAAAATAAAATCTTTTTGGATTTTTGAAATTTTTTAATTTTTATGGATTTTTAACAATTTTTAATTTTTATGGTTTTTTGAATTTTTTAAGTAAGAAAATAACGCTCACAAGTGAACGGATCCCAAAAAGCAACGCGTCTCTCACAGAAAACCGTTAATCTTTACGAAAAGAGCCGGCAGCGGCGCCATTTGATACAAGGCTTTTGCACGTATAAAAATTAAAGTTCGTGTTCTCGGTATCTTAACGAATTGATTTCCAGTTCAAAGTATGACTCAGTTGTTTTTGGTGAAACAAATATTTTTAGTTGTTTTTTTAAAATAAAAGTGCAAAGACGTAAAAGTAAATGACTTTAAAGTAAATCTAAGTCTAATTTAAAGTAAACGGCAAGTATTAAAGCGTGACATAAAATTAAAGGGCACGCAAATTTAAATCTAACTAAGGCAAACTTAAAACGCAACTAAAATTTAAAACTAAGGCAAGGTTAAAATAAATCTAAGGCAAATAAACTTAAAGTGCGACTAAGTAAAAAGGCGAGAAAAATAAAGCTTGAAACTTAAAAGACAGAAAATTAAAGACATAAATTAAAAGAACCTGAAAATTAGCTCATCCGGAATAATACCCTCATTCGGAATAAACATTCATCCGGAATGTCACCTTCGTTCGGAAAGTTTTTCTTCACTCGGAATATTCACCAAATACCTTGATCCGGAATAAATCCTTTATCCGGAATATGTCACTTATCCGGAATAAATTCTTGATTCGGAATGTTGGTCTTGATTCAGAATGTTGCTGTTGATCCGGAATAATTCTTCATCCGGAATATTATTCCGAATAAAACCCTTGATCCGGAATGTCTTAATATTCCGAATAAACTCCTTGATCCGGAATAATAAGTTATTCCGGATAAACTTGCTTGATCCGAAATATTATCTGATTCGGAATGTTAGGTTGATCCGGAATATTCCCTTGATCCGGAATAAATGGTTGATCCGGAACTTTTGGTTGATCCGGAATATTATTCCGAATAAAGCACCTTGATTCGGAATGTTTTAGTATTCCGAATAAAGCACCTTGATGCGGAATAATCAATATTTCGAATAAACACAATTGATCCGGAATATCCAATATTCCGGATGAACACCTTTTGAAATCCTTCACTCGGAATGACGTGTTTGATGCGGAATGTTTCCTGGGAATCACAGTAACAAACAGGCGAAGAACAAGGAGAACAAGAAACACACGGATCTAAATAAATCTAAACAAAATCAACCACAAGATTAAATCTAACCAATCAATAAACATCTATTAATCATAAACAATCAATCCAAAACAATCAAACTAACAAAACTAATCAAGATAATCAAAACCCACTTAATAAATATAACAAAAACTCAAGAACATAAACATGAACAATAAACATAAAGATCAAAGATTAAAGAAAGGTAGAATGAGAGATAAGCAATAAAAATAAAGATTGACAAGAATTAAAAGAACACTTACTTGAAATTAAAGGAATTTAAGGTGCAAGACAAGGTATTTAAATTTGACAAGTAATTAAATGGACATGAATTTAAAGGTGCAAGGTAAATAAAAATGGAAGAAATAGTGTGTCAAACTATCCAACAAAATGAAAGTGATTATCCTAATGACTATTTACAGGGGAGGATTAAGGAGTGCTTAGGAAGCTTCCTCCCCTCCTTCATTTCTTCTTAATTGCATGATCAAGTCCTTAAGCTTCTTTAATCTTCTTTAATCTTTTTAATACTTGGACTTTGTCTTGGGATTTCTTCAAACTCGTCTTGTAATTCTTCAATAAATTAGACTTGAGTTTTTCGGCTTTTGATAAACTTCCGTCTTTTAACTTTTTCTTCGATAAATCTTCAGAATTGATCTTGGACTTTCGTTCTTTTTGCACTCTTAACTTCTTGACTTCGTCTTTCGTCTTTTTCTTCGATAAAAGCGCGTGAATGCCCGTGTTTTCTCCACTTTTCACCTTTTCGTCCTAAATCACAACAAAAACACAAACCACGCATAATTCCGACATAAAAGACATAAAATACACGTTTCGGCTCGGTTATTATTGTAATTAATTGGTAAAAAGGATGGGTGTTTACACACCTATCAGTTATACCAAACGTATTATACAATTGCAGCGAAAGCTAAATGATGTTTCTATGAAAAGAAGGTTTTAAATATACTTTTCACGTAATTTCTTTTTAGCGTTTTAGAGTTTTAAAGTTGAAATATACGTCTAAAAAAGCACATGTGATTTGTAAAATCATAACCGATTGTTATAAATAATAATCACATGTGATATATGAAATCACAACGATTGTTATAATAATAACCACATGTTACATATCTGATTTGTGAAATTACTTGTAATTTTTAAAATATCAAATCACATGCGAATTTTTGATGTGTTGTAAATTTCAACTCTAAAAAACTCGATACAAAAGTTTGTTGGATATAGGTAGAATGCCCATATTCTAAAAGATAAAAATATACATCTAAGATGATGATTTTTTTGTCATTTAATAATTAACCGTTTGTAATATATTTAATTTCTATAAATTTCGGGGGTCGATTTGCTCACCCTATATATGTGAGTGTGTGCATATATATATATATATATATGGATATTTCATTATTTTATCATTAGTGCTATTTTATTGTTTTCACATATATATCATGGATATTTCATTGTTTTATCATTAGTGCTATTTTATTGTTTTCACATATATATGAGTGACAATAATATGGTTTGTTAAAAAACTGACATGTCGTTAATATAGAAGTGATGACCGGATCGCCTTTACACTCGACCATAATGGTAACGTTAACCAAATTGAATTTGACAAACACAACCAAACAAAAGCTAAAAGCTTCTAAAACAACGTTTTAAAATCCGATTCAATCTAATCGAGTCAACCGGTAGAATTCGGATTCAGGTCTAAAAACCAATAATATTAAACCAGGTTTTATATTTTCGAAACCAAAAGTCTTCAAAAATTAAACATATTTATGTGGCAGCCACACGGTGATAAATTGACTTTTGATCCAATCAACATGTAATGTATGTATGTAACTCGTATTCACTAGTCAACAAAGTGGCTCTAAAGAAAAGTCAATTCAACTTTCTCATCTTTTTGTTGGCTAATTTCCCGACATTTAGTTCCAAACCAAAAAATAAAATTCTACACGCCATGTACCTTTTTTTTAATGCATAGTGCCAGCAAAACAGACGGGTAAAACGGTCACAGGCAAAATTAGATAACGAGTTAAACGAGTAAAATATATATATAAACGTAAAAAAAAAATATTAGTTTAAAAATCAAAAAAAATATTGAATATAAAAAATTATCTGAGTGATCAATTTAATATTTTACATACGCCTAGTAAACAGTTTCTTACATGTGCCCGTTGAGTTTATCAATACGGAGGTAGTATGTTTTATTCATAAGTAAAATTTTTTAGTAAGTAAATATTTTTTATTCTGTTATGGTCAATGTTGTAAAAAAAGTTGGCCTAGGCGGTCATATTCCGCCTAGACGGCGTCTAGGAGTTAGGCGGTCAAAAAAGTCAAGAAAATTAACAAAAAGTTAATATTTTTTTACAAAAAATTAAAGGTTTTCTTTCTAATATATAGTGCTCATATTTATTTTAACGTAACATGTTAAAATAAAGATAAACGAATAATTATAAACATAAAGTAATGAGTTTTTCGTATGAAATTGTAACCAATTGAATTATATGCTCCACGTTTGAAGTTTTAAACACTTAAATTGTTAAGTTTATTTTTCTATTTTGCAAAAACTTTAAATTATTTGAAATTAGAATTATTTTTTTTATGTCATACATATTATTTATAAGATTTATATGTATAAAATTCTACGTCTCGACAAATTCCGCCTTGAAAATCGTCGATTATCTAACTAGCGTCTAACGATTTTTGCAATCTTACGCACTTTCAGTTAGTGAAACCGATCAATTTTTTTTTCATAATCCACCAAGAATCATAAATATAGGTTGGCAAGTCGCATTTATTTATTTGTACACAAAAAAGTTGGTTTGGTATATATGAATAAGTATGAAAATGTTTGAGAAATCAAATATATATTTAGATTCTTTTTGTCTTTTATCTAAAATGGTCCCAAATTGAAAGCCACTTTTCTAAAAATAGACCATACAACAAGGAGTGTTTTTGGTGGGAATACAAAGTACATGTTGTAAACAAAAGGAAGAATAACCCTAATAAGTAAACCCCTTTCCATTTTTGTTTTCATACATTACACTTTTATATTCACAGCTTGAGATTAAGGGTGTGTTTGTTAAATGAGCAGGAGCAGTGAGCAGGAGCAGTGAGCTGTGAGTAGGAGCAGTGAGCTGTGGGCAGGAGTAGTGAGCAGGAGCAGTGAGCAGGAGCAGTGAGCAGTAGGAGAGAGCAGTAGTTGCACAGCTCACTGCTCATTTGCCACAGCTTCACAAATAAGCATTGGAAAAAGTAGCCTTCCTAAAAAATCTCACCGCTCACCGCTCCTTTGCCAAACGATCATTAAAAATGAAAAACCTCACCGCTCATTTTGCCAAACATGAAATGAAAATCAAAATGCTCTTGCTCACCGCTCACCGCTTCAAAATGCTCCTCCACCGCTCCGTGCCAAACATAGCCTAAAACTATACTTTGACATAATCATATTCACACCATGAACATATTAATCACACACAAAGAGCTTGAAAATATCTTGCACCAACGTGTTTATCAACAAATCGACTAAACACGTACTTCCTCCGTTTTATATTTGTTGTCCACAGACTAAAAACACGTAATTTAATAAAAGGATGATTTTTTTTATTATTTATAATAATATTTTAAAATAAAGATATTATAATAAACTTAATTTACATTCCTTATCTATTTCTGAAAGATATTATGTATATTCATTAGATATCACAAGTTCACAACCATCAAAGATCACGTGATTCTTTTGTATTTTTTGCTTGTCTGCTATTAGTATTTAGTTAAAAATATTACTTTACTGCATATTGTTCTCCACGGCTTGGCATATATTTTTTTTTGTTAATGCTCAACATGCTCAGTATGACCAGTCAGCCCAACAATTTATTCAAGAAGTCCACCAGCCATCAAGTCCATCAGTCCAGCAAGGTGTTAATAGTTTTGGTCCAGAGAATTATTCATATGCTCATACTGTTCCAAATTTATATCCATCGCCAGGTACCGTGCCTCCGCAAGCATTTCAGATTACACATGGACACTGGAGCATCTTTTCATGTGGCTGACAATACATGTATACTCACTTCTTTTAGTAATTCAAGTATTTATCCATCGGTATTTGTTGGCAATGGTAACTCTCTTCCTATCACTCATACTAGACATGACTTCTTGCATACATCTCAAAAGCCTCTTCATTTGAATCAAATTCTTGTCACATGATTTCATTATTTTCTGTGTGTGATGTTCGTACTCAATCGTTCTCGGTATCTAATCGAATTGATCACGGTTTAGGGTGGAATAATTGATATTGGTTACTAAAAGGGGGAGCTTGATTATCTATATCTACTAAATTAGGTTAAGACGAATAACAAATATAAAGGGATAAGACAAATTTAAGATGTAATAAAACTAACACGAAAGCTTTAAAATAAAAGACAAAATAATAAAACTCTAAATGATTGAAACTTAAATGAAAGACAAAAACGAAATAAAAATGAAAGCTTTGAAAAGATTAAACTAAAAAAAAATAAGACTTTAAAAGAAATTAGGTAAAGGAAGAAAAATTAAAACTCGACAAAAAGTAAATTTGAAAACTTTTAAAATTAAGCTAAGACAAAACAAATTTAAAACGACTTTAAATAAAATAGGCGGTAAAGATCAAATTTGAAAAATAACTAAGATAAATAAAAGACAAATTGAAGTCAGATCACAACACAATCGTACACTAGATCGTGACACTCAATCGTAGTCACATATCGTACTATGGATCGTGGTCCAGATCGCAACCATAGATCGTGGTTTGGATCGCAACACACGAGATCGCACTCAATGCGATCGTAGTTTGGATCGTGTTATGTGATCGTAGCCAACAGATCGCAACCACAGATCGTAGTCCTCGATCGCAACCCACAATCGCACCTTGGATCGCAGCTACAGATCGTAGCTTGGATCACAGGATAGATCGCAAGTAGTGATCTCAATATTTGATCGCAGTAATGGATCGCAAGTAGAAACCCTAGGCTTATGCGATCACACTTACTCGATCGAAACAAGTAAACCCTTAAGAATGTTAAGATGGGGTACAATAAGCAAATAAGCCGAACCGAATTAGTACTTTTCGAAATAAGCAATTACCAAAACTTCACCAAATCAACAATTACACGAATTAAATAAGCACAAATTAAAAACTTTCAAAACACATAAATAAGCAAGGTTTTATAAAACAAACTTTAAAAAGATTAAACTTTTGAAAACACTTAAAAAGAAATAAGCTAAACAAGAAATAAGCTATAAGCCGCAATAATCTAAAACCTTAGATCGTTTAAAAACATTGATAGGAACAAAAAGAAAAACTTTTTAATCAAATAAGCATCAAGATTAAACAAGGTGCATACTTAATTCGAATCAAGATCAAAATCAAAAACAAGAAAGGTAGAATAAGATAGATTATGAAAAGCTTGAACTTGAACTTGTAGATTAAAGATTCAATTACAAAATTGAAGGAAAAGCTTAAAACTTGAAAGAGAAAATGAAAGAAATCTAAAGAGAGAAAGTAGAATCACCTACTTCTCTCTAAAGATATGAAAACTAAAAATAAAAGTAACAAACTAAAAAACTAACACCCTCTTAATGAAGCATTAGGAGGGTATTTATAGGAGAAGGGAGTTGGTAGGATGCTTCCTTCTTTCTTCCTTTTGTCTTCCCATCTTTAATTAAATTGACACTTTTGACTTTGGCTCGGGATTTGTCAATAAGTATCTTGAACTCATTTTATAATTTCTTCATTTATTAGACTTGGGTTCCTCGACTTGTTAAACTTTCATCTTTAGACTTTTTCTTCGATAAATCTTCAGAATAGGCCTTTGACTTCCGTTCTTTTTGCACTTTTGATCTTTTGACTTCGAATTTTATCTTTTTTTCTTCGATAAAAGCCCGTGAAAGCCCGTGTTTTCTTCCTTTTTCACATTTTGGTCCTAAAACAAAACAAAAACACAAACCACCCATAATTCCGACTTTTACGACACAATATACACATTTTTGTCTTGTTATTATTAGAAATAAGTGGTAAAAGGTTAAGTGTTTTCACACAAATAAATCCCCTACACTTGACCATTGCAGTGCCCTCATGCTATGCATTAATTTCAAAGCACGATTTACATTCTTCATCATAATGAACCCACCTTGGCCTTTATTAAATACTAAACACTAAGGAAACCAAAAAGAGTAGAAAACTACAAAATGCAAGAAGGAAGAATAAGTAAAGAGATCGAAGACTTACATTAGGGCTTTGGTCGTCATGAATGTTTATCACCCTCAAGTTTCACGTTCCCCAAACCAAGCTTAAAAACGAGATCATTGTTATTATAAGTTAGTAAGCTATCACTCACTCATGTGGCCCCATTATTCACTTAGACTCCCTTATTCCTAGGTGTATCTCTTATATTTTATTATTGTCTTGAATGATCACGAGGATGCATTGTTGACTTATTTCGTTAGTTTATTTAGGCTAAAAATAAAGTAGGACGATTTAATCAATAGTTAGCTAAAGGATAAAATCTTTTAAAACTGCTTCTCGGGATCTCATAAAGTTCATATCTTGGCATAACTCGCTTCACGATTTAAGACCTTTCTCGGACCGATATTTGGCATTGACTTCATACTTCAAATCTTGAGAGACGTTCTTGAAATAACGGTCTTCTCTTCATAATAGGAATTTCTTCACTTGAAGTTTTTGAGAGATTCTTCATACTTAGACCACGACTTCTTCATTTTTCTCCAATCTTTATTTTGGATTTTGATACACAACGATCCGTCTCCTTTTAGGACTTGGATCTATTTATCCTCATACCTTGCTAGGGTCTTTTCGGATAGACTTCTCCATGATCTTTAGGGAAGTATTTGCTTTTCATCGTGCGTCTCGATCCTTCATATTGATTTTTGATAAACGATTCTTCACATCACTTGGGATCTTTAGCAACAAAATGTAGCCCTCATGCCTTGTTAGGGCCTTTTCGGACTCGCCGATCTTCGCATCCCGCTTCAATAAGTTATGCCTTGGCTATGAACTCTAATTAATACCGAGCAACTTTTAAACGATCTTGTGCTAGAAGCTAATTAACTTTTCAAATCGTACAACCTTACTTATTGCAATTATATTTATTGACAAGCGATGGGAGAAAAAGCTCATAATTAACTCACATAAATTCATGAAAGAATACCAAACTTATAATTGACTCTATCATCTCTCGCTCTCCATAATTTAAAATCTCAAGGAATGAGACTCGTGGATGCTTAGCCTATTAAATCAAAGTTTTAGGTTTTCAAGTCATCTATAGGATCTTGCAACTTCTTAGACTTTTTCAAGTTTAGAATTTGCATTTTAAAGTTCCCTTGATAAATGACTTTCTAGGATCAATTATAGGAACTTGCAAAACGTTCTTGTTCTTAACCCGTAAAAGTTAAGACTTTCGCGTTTTAAAGTTCCCTATATAAAGGCCTAGCAAAAATTGACTTAAACACGTTAAGGATACTAGCTAGAGTAATCTTAGATAAGTAAACTCTGGTTGAGTCAAAAGATTCATGATGGGCCTAATATATCAAAGACATTTAAACTCATTGAAACCATTTTCTTGATTTATTTTTCTTTTTTACTTTATTTTTGAAATGAAATATATACATACAATGCGATAACAAAAGGAAAGAACATAAAAGAGATTAAATGAAAAATACTACTAGGCCAAAATAGATCAAAAATTTTGAAAAAATGTTGAAAAATTAGATTTTCCGGTTACAATGAGGATAAATTAATGAAAAAGCCCACTTAACTTCAATAGAATTCCCCCTACACTTGAGATAAACATTGTCCTCAATATTTAAGCATGTGGGAGTAAACTCCCCTACATTTAGGACATTGTGCACTTTGTTTAACTCTTGCTAAGTGATAGTCGTAGAAATACGTCTTTTAGGAAAAAGAACGTAAATAGGGTAAGTATTAACGAGTAGTTTAGGAAAACCACAAGTTATGACCCAATGAAGTGAGTTCGTTCTCGAGGAGGCACGTGTGTTGTGTAATGAATTTATTTGATTGATTTTGTTTTTGATTATTAATGAGAAGAAAGGAGAAGAGAAAATGACGAAGACGAAAAAATAGAAAAATAGGCAAAAACACTACTAGAAAGTTACGACGTAGAAACGTAAAAAGACTAAAATTAAAATTTTAACCTAAAAATTCCTAAAAATTACTAAATATCCACAATATTATTCTAAGAGTTTACAAAAAATCCAAACTTGCCAAAACCTTTTAATTAATTTAATAATGACTTTTTAATGCTAATTAAAGCCCTAAAAATCACTTTTAAATATTAAAAAGCCCTAAACAAGATTTTATAGTTTGTAAACCTCAAAAATGACCTAATTAAGCTAAAAACTATTTTTAAAAATTTTAAAACCAAATTAAACTATTTTTAAACTCCTAAAAACTATTAAAATCTATTAAATCTTAAATTAATTCTAAAAATTAATTGAAAAGCCTAAAAATTAATTGGAAAGTGAAAAAGTTCCTAATTTAATGTCTAGAATCTAGGAAAAATGAAAAAAAGTTAAAAATAAAACTTTGAATTTTTATGAATAAAATAATATTAAAATAATCAAAAAAATAAAAAGTTCAAAAATAAATTCTAAAAAATTCTCAAAAATCCTAAATATTCTAACTAAGAAGAAAATGTAAATTAAAGCTCCTAAAACCTCTTAATTAATTTTATATTAATTTTTAAAGTTTAATAAAAAACCTAAAATCAAATAAAATTAAAAATTAAAGTTTTTGAAAACTTTTTGATATGTAAACCTCAAAAATATAAATTCAAACTTAAAAACTATTTTTTAGGATTTTTATATTACTGTTTACTATTTTTTAATTACTTTCTAAAAATGAAACTAAAAATAATCCTAATAAATAATTTAATAAAGGGAAAAATAAATTTCAAAAGCAGAAAAGTCTAAAACGACAAAAGAATCCTAGGAAAAATAAGCTATAACAATTAAGCTACTTAAATAACCTGAAAACGACTGAATAAGCTACGGCTTATTTAAATAAGCCAAACTCAAAACGTGCTTAAATAACTATTGAAATGAGACTCTAACGTAAAAACTCATCTAGATCACTGGTAGAACCCCTCACTCCTGAGCTGCAGGTCGGGGGTTCGAGTCCAGGCAGGGTGAAGTTTTTACTTTTTTTTTTCTTTTTTTTTTCTTTTCAACACTTGAATCCAGTAACTTTGTAATGAACACAAAACACAAAAACAAACCAAAATGATCAGGGATCAAGCAGATTGAAGGCAAAAACGTGCCCAGTTGGGCTTTGGTAACTGATGAACAAGTATGTTCATACACATGTGCAATGAACTACCAAGAGGACTTGGTTTGTGATTTTCTTGTGGATGTTTTTGGATAAACAAGGCACCCCTACACTCTTTGGAGTGTAGGGAGTCAATATCAAGCAGAAAACAAACACCTTTAGCACAAAAATAGCACACACAAATCAAAACCAAGTTGCTGAGGTCTATTGCTAGGTCTGGTGGGATTTTTATGCCAAGACTTGCATCCAAATGAGATTCAAAGCCCAAGTTTTCTCACACAACAGTACCAATTAGCATTCAAACAAACTCAATCCCTAAATAACCCTAACACTTAACAGAATCCAAGCTTTGATAGCAAATTGAGCCAAAATCATGCAGAAAACGTAACTTAGACAGATTATAGCTAACTTTCACTTTTATAACACTTAATCTTGTTTCAAATCTTTACCAAACTGAAAACAAAACTAGACTCTACCTATCACAACCCTATTCAACCTTTCTAACAACTTTTAATCTTCAAAATCTATCAATCCATCATAAATAAACCCGTATCCAAACAACCCTTTAAAAATCAGTTTAAGAAATTTACAAAGCAATACCTTTCAAATAAACTCCAAACTGATTTCAAAAGCATCTAGCATGCATAATAACACAAAAGAACTCAAATAAAACAGCTTACACTAACAATCAACACCTTTCACAAAAAATCATGCATAGCATATATTTTTTTCAGAAAAACCAAAAATGAAAAGGGATTTTACCTTGAGGGACTTACATCCAAGTCCCTCAGTGGTTGAATAACCACCTCCTACAAACTGGGGTTTGTGCTGAACCTTTAACAACAACAATCCTTCAACAATTAAACCTGCAAAATAAAAAAAAAACACAAAGAAAATGCACTTTCTGATTTTCTTAACTTATAAACCTTTGAAACCAATCAACCTTTGAAACTTAACAGGTTTTAAACAAATTCAAACTAACAAATCAAAACTTCCTTTCCACTTTCACTTCAAGGAAGTTTGATTTCAGAAATTTGAACTAAATTTAAAACTTTTGAAAAACTTTTGAAAATCAAACACACTCTTTTTAAATTGGAACTCAGCCTTAGCATTTAACACTACACACAAACTTTTTAAATCTAACAAAAGGAATTACACTTGTTTTCAACAAACACCAAACTTCATTAATTTAAAAAAGGAATTACAAGTTGAAAAATGCTAAAAACTGGAACAAAGGGGAATGAACAAGCCTCATTCTCCTTTTATACTACTTAACAGAACTCTCTAGAATACTAAAACCCTAGTTAATGAAATGCCAAAGTTGCCCTTCTTGTTTTGACTGAAAATGGGTCAAAAATCGTGCCCATGTGAATGAGAGTGATGTGCCAGTTGGATATACTTCATCTTGGGCGTTTGTTTGAGCTTGGAGGACAAGTAGTTGATCACAAAGCGTTGATTTTGTCCCCTCCTAGGGTTTTGTGGAAAGAGACGTTGAAGGGGACCAATGGGGGGGTCACATGGGTGAGTGGGAAAGGTATTTGTGAAGTGGGTTTTGTTT